>JAQFVV010000094.1:2392934-2859220 GCA_028023455.1 Epiperipatus broadwayi
CAGCAGAGATTTGCTACGAGATTATTATTATTATTATTATTATTATTATTATTATTATTATTATTATTATTATTATTATTATTATTATTATTATTATTATTATTATTATTATTATTATTATTATTATTATTATTATTATTATTATTATTATTATTATTATTATTATTATTATTATTAATTATAGGGAAATAATAAATGCAAGGAGTGAATAGATGGATTAGTTGTGTGATAATGATAGTGCTACACTTTTAAAGTTATAGTTTAAACTCACAATAAATTCAAATCATCATCATTATATTATTTTTACACCTTTAATGGTCAATCTGTCCCTGCATGTAAAACCATTTTATTTTAATAAAAAAATTACAAGATTGTCAATATACTATTTTTGTTTGTATAAATATATCCCGTAGCATGTATTGCTACAAATGGTGTAACCAATGGGAGGTTTAAATATCTTTCCTTTATCTTTCTATACCACATACCATTATAATATAAACAATTAAATATTTACATGCATGCATAATTACCTGGTTAGTGCTTTCATGATGACTTTTGACTACTTCTAGTGAACTTGAAGTAGCCTATTTTATGAATAAATTTTTGTTTTATTTTTTAAATGCTTTTATGGAAGTTAGAAAATTGGTTTATTTATTTATTACCTTTTGATCTTTTTCAAGTTGGAATGAAATTTTAAAATTGGGATTTTATATATATAAATTCAATAGAATTGCTTGAAATCTTGTGTTTAAGTAATTATAAAATACAAAGTTAATTCTAAATAAGATATTCATCTTTTTAGTAGATTACCTAGTTTGTTAGATATGGAACAGATGGTGGGAAATATTAAAAATATTCAATAATTTTACTTATTTTAGTTATTTTTCATACAACATTCATTTGTTTAAAAATAAATTTGTGAGAGGCTGGTATGATTTTTTTTCTTTCAATTTAATATTTTTTAATATTTTAAAATTGATATTTAATAGCCTTAAGTTCACTATAACTTGTTAAAATGTTATACATTTGTTTAAAGTGCCTATGAAAGTAATAGGAAACATTTTTTTTAAAAAAAATAAAAAAATTCCAATCAAAGTAACCTAAAAGAATATTTCATGTTTTTAATCACTTATATAGACATATATTATTATTATGTATACATACTAAATGTGATATATACATAAGAGGTACACATTTTAATTTATAATGGAATTATCTAGTGATATATCAACATCAGGTGTCCAGACAATTTAAAGTATGATATAGTTTTACATCTTTATTTAGTGTGCCAATACTAAAAACTTAAAAATTATAGAAATAAAAATATTTTTATATTAAATGCTTTTATTGACCATGCTCTAAAAAAGATTTCTTTAACCACAATTGGGGTTTTTATATTTAACTTAAAATAAAAGAATGGGGAGATAATCCAAAAATTAATTAAGTCAATCTCTATTTTTTATAACAAGGGGCTGAATTAATTAATTTCTGGACAACCCATGCTTTTATTTCAAATTAAATCTAAAAACTCCAATTGTGGTTAAAGACACAACTTTTTTTCTTTTTAGTGCATAGTCTATAAAAGCATTTAATATACAATTTTTTTATCTATTATTTATTTCATGTTTTTATGGCTTTGACTTTATTGTTCTCTAGAATCAAACTAATCATATTAGACTATAGATACAGAAAGAGAAATAATAGAGAAACTCAACTGAAGATTATTCAGTGTATTCAGCATATTTCTAATTTTTTATTTACTCTTTAAAATTCATCATATTTTAAAATATTATTAATGGTCTTAAAACTTTCAACTATATTTTTTAAAAGATGAAATACAGACAAAGCAGATAATTTTTCATCATGGCTTTCCCATTTAAATAGTACCTATGGACAATTAATAACTGTGAAATATTCTTACATTCAGTAGTTTCCCAAATGATATTGCAATAAATAAAGCACATTTTATTTCATTATAAATATAAATAAGAACCTTTCCTAAAAAAAAACGTTCAAAGGCATAGTCTCAACAAAGCTGTCTATGTTGTAACTAATTCATGTCTTCATAAGTTACATGTTACAATAATTAAATATTTTTCAATTTTTAAAACCTTTTCATCGAGAATCAAAATACTTGAAACAGTCTGTCTCTTTATTGTACAAACAATATGAACCAAGACAAATGCTTTTAATTAAATATCAGCTTTTAGATAATTTGAGTGTTACATCTTTTTTTAAGTTTTAAACAAATCATTTAAGTCATTAAAACTTAGCTGAATTTCATACACTTTTTTCATTAAAAAAAAGAAGACGCTGCCAACACAAGTAATTTATTTAGTTTGTTTTTATATCCTCTTAATCAAGATATTGTGTCATAACAAGGCTAAATACAGATTTTTTTTTTTTAAATTTAAATCTATTTCTGATTTTAATCTTCCTATTTTTGTTATTTCTTTGCCAATAAAACTCATAAATGACCTTGTCAGTAAAAAATAAATTACACAACATTTAGGGATAGAATTGCTCATTTAAAATTGCGATGGTTTTAATATGTATATATAGACAAGGATGGATTGAAATATATTTATTCCTTACTGATATATGAACATTTTACTAAATATATTTTAAGAATATTTAAATGACAGTAGCAAATTTATTGTAATGCATAATTAATTTATTCTAAACAAAATACTGTACAAGCTATTGTATATATCTTTGAAACTGTCATGCTATATTGCCAAATGGCAGTTTTCTTTCTTATAATTATATGGATTTAATTAAAAAAATTACTTCCATCAATACTTATATCTATGACAGAGAAAGGCAATGAACTAGTAGCTAAGGAAAAATTTAAGGACACTTTATTTTGTTAATAATAAGTACACTTTATTACATTAATTAGTTAAATAAGTTCTTGATTTTTGTAATATTTTATAAAATAAAGGTTAAGATAATTTCTAAAACATCATAAGTATAAACATGTTTTATATATATATATAACAAACATTTATTTAAAATAAAGCAATAATCCCTTTGCTTCCAAAAATTGTGCTATACTATTAAAACTCTATACTTATCATACAATATATATATTGTGACTCTGTGCTATTGCATATAGTACTATTCAAATGCCCTACTTAAGGGTTCATACTTTTTTTTTAAAAAAAAGAGAAGAATGAAACATAATAAAATTTATTGTGACATCAAAATAGATGTGAATTATACTATCTAAGTTTTGTGTAGTTGATATAATTAATATATTCAAGTAAGTATAAGTACTTATTATAAAATTTTAATGACATAAAGGTTATTAGAATATGTAGCTTTAATATTTAATTAGTGAATATGCTTTTAAGAAGAGAATTGGAATTTAGCTCATACTTAGTTATATAAAAAAACATTAAAGCTAAAGAAAGTTGAATATAATGGAAGATTGGTTAAAACTAATTTTAGGCTTAGAAAATTATAAACTAATTAGTGCATTTATTTATGTTATAATGTCATTGTTAAATTAATTATTAAAATTGATTAATAATTTGTTGAGTTATTGTATTACTAAAGCTTAAAGTATTTGAATAAAATTAGTTGATTTAAATAAATATTGAAGTTAGTTATTAATGCACAAGTTAACTATTGAACAGATTAAATTTAAAAGGATGTAAAGTAAGTTTTGGTGTATGTGTGTATGAGTTTATATGCATGCATGGTGTTTGTTAAAATGTTATTTATTATAAGTGAAGTTAATTTAGGTTTATTTATTTACTTATTGAAAATTAGTTATGATTAATTCAGTATTAAAAACATGTTTAAAATAAATAAATTTAAGAGCTTCTTATAAATGAAAATGATAATTTGTAAAGATAATAATTTAAAAATAATCATTGTATTATTTATTTTATAGTTTATTATTTTTACTATTAAATAACTTTAAAAGTAAAAATCAACTAATGGAAATTTTTAAAATTATCACGTGATAATTAGAAATAGATCAATATGATGTAATTTTTAATTTAGTTCCTGGTTGTAGTTTACATATTTTTTGCTAGAGGTCAGACATAAAGGGGTGGCTAATTAAAATCCTCATCAAAATAGGGAAGGTATAAATAGGGGGATTCTCAAGTCAGTGTCAGGGGCTCAGCTCTGTCATCTAAGACCAGAATATCAAAAAAAAAACCCCCTCCCACCTCTCTATCTTTTTTTCATCAATAAGCAGGCATCAAAATTTAATTTCAAATATTTTTTTAATTCTAAATGTAAAAGTGATAATTTTTTAAATAAATTCTTATTATTTGTAAAGTCATGTGCACGCTAGAGCAAAAGATGGACTAAGGTTTTTTCCATACTTTAGCCTAATCAAGAAACTTTCAAAAAATTAGGAATATGCCTAAGAAAAACTGATATTGTCTGCATTAATTCATTATAACCAATTGTGTGTGAACTGAGATCAAGAAAGGAAAGGTAATATATTTTCCATTATCTTTTCAAAACTATAATGAACATTTATACTGGATCCGTTTATTGTGTATTTCTTACCTTTAGTAAAGTGATATTCTAATTAACAGGTGGTAGGCTTTTGAGGTTTAATTTACAAGTAAAGAAAGAAATGCTTCAATGGAAATTGATATTACTTATCTCAGAAATGCTTAACTCCTGACAATGAGAGTAATAATAATTTCATTTTAAAAATGTTTTCTTAATAATGGTTTTAAAAACTGACCAGCATATTTTACAAAATAAAATGAACTTTATTTTATTTAATTTCTGAGAATATAATTATATTAATGTTTCAAGAGAACATTTTAAATGTAAAAAGAATGGATGCATTGATATGAAGTTTTGTGTAAAAGATATTACTTTAAATGAATAACAAGACTATTGAATGTGAAAAACTGTTTAATAGTAAAATACTATTTTAACTAATTATATAAAATTCTCTTTCAAAATAAATGAACTGTTAATTTTCTAAAGTATAAATGCAGATAAATTTAAAAGAAATATTCTTAATAATATATTTGCTACTAAAATTGAAAAATTGAAGCAAGCTCTAGCAAACTTTTTAAATAAACATATAAATGGATCCAAATCTATTGCTGTATTTTTTTTAAGTGTTGCTGTTTTTTTATATTATTTGTCACTAGGAGGTCATAAGTGCTTTTGTTATTTTAAAAATGTAACAAGTTAAGAATGTGTTGCTTCTAAAAATAATTCACCATCAAAAAGACATCAAGCAGCTCCTCACAGAAGGACTCAGATAAAAGAACTATGGGAGTTTGAAAATAATAATTTTATTTTTCTTTAATTTTTTTTAATATTATGCAAAAGTATTTTCTTTAATTATATGATGAAATTATATATTTATTCTTATGTTAGAAAAGGTAAAATTTATACATTTTTTTTATTTTGGCTTAAACTAAAGTATATGATATACATGTCCAGGTAATGATACACCTTTCTTTATATTTGTGAGTGATATTTTAGTAATACCTTATTTATTTCTTTATGAGTAAACAGTCAGTATTTTTTTTATCAGAAGCTCATAAAAATTTTCAACTATTATGTATAATAATTTTATTATGAAGCTATAAACATGACAAGGTATTTATCATTATTATATTTAATAATATTTGCATTTTCTATTTATGTCCACTTTAGTTTTGTACTGTTTTTATTGGGCATGTGTGTTTCTTATTATTTGTGAAATTTTATTGTGCTACTTAAAGTATTTTTACAGTTGTTTGACTTGCATTCATTTGTTGGTTTCAAGCATTATTTAGTATATGTATTTTGGAGATTGAAAATTTATTTCTTTAGTTTTTTTTTTCAGTGATATTTTTTTATCTTGCCATGGTTGTACTAAGGATATGTACTAGTCCCTCTTAAATAATTTTGGAATGCATGTGACTTTATTAATGTTGTGTATTAATTATATTATACTTTGGAGTCTTTGAGCATGCTCTCTCCAATATTTAGTATTTATTTTTCATAAGATTATATTTTGTTATTTTATGATTGTCTTTCATGCTTAGTTAGTATAGCTTGAGCCTTAGATAGGATGTTTCTGGTGATTTATTTTCCATTTCCTATGTGTTAGGACCTGGTCCACATATATTTACCTGAGGAAAAATATTAGAATAGCCATTGTTTTTTTTTCAATTGTGTAGTTAGGGCTCTGAGAAGCCTTTATTCCTCTGAGAAGCCTTTATTCCTCATCATGTGAGGTGAAGTTAATGGATGTGTTAAAGTGGTCATGACAATTGATAATGTAGAATTTTGAATTGTATAGTCACTTCAGGGACATTTTTCTATTCATAGTGTTTAGTAAAGTGAAATAATGTATTTTTTGTACTGTTGTGCCTTGCCAACAGTTTACAAGAAAACCAACAATTTTTTTTAGTAATTTAATGATTATATGAGTGAATAGCATAATAAGATGTGCACATATGTAATATTATCATTATCACTATCTAGACAGCAATGGATTGGTAAGACAATTAAGGATTTAAATGATTTATTATGTGAACATGGGCAAAATCTAGCATGTTGCATGCATGGCTTCTGAAGAGTTGTCCCATTTTATTGTTTTTGTCAAGTTAATAAATGCTAGACAGTATTTTTTTATTTATATCTTGTATGATAATTAATATTATCATAACAATTTGCTGATAAAGGTTCACCATCTATCACTTAAAAATTAAGCTTTTCTAATTTAATTTGTTTTTAAATGCTAACCAATAGTAGCCAACTGGACATGAAGGTATATCTTAAATATTATTGTCAATTATCATTTAAAAGCCTTTATATATTGTTAAAATTAAGCACTCAAGGCGCATGTACTAAAGTGACATCGCGCTTAATAAGAAATAATATTTAAAAGCCTTTAGTGAATGACTATTTTAGAGAAATTTCATAGCATAACAAATATGTTTAAACATTAGTTAACAAAATAGTAAATTATTCTTTCTTTAAAATGAGTGTATTGTAAAATAAAAATAGTGTCTAGCTAAATTAGATGTTTAGACAAAATTTAACAAGTTTTCATTAATAAAACCACCCAAATGTTTGTAAATAATTACTTGCTTTGCAAAGGGGTAGATGATTATTTTTGTTTAATATTTATGCATCTTGTACAACAAAACAGCACCAATGTTTGCAAATGACTTTTTCTGTTTGTAAAATATTTGTTTTTAAATTTTGTGTAAAATGAAATTGATGTTAACTGTCAACAAATATGTTTTATTATTATTGAAATTTAGTCTTTGTCTCTATATAAGATTTCTTGAATCCTAAATTATTAATTATATTACAGAAATCTTAGTTCAAATTAGATGATCAATTCAAATAAGATACAGATCCAAATTTAAAAATGCAAAGTTGTATTAGAATTACAATTCCAAAGGTTGGAGTTGCGTTTGAAATAAAAGTATTTATTTGATTTACTTTGAATTAATTTTCCATTTAAGACTATATATTATTTAATCATTTTTACAAATGAAGGTTACATTATTTCAGCAGTTGCTTTTACATTATATTCTTGATGACTATTAGAATGAGATAAAAGATACCATTTCCTTCTAGATATTCAAATGTTGTACTGAGTGAAAGTATTTGTTAGTTAAATTGAATATTTCTTTAATAATAATAATTATTATTATTACTACTACACCTATTGCTACTACCACCACCACTACTACTACTACTACTACTACTACTACTACTACTACTACTACTACTACTACTACTATTATTATTATTATTATTATTATTATTATAGTATGATGATGATACATTAGCTTATAAGATAAGTATATGACCTTTTAGTCTACTAGGATATCATTCATCTATTCAACAACATGAGATGACAATTAATATTTAAAATTATTAGATAAAAACCCTAAGATTATCACATATTATTTAGGATTATTCAAATTATTTTCATTGATACAAATATTGATAGTGTAGCATTAACAAAACAACTATAATTAAGGGTACTATAAGAAAAGTGCATTAGTTTCTACTTGATTAGAGTATTTCAGATCAGATAATGGCAATAAGATGAATTGGTGATTAACATTTGTTTTTCAAGATATTTTAAGAAGATATAATAGAAAAAATTCATTATAATATTATATGACATTCAAATTATTTATGCTGCTTGAAAGATGCATTTTAATATGGAAAGATTGATTGATTTTAAAAGTGGTGTATAAGAAAGAGTGAGGTTTTTCCTTTTCTTAATTTATTAGTTTATGTTACGGTAATATGCATTTATCATTACTGTATTTTAATTCCTTGAAATTTTAATGTATATCTTTGTAGTAAATCTTATTATCACAAATAACTCATTGAGCTTAGCCAAAGAATATCATAATCAGACTGGTGAAATATAGTATATCCCTCTTATGAATCTCTTACTTTAGTTTATACAGACATCATAGTCAGGATGACATTTCTCTTTGGTAGAATATATATATAAATATTTGAAAACCAGACACTTTTCATGAACCTGGAGCTATAATTGTAAATATAGAAGATTTGGACTCAGACTTTCAAGCACCCATCAACTATCCACACTATCTCATACAACTGATATACATAACCACACACATGTAGAAAAGATAAATAATCACCAATATATGTATTTCACGCTAACAGCATTCATCATTTGGTCCAGATTATCATCTCCACACACACACACACACATATATATATATATAATCAGTCCATTAAAGTGTGAGGATTTGCTATCTTAATATAAACTGAGCACTGATTATATATATGTGTGGGAGATGATAATCTGGACCAACTGGTGAATGTTTGGTTTAGCATGAAATATGTATATTGGTGATTATTTATCTTTACTACATGTGTGTGGTCGTGCATATCAGTTGTATGAGATAGTGTGGATAGTTGGTGGGTGCTTGAAAGTGAGGTCAAATCCCCTATATTTACAATTAAGCTTCAGGTTTGTGAAAAGTGCCTGGTTTTCAAATATTTACATATGAAGCTTATATCCTGCCCATCCCTCTTCTATGTATTAAATAGATAAGGTCCTATACATTAGGGATCAGAGTGACTTTAGGTCAACGTGGGCATGGCAATAATGTAGGCATCAGCATAGGATTTGGGCTTTCCATCATCAGATTTTCAATGATATGGATGACTGAAAAGTTGAAGGTTGGAGTAGATTGAAACCTATCCATTAAAGTGTGACGATTTGCTATTTTAATATAAACTGAGCACTGATTATATATATATGGAAGATAATAATCTGGACCAACTGACAAATTATGGTTTAGCATGAAATATTGGTGATTATTTATCTTTTCTACGTGTGTGGTCATGTATATCAGTTGTATGAGATAGTGTGGATAGTTGATGGTGCTTGAAAGTCTGAGTTCAAATCGCCTATATATATATATATATATATATATATATATATATATATATATATATATATATATATATATATATATATATATATATATATATATATATATATATATAACCAATCAAACATAATTTTCCAGATAATTTTTTTTGGCTTCCACAATAGAATTTTTATCTTTAACTATCTTTATTACAATATTCACTTTTATAAATAGTTGACTAAAATATATTGACTAAAGCAATTTTTCTACAGAACTGTAATTATACATAAATATGTATGAGTAATATGACAGCAACTGAAATCTGTAACTGAAATAACAATTGAGGTGTTTAAAAGAAGGATGAATGAGTGTGTCAATGATCTCTTTTTTAAAAAATAAATATTTAAAATCATGACAGACAATATCCACAGGAGACTATAAAGGCACCAACCAATGCAATAGTTGGCAGCCAAAAACAGAAGGTAAGAGAATCTTCTGATTGCAGACTCAAGCTAATATCCAGTGATGGGCTTTTATTTAAGTACCTACAATTGCAGTCACTTTTTATGTAAAAGAAGATTGCACAAAGAACTGCCTATTATTAAGTAGAACATTGTTGGACTTTGTGAAGTTAA
Organism: Epiperipatus broadwayi; assembly: GCA_028023455.1. Taxonomy (NCBI): domain Eukaryota; kingdom Metazoa; phylum Onychophora; class Udeonychophora; order Euonychophora; family Peripatidae; genus Epiperipatus; species Epiperipatus broadwayi. The sequence goes on from JAQFVV010000094.1 coordinate 2,402,938, forward strand.
GAGAGAAAAAGATAATTTGATAACTGGATAGGAATTTTATTATAAATATTGGATGCACAAATGGACTGAGATTCATTATATATAAAAAGAGAAAAAGTAACTGTGAAAATTGATAGTATATTAAACAGAGTGGCAAAATTAATTAATAAAATTAATGAAAGGTACCAAATGCAGATAATTCAAGTTTAGACTCAATAAATTCTCATTGTGATAAAGAAGTAAAGGATTTTTATATTGAAACAGTATATTTACCTTGTCATATATGATTCATCTAGTTACCCTCTACAGTCCCTTCTGTGCCAGGTTTAAAACACTAAAAGTACCTAAAAAGATGTCTAAATGGTTGCAGCTTAACTATTGTATTTATCTTACAGTAATCTATTTATTTAAAAGTAATATATAATTTAAAAGATAATTTAATTCAATTTATAAATCAATTTGCATTTAATTTACTTAAATCACATGTATGTATTATAACGGTCTGAAAGAAAGTGAGACTTACTATATCTGCAATACAGGGAGCCACCAGGCATTTGAACCTGGAAAATTTATAGAGTAGGCAGATGATACACACTGTTAAAGATCCAACTTTTATTTATTATTTAGACCATTAGCCCCAGTCATAATAATATATAACTTTGTTTAATTTGTATCTTAAATATAAAAAAATAAAAGCCACTGCCAGTAATTAACACACAAACAACATTTATTAACGCATATATATAATTATTTTAAATTTGAGGAATAACATTTATTATTTTAGATTTTAATATTAACTTTTAATTTAAATTATTATTTTAAAATTTTAAACCATCTGTACAGATGAATTTAATATTTTTTTAAGAGATGTCAAGTATGAATAAACTACATAGATTGCATTTGAAAAGAAAATATTCTATCCCTGATTTAACCTTAGGCCAAAAGTTCGCAGCCAAACCAATGTCAATCCATCTGATATATCGATGTATTCAATGCAGTATGAATACAACAGCACAAAATACCATACTGTCAGGAATGTAATCTGAACAGCATGGTTAAGAAGACATTGACTCTCATCCAGACAGGAATGCTATATCTGTCTGGTAAGAAGAACAATAAAAAAAACTCCATAGTTTAACGATCAGGGGAGGAGACTTCACGTAATCTGCACTACAGGGCGCCACTAGGCATTTGAACCTAGAAAATTTATATAGTAGGCAGGTACGTTAAGTTTAAAAAAAATTTTTTTATTTTAATTTATATATTTGGATTCCGATTGTTTGCCCAAGGTCACTAGCTCATAGAGTAGCAGAGATTTTAAAACATTTATAAGTTTCAATAGATTTCTATTCTCAAAGTATATATTAAATATTTAGAACAATAAAATAAAAGAAGCCACTGCCAGTAATTAACATGCAAATAGATTTTTATTAACGCACATTTAAAATTGAAGACTAAATTTATTTTTAGATTTTAACATTAATATATTTTTTTTTAAAATTTAAATTACTATTTTAAATAGATCGCACAGATGGATATTTAAATTATATTTTACTTTAGCATATCGAGCATAGATAGTCTACATAGTTTTTTTTTCACTTAAAAACTTATCAAAACATTCATTCAATCTCAGACCAAAAGTTTGTAGTCAACCCAATGCCTGCTTCCAGATATATAGTAGCAATCAATGCAATATGAAGATGCTAGCATAAAATCACGCCACAGGAATGTGCATCTGGCAGCGTGATATTATTTGAAGGAAATGATCCAGGTCTAGATCAGGAAAGTGCCTCTGTCTGACTAAGGAATCATGTATATAAATTTTTTTTTTAAAGAGTGCTACGTATGGGGGAAAGCGGTCTTTCTGCCGTCTTATAAATCCCTGTCCATAGAGCTAGGAGGGGTCAATGGTGCAGGAAATACATCTGCGACCATTTTCAACGATATGACTGCCTCTTTGGGGTCATGCATTCAGTTGGGCACATTGCCCTGTATGCTAAACACGCTTCACATTACATTAATATAAACGTCTATATATCTCTCCACTATCACTGACACAAGCACAAAACAAATAGCCTGAAATTAAAATCTGTTAAATTAAACATAAACGAATTTAAACATAGTTATTAATCTTTATCCATGCAGCTATCTACACCCAACTTTAAATTTAATACATTTTAGTTAAAACATAATACACACACAAAAAAAATGAACTGGAAATGATTGCTTAGACATCTACATAAAAAAATATCAATAATTGAATTTGCATTCTTTAAGTCAGATAAGGGTTCTTATTTTCAGTTATTAATTACTTGCAATTTTAGGAAAGTTATTAGATAGATACAATAGTTCATACTTTATGGATTTAATAGATTGAGAAGTCCATCTTCGTGATCACTTTCGTAGATTTTGTCTTTCTTTGAAATAAAACTGCGACTTGCCATGCATTTGGTCAGGAACTGTCATCCAGAGGCCTCAGCTGGTTGTCCGGAAAATTAAATTTATTACAGACTTCCACATCATGAAAATCTGCAATATAGCTAGTTATAATGATCTATTCATAGTCAGCTCTAAGATAACAATTATAATAATAATTTGGCTTTTATATTTTTATTAGTCTCTTATCATTAGATCTTGAGATTCAATGAGCAAGACGTCACTAATCCATTCATGTTTCAGTTATGGTCCGTGCTGTCATTTTCGTGTTTGGATTGGTCATTTAATTCCTTTGTATTCTCTTATCTGACCATTTAATTTATTTTACATGCCTCACGAGGTAGTTTGCTTTTGAACAATCATTTAATTAATAAGACAATCATTTCCATTTTCTAAGACTATAGAAATCAACATTATTTCTATTTTTAAAATATCAATCTTTATATCTTTACTTTTTACAAAAAAAATTACTTTCAAATATTTTTATTTTTTAAAAGTTTTTAAAGTTGTCCATCATGCGATCTATATATACGTTAGACAGTTTTTAAATTAAGTTTTTTTTTTCTTTTTAATAAATCAATTTTTATTTATGGTCTTTTATTTTAATTTTAAAATAATGTGACGGGATATTATATTCCGTTACAATAGGAAGGGATGGCATTTTTCATCTTACTATCTCCTTCCATAGGCAAAAAGGGGTGTGCAGTGTAATATGCAATCCAGCATGTAGCGAATCTTATACTACATCTACTAATAACTCCAATATATCCAATCCATTGACCCAATTTAACTATGAAACAAATAACCCAAGATTAACCATCCCTTAATTAATTAATATAACTTTACAAATCTATATAGCCATTCACGCCTGACTTAAATTTAACATTTATATAATTTTGCACAGATGTATTTTATAAAAGTTTTTTTTTTTAACGTGGTATAGATCGGCTACATAGATTACATGGTTAAAAACATTCCAAAATAAACATAAACAATCAAAATATAAAGTCAATTGATGGAATTACAGAGGGAAATTTACAAGAAAGCCAATGGCATTCATCATAAGATGCTGCATTGACACCAATAACTTAAGAGACATCCGAATAAATACATTTTAGATACTTACCATAAGGTATCATTATTTACCGAATGTCTATATATTTTAATCAAACATGAAAACCAAAAACATAATTAAACATTAATGAATCCATGCAAGCATCTATACCCAACTTAAATTTAATGCATTTAAATAATTTATACAATAAATATTAATAAAAATATAAAGAAAAATGGAAATGATTTTTAGCAAGCTCACATGTATAAAATTAAATATCAATAATTAATTTGAAAACTTAAGTCAGATAAAAGTTCATTTTAAAATTTAGGTTAGCTGAATATTAAAAGCTTGTCAAATTTTAACAAAAGTTCTTAATTACTTTTAAATTTTACAGTTCATGTTTTACAGTAGAAGAATCCCTGTTTCTGGTGCCAATTCCCAGGTCGTCTATTTGAAGACTGGTCTGTTGTTCTGGAGGTGGCCTTAGCTGGTTCATTCCTGGTATTCCAGTCATTTCATTTGAAATAAGTGAGAGAGAGCAACAAGTGCGTCTTATTGCCCTTCTCACAAAAACAAACTGGAACTGTCTTAATTTGAATATTTTTTTCTTTTATAGTACTCCTCCGGATTCATTGAACATAGTTTCCTGTTCCAATAATTTCCATTAAGGTCCGAGCAATTGGTTACTGCTTCTATTGGACATTCTAATTTTTTTAATTCTCCTGACTTTTTTCTATAAGAGCCCCAAGGGCTAGTTTGCTTTTCTATAATTAATAAACACATCATTTCCATTTACAAAAATATTTTATCTTTAGATAGTGTACTTTTTTACAAAAAAGTATGTTCAGATATTTTTTTTAAAAAAGAAAATGATTTTTAAAGTTTTGCATCTGTGCGAATATATATACATACATTAAACAATTTTTTAATTTTAGCTTTTAGTTTTTATTTATGAACTTAAAAAAAATTTTTTATTCTAAATTTAAATTAATGTAACGGCATATACCGTTACAGTATGTATGTGTATTGCACGTACCATCATCATACATATATAGTATCTTGTTTTTTTATCATTTACTGTATTTTTTAAATTTATCTTAAAATAATCTGCAAAATAAAATACCCTGCACATCTGTTTTAGGATGGCATGATGATTAAATAAAAATTATAAGAGAATAAATATATGTCAGAAATATATTTCATCTTTTTAAACAAAATTTAACCAATTGTATCAATTGCTAAAATCTTGTGGGAAAGTAAATAATCAAATCTTAGAAAACATCCTGGTTAAGTAATAATACAAAAGACAGGATTTATTTTTGGTACTTAAATATATAAAATTTAAAGGTGCTAATTGTTTGTCTCTCTAATAGAAAATTTGTTATTAAAATTATAACTTAATGAGAAGCAAGTATAAACAGATTAAGTTTTTCCATGGAAATATTCTGCTAACATAATCCACCTCAGTTTAAATTTTGACATGGTTAAGTAGGTCAGGTGGGAGTTACTGTTTTCCAAGTCTGGGGAATGGTGATCTCTATCTTCACCCTATGTGCTGAAGGGCATATAGCCATTCTAGGAAGACATTCCTGATAATGACTTACTGCACTTATGCTTCTATTGGAAAAATGCTGCCTATCTGAAGAACAAGAATCGCTATCATACCTGCTACCAAGAACTGTCAATAGATAAGCTTCTATCAAAAGGTGTAGGTAACAAATCCTAAGATCACTGCAAAGAGCTCTAAAGAACTGTCATTCTTAAATTCAATGCTATAGCTAAAATATAAATTTAAATAAATGTTTGAAGTTTAATTCATAAAACTTTCATCTAAAATAAATGTAGAGTCACTCCTTAATACTTGCCTTATTCTTTGTAATTTATATCTGTAAAATCTCTAACACTATGTGTGTTAAAATATAAAATTAATAACTATCTGTTAATTGAAATCTATCTGTTACTTTTGTGTTTGCAGAGTCTATGTTATTTTATAGATTTTAAATATTAAAATTTCATTTTTTATATATGTGACAATATGCCAAATATACCTTGAAACAGCAAGTGTATTAATTTTAGCAATTCTGTATTGAAGATATCATTATTTATATCTTCAACTTAATAAATATAATATAATGTCTATTTATCTTGACATGACTCGCTGCTTCAAAATCATATTAATTGAAGAATAATATCCGATCAGCCTGTGATCATTATACTAATGTAAATTGATTTATATTTATATTTGTTGATTTGAAATTCAGGTTTGCTATATTTCTATTGTAAATTACGATTTTAAAAGTAATTTTATCTGATAGTGGTAGCTTAGCCATGGAGATATAGTGTTAAGGTATATTTTATAGTTTATAATTAATTCTAATTCTTCAGATATACCTACCCTATCTCATAGATCCTGATTAAAGATGCAAATTAATTATCTATTAAACAAAGATTATGATTGCATACTTAGATTATGAACTGGCTTTTGTTGGCAATACAGATATTAGCTATCTGTTTTAAAGCACAATTAATTAATTTTGACATATTTGTTATTTTACCTCGTGCATTGTGAATGTATATTTATGATATATTTATTGATACATCCCTGCCTTGCTAATTTTCATGAGCCAATGGCAAAGACCATCCTATTTACTGGCTATCCTCATCATGGTGGACATCAAGTCAAGGCCATCATATATGAAACTAGGAAATGGACACAGAATCTTTAAATAACCCTATCTGAGTTACAAACTCGTCATTTTTACATTCATATAATTCATTAGCAAGTCTTTCAATCTCAAGGTACTGCACATCTTCTAGACCTATAGTGAATCTTAGGTGATGCTAATTTAGCTCATTCTCCCTTAGTATAACTTATAAATTCATCTTTTAGCCGAAACCATGAGAATCTCTAATTTGATGGAATCTGATTTGCACCATTCTTGAGCTTTATCATTATGCTTGAATCTTCATAAATAGCTGAAATATTCTCACTTTATTAACTCATATATGTGTCTGGCTAGTGTTGTTACTTTATCAGTTGGCAAAGCATGACCTAGAAATAGTATTTGACATATTAATTTCCCATAGGCATAAATTATTCACTGGGCATGAAGTTATTGAATATACTATAGTGAGATTATATACTGTACTATTTAAATCAATCTCAATTTATTTTATGACACCTGTATGTGTTAAAATCGATTGTATAATTTGATTTCTAGGCAATTGTAATTTTCTTTTCTTTTAATTTTATTATTATTATTAATAAACATATAAAAATTTACCTTGTCTTCATTATCATTTCACCTGTATTTCAATTCCAATTTTATTAGTCATCAAATATAATTGATATGCATTATAGTTAAATATTAACATTACCATAAGCTTATATTATTAGTCTATTTAAGCCATTTGTATGTTGTCTGTATGGCTAGTTCCTGGGATCTCATGTCTCTTTCTGTTTGGAGACAGCTCAGAATTAAATCAAGACCCATGTGTAACCTCAGAAATATCATTCATAAGATAGTTAATCATAAAGCACTGGTAAATAGGTTGAATCTTGGTTGGACCTGGGACCTTCATATTCCATTACAATCAGATTTAGGGTATTTTACCTGGACTCAGGGTTTTGTTATGAATGTTCAAATCTAACCATTACAATATGGATGTACAAAATGCTTATTGATCAGGCCAAATAATATTTTTAAATTTTCTGAGGAGACTTTAGAATTGATAAGCAATTGAAAGATGCAAGTATTGTGGATAAATTTAATTATTATGATAAAAATAAGAGATGGACTTTACTTGTAGACTTCTTAGAAAAAGAAAAACTATGTGTTATGAATTTTTTTTTGAGAAAAATGCCGAACAGAAATAGACATAGATGCATATAAATAAAAATTAAACAGATTAGACTTTATCTGAAGTAATATATATATATTGATTCAAATATTCTTAATAGATTCAGCATAAAAAGTGATCATAAATTAGTGTGATATAAGATATGTGTTAATGCAAAATGAAAGAGATGGAAACTATTAAGAAAGACAAATTAACAGTTGATATTCTTAAACTTTAGAAACACTCAAATAAATTTAAATTTGAACTTGCAAATTGTTTTAAAATATTAACAGATTTTGAAGATGATTTAGACTTGACTGAAATCAATAATAAGACAATTAATACTCTATTAAGAATTGCAAGTAAAATAGCTAATACAAAAAAGGAGCAATTTACCAATTCCTGAGACAAGACAAAGTATGAAGAAAAGAAGGAATATGAAAAATGTTACAAATGATCTATTAAAAGAATTGAATATCTAGAGTTTTGTAAAATGATGCAAAAGGGTTAATAATGAGATTAGAAAATATGACTGTAAATTGCCAAAAAACAACAACAACTATAAAAGATTCATAAGTGTAATACAACATCTTGCTATTGGAAAGAAAGTTGTTTCTGTAATAAGAAGAAAAGATGGCACTATTAATAAAAAGAGGGAAGATATCGTGAAATGCTGAAAGAAATCTATAAAGAATTATATATATTCTTTATAATTGAGACGAAATATCTCCTATAATTATTTCAAATTCTAAATTGCCTAACATTTTAAATGGAGAAATGAGACATATAATTAAATCTATGGCAAAAGCAAAAACTTCAGGAAATGATTGAATTACTATTAAAATCTTTAAAAAATCAAGTGAAAAAAATAGAAAAAATGTTGAAAGAGTATAGTATACTACATATTTAAATGATAAAGATGTATCAGATAATTAAGAAAATATACTATTTTATGAAAGTAGATAAAGAAGATATTAGAAATTACAGACCTATATAAAATCTTTACTGAAACAATTACAATTCATATATACTGAAATTTAAATTTTAATATTTCAAAAAAAAAAAGCTGAATTTAAAAGTATTTTTCAGCACAATGTATCATATCTAAGTTTAGAGAGAAGTTATAAAAAAGTATCAATGAATATGATTTGAATTTGTAAATGATAAAAAAAGGTATTTGATTCTAAAAGCATCTGCATAGTAATTAAACCATTAGACCATCAATATATAAACCCAGGATATTGTCATATTATAAATATTTATTAAAATGCACAGCACATAGTCTGATTAACATTGAAAATTATGTATGAGATGGTGATTCTTTATCAAACATTTTACAGTCTTTTCCCAATAATTATTTTGTATATTAAAATGATGAAACAAGAGAGTAAATGTAAATAGAGATTATTTAAGTAATCTAGATTTTGCAGATGATGAGATCGTTTTTGTAAATAATGCTTTAGAGTTCCAGAAAATATTGCAAGAGTTATCTGATGAAAGTAAAAACGTAAGACTAAAGATAAATGTTAAAAAGACTAAAGCAATGTTCAATGCATTTCTCAAAAGATGGAAATAAAGATGGATAATAATGAGTTAGAAGAAATTATTACTATAGATGGAAACATAATGGATGAAATTAATCATAGAATTATGTTTGGATAGAATACTTTCGATAAAAATAACTTTATATGATTAAATAGATTTTAATTAAACATGTACTACAAGTTAAGATATCAACATGTATTACAAGTTCTTACTTATAGACCTGAGACTTGGATATTTAACAGAAAAGCAATACAATTACTTCAGACCATTCAATAAAGTACAGCAAGATGTATATTAAGAGTGACAAAAGGATATTAAAAGTGAAATACAAGAATAATAGAGCAAACAAATATTACTGACATCATTAAAGATTTTAAAGACGGAAATAAAGCTTGGCTTGATATATTGTTAGAAGAGATGATAATAGGTAGATAGTTAACGTTTTAAATGGAATCCCAACACATTATAAAAGGCAAAACTCTCCATATAGTAGTGCCATCTTGTGCTAACAAGAGCAATCAATGGATGCCAGAAGGCTTGTGCACAAGATGGCACTACTATATGGAGAGTTTTGCTTTGTTTTGGATTGTTTAATAACAATTATTGTGCTAGTATGAGATAGTGATCATGTGATGTTTAGTACATTATAAAAGGCTTAGAAAAAGATCACACGTGAGGTAGATGGATGAGAAAACTTACTGGTGTTTTGTAAAAGAGAAGTTGTGGATCAAAAAAGCTGGATTAAGCTTGGGCAGATTTTCATACGTCAGTGAATTAATAATGATCAAAAATGATGATGATGAAGAGTAATATTCATTTAGACTTTGAATCATTATGTATGTGCAAATTTATAAATAAATACGGATAACCCTAGCTTTTACAAGGTTCAAAGCAAAACTTACTTAGCTTTTTTTCTGCCATTTCAAAAAAAAAAAAAAAGACATTTAAAACGTAAATATTTCTAATATTCCTGTGTTTATTTGGGGGAGGGGGAGAGTTAAAAATTAGTTTTTAAAGATTTTTTGTTAACTTTTTATTAAAAAATAGAATATTAATATATACAAAATAAAAAGTAAATTTTTTATTTAAAAATATTTTAATTCTCCCAAATCACCAATCAAGTAATTATAATACAAATATAATTTTTATATAATCATATTCAATTACTAATATTTTTTTTTATTTTTTATGGATAACTTTAATGTGTTTTTAATTAATTTTGATTTGTAATTACTTTTTTTCTATTGCAGTAGATAGTTTTAATATATTGTTATTAAAACTTTAAACATGTGTATTAAACATAACTAAATAAATGACTAACTTTTTAAAAAATAAATAAAAATTTATTTTTTAATTCCAGTGTATAAAAATTATCTTTCAAATTTCATTTTCTTTATAAATCTTGTTTATTGTAGGACCCAATTTTATCTATCTCCAAGGAAATCTTGTATACAAGTCTTCCTAAAATGGTATTTTATGGTAAATGGGGTTATAGTTTTAATGGAAATGACAGAACCTATTTACTTTGTAAATATTATTTCAAAGACATTTAAAAAAAGTAGAATGTTGTTTGCTTCTATTGATAAAATATGGCTGAAGGTATAATACACTGAACACCTACAATTAGAGAGTGTTGAAGTATATAGAAAGAAAAATTTGCTGCAGAAGTTTAAAATGGCATTATAAAATATCAAACAAATAAAGTTGGACCACTGTGCCCTAAATGTAAATGTACTTGGAGTCACAGTTGGGTTTATATAGGCATTTAAAAATTCATTTCTAGTTTATTATTATTATTTTTTATTTTATGATATAATATAGGTATATCATCCTATAATTCCAACAATCTTTCAATCATATCCTATGATCATTTTTCAAGATGGGTTTCCAATTATTTCTTTATAAAATAACTGTATAAAGAAATAATTGATAATAGCATTGAAAGTGAATATAAAATATGATAAATACAATTGTGGAATTATACAATAATATATAGACAAAATTGGTTCACAGGGTAAATAATATTTGTTAAGATATTTAAAATATATATGTTACATAAAATATTTGAAAGATATGTTAAAAATAAGAAATATATATCCTGCCCATGCCATTTGACACAGTTGTTTTAAGTAGAACTTAAAGATAGTTATTTATTTTTTTTTTAAAAAAATAAATTTATATTAATCTATATTAGTTTATATTAATTTTGTGAAATAATAAAAAATAAATATGCTACATACATATAAATAAGTGAAATTTTTAATAAAATTTTATAGTTTTATAGCTGAGCGCTTTCGGGGCAATTTTTAAAACCCCATAATCATAGCTATTTAATATATAATGAATAATAAATAATGTTTTTTAAATGTGTCTAAATGTTCTATATAAAATATTAATATATTCAAATAATTAAATATTCAATGCATTGGAAAAAGTAAAGCAAGTTTCTCTCTTGTTAATGGCATTGTTATTATTGGCTATTATATATGCCTCTTTTACTTTTCTTTTAATATCATTTCTTTCTGAACAAATAGTGCTAGCTTTAGAAGGTTCAAAAATATGATGGGTTATAATTTGGTGCTCCCAAAATATTGATTTAGTTTCATCTTTAATTTTAACTTTATTATATAAATACTCGTATTGATATACTCTGTTGGCAATATTAGCACATGTTTCATCTATGTATTGTAACAGTCAGAATCATCTATCTCACTAACACACTGCAGAATTCAAACCCCAGACATGAAACTGAACATTCTAGGAGGGGTTGCCTTCTAGATATACTAAGTTCGAATCTAAAGTCCAAATTTCACAGCGCCATCTACGTGATAACGCATCTGATGCCACTACTAGTATAACCTTTGACCGGTGCCTGGTGGTCAGGGAGAAACAAAAGACTCTATACTAAAAGAAGCTTGGGTGGCTAATTAACGTCTATGGATTTACAAAAGAAATGCAGAAAATATATATATATAGACCGAGACAGTGATAGGAATCAAATAAAATAAGAGATCAAATTTAGTTTTAAATAATTTCACAAAATTTATTTATATAAATTATATGTATAACACCACTGTCTGCTTATATGAGACAGGGACGCATATTAGATAATTATTGGCATTATATTCCAATAAATGACAAAAAGGTTTTAAAGCAAAGTGATATATTCTATTCCTCGGGCTAATAGCATTACGATAATGTGCTTGATGAGATAGGAACATGTGTGAGGTGCTTTGAGCAATTATACAAGTTTAAGAAAATATTTGAAATTAAGTGTTATAAAATATTTATTGATTTCGAGAATAGCACGGACAAAAGCTTACTAAGCAACAAAGTGGGAATGTGATCAAAGCATTTATTTGAGAATAATAATAATAGAGTTGCATTGGGAGGTCAGTATTGCTGATAATGAATTTATTAAAGTTGGAGGGTGTGACACGTTTAAGTCACGAATGCTTTGTAAAATAAATATAAAATAAAACAATAATGGAATATTTGGAATGATTACAGAGGGCATATCTCCGCTAATCCATAGGAAAGTATTTTATGAACAGCTGAAACTTAGTGACTGTGTGACGATTGCATTTAATTCCCAGGTGTGTCATTTGGGGACACACTCTGCCTGAAAATCGCAAAAAAAGGTGAAGAGAACGGCCTTAGCCATGTAAAGAATCCTTAGAAAAATAAAACAAAGCAGTCTCAACAACCAATTCATTTACCAGCAATACGAGATGAGTGTATATAAAACATACTGAATGGGTTTTACTTGGATTAAGAGAAATGCCCAATCAAATTCCCAGAAATTCATTTAAAAGGGTCCGCACATTCTCGACGTCAATGCTGAACTTTGTAATTAAAGTAGAACATGGTAATTAAAATAGGAAAATGCATGCTTGCGGGTTTAAAAAGTAAGTATAGATTTATATACGCAATCATGCATTAAGGGACACATTTAACCATTGACCTCGCACATACTCTTATATTAGATTAAAATCAATAACATGTAGATTTTAAACTATGTGATTATATTATATTAAAGAAAAGAATCGCCCTCGAACGAGTGATTTGCAAGATAATAAAATTGGAAAATTATAAATTTAAAATATGCCTTAATAGCAGCGTCTTACCTTCAATAAAGGGAATAGTTCACTCGGTCAAAGACGATTCTGACACATTATCATAATAAAATAAAAGAAAGCTTTATAAATAAAAAATATTAACCCAAGGATAGAGCAAAACTGTTGATATTATATTAACACGTTAAAGAAATACATAATGAAGTTATGTGAAATATAAGGAAAACAATTTTAAATAGCTATAGCATGTTAGTTATCACAAGAGCTCTTGGGTTAATTTAGGGTTACCTCTGGAGAAGCATTTAGGTAGATTGATGGTCGGCAGGTTTTTATATAATTTAACAGCAAAATCTGGAAATGTTCATATTTTTGGCAGCAGCAGTTCCGGGATTCCTTGTGTGATAACTCCCGATGGTCTACAGCAGCATAGACCATTTCGGAGAGAAATAGCCTTCTTGCACTCTACTCTGTCATGTCAAGATTTACAAATTACTACAATAGAACTCAGAATGATTTCTCTTAGAAACATTAGAAGAAAAATTGGAGAACAAAAGAAAACCCTTCTTTTTATAGTAGACGTTAACAATAGAACTGCCCTGGAGCATTACAAAAATATATCGGACTTATCAGCTGTAATTAAATCTATCCCAATGTCTAAAGGAATTCAACATTAATTAATTTCTTTTGTTAATTTCCCTGTCGACATTCGGATTACAAACTAGATTTAATTAAAAATTACTTTTATTAATTAAAGAAAACCTTAAGTGGACATCTGCTGTTTTTAGATAAAACTTATATAATATTAGCTAATTAAACTATTGTCCCTCATTTATTTTAAAGAAATATTTGGAATGACTTTTATTAAATTAAATGAAAATTATTTTACTTTTAACTTGCAATATTTGAATCTATTTACTAAACGAATATAACAAGATAGCATTGTAACACATAACTCAGTCTTTTATCTTACATATTATACAATAACAAACAGCTTTCTACTCAGTAATTGTCACATAGTAGTACTTTTAATCTCTTATTTGGAAGACCAGTTTCTTGTTTTTGCCTTTAATTGCAAGGACTTACTTATGTTACTTTAAATTTAGAATCCTAAATGCTCATTGCAAATCCAGATTGGTTTGGGAGTGAGGATTTAAATGCACTATCATTTTGTAGTCACTGATTACTCAAACATACTGTAGATGGCACTAGATTAAAGAACTGCTCCTTTTATGATTAAAACTTGTAAAATTTCAGTCTGAATATTGTTTAGTTTTAAAAACCCAACGGTTTAATTTTTTTCTATATGCTGAGATATTAATACAATAAATAATTGAACGGTATAGTGCAGCATTGGAACGATAGAACTGAAGCTGTAAACCATGGGCTCTGGGCTCCAGAACCTGCCAGTCTATCACCCATTAAAATGTGGAGATCTTAAAATATTAAATATTGTTCAGCATTTCTTATACGTGAGATAAATATTAATTTACCAATTTCTATTTAGAGGAAAATATTTAATTCAAACTACGATGTTGCAACATGTAGACAATAAGATAGTACAATTAAGCATGTGACTTTGATGATTGATGTGATGGTTTGTCATTATTTCCACTCTTCTAACTTAATCATTTTGATATATTAGTATGTTTATAAATTTTCATAAATTTATGCAGTAAGCAATTTATTAATAGAGTATTTAGTATCATTGTTCATGTGTTTTTAGTTTTCTCAGAGGACGACATATCAACACTTCATATTAAAAACTGTTTTTTATCTGTCATCGCGAGGAAGCTTTGCTTTGCCTAGCCATATCTCACATTTCCCATATTAATAATTCCTGACTTTTTAAAAGGGAAAAAATTGATCCTGTTTCTTTTACAGTAATATATGTTTTAACTCTTTATTGACTCAAGTTTTTGAAACTATTTTAAGAATGGGGTGAAAAAAATCTCAATGGTAAATAATATATATGTATAATAATTATTTTTTAAAAAAGATTATCACGGTTTAATTTTTTTTTGTATTTTAATTAAAAACTTCAGAAAAAATAATTTCGAGAACTAATTAATCATCAATTTTTTCTGAATTAGTTTATCCATTGTCCAGATCACTAAACTTCTCAAATGTATTCACCATCATTTATTATATATTCATGCATAATTCCTGAATAACCTTAATGATGATTTACCACTTTTTTAGATAAATATATCAACGTTATTAATAACTATTTATTAGGTCTTAAGAGGTTGATCTATTAATGTTAGTCCAGATGTGAATTTTAAACTCAATTAATCATCAATATATCTATTATTATAAACTCCAATCTTGTTATTTTAACATTCTTTAATTTTTTTCACACATATGTAATATTAAATAATTATATTTAAAATCTTACTTATAAATTCCTATATATAATAAGTTTTATATAAACGCTTATAAATATGAATTTTTTCTCAATTTAAATTTTAGATAGCTCACTTTGTACGATAATAGGAAACATAAGAGTACTAATTTAGTCACTTTTAATATCAGGGAAGCCCTCAAATTATTGTTGACACAACCAAGTCATAAATGATCTTAGACAATATCACAAAAATTAATAACAAAGTGTTCCCTGTATTTTATCCAGAACAAATAAAAAACTTCAAATTTCATCCCAAATTTAAAAAAAGAGTTTAAATTTTACTACAATTAAAAAATAAACTAACAAGTACAACATGGAATTTGTATCATTTCAAGTTAAAGCAGGAATATTTAATTTATTTTTAACATGGTAGCAAAGAATTCATACTGCACTACTATTAGTATATATTAAATTATATTTAAAGGAGCAAATCAAAGACAAGATCATTTCAAATTAAAGCAAGAAATATTTATATGAGCATTCATATTGTATTATAGTTAGAATATATTAAATTAACTTTACAATGTTTTAAAACAACTTTTAAATTAAAGCGTTAAAAAATATTTATTTAATATTGATTAGTGATGTATATTTTATTACCTCAAAGTGAGGAAGGTCTACTTCTCACATTCTCTTCATTGTCTTAGAAAAGGAAAAGAAACATACATGGTTGGGTTTACATTTGTTTACTTGATATTAGATGGACAAAACAACAGTTTTGGACAAACTCATGATTTTAAGGCAGTAAAAAAATATAAAAAAAATAAAGCAGGGGGAAAAAGATAATGCACTCATGATTTCTGTCTGTCTGTCTATCTATCTATCTACCTATCTACCTACCTACCTACCTATCTACCCCCCCCTTCTTCTTTTTTTTTTCTATCTATCTATCTATCTATCTATCTATCTATCTATCTATCTATCTATCTATCTATCTATCTATCTATCTATCTATCTATCTATCTATCTATCTATCTATCTATCTATCTATCTATCTATCTATCTATCTATCTATCTATCTATCTATCTATCTATCTATCTATCTATCTATCTATCTATCTATCTATCTATCTATCTATCTATCTATCTATCTATCTATCTATCTATCTATCTATCTATCTATCTATCTATCTATCTATCTATCTATCTATCTATCTATCTATCTATCTATCTATCTATCTATCTATCTATCTATCTATCTATCTATCTATCTATCTATCTATCTATCTATCTATCTATCTATCTATCTATCTATCTATCTATCTATCTATCTATCTATCTATCTATCTATCTATCTATCTATCTATCTATCTATCTATCTATCTATCTATCTATCTATCTATCTATCTATCTATCTTCATGGATAAATGAATTCATAGTATTATTTCCATTTAATAAAAATATAATAGCTAAATAGCTGATATTTCAGTACAATAACAAGTACTTTCTTCAGAGCTTCTTCTTTCTCAAATCATAAGAATGATGGAAATAATACTATATATATATATGTTTTTGTTAGTAATTTTCTCATGAGACAGTCTATTTATTTAATAAGTGAAGCTATGATTGTGTTGAAACAAAAAAATTGTAATTTCATTGATGTCTTTATTATTATACCTTTATTTTATTTTAGTTTATTAAATATTTTTTGTTTAATTCTGTGAAAATTATGTTTTTTCAAATCTGTAATATAGATCTCATTATCACTTTGACATATCAGAGACTCTACTTATGTAAATCTGATTTACTTAAATCTAAACTAATGTAAACAACATTATGTAATGCACAAGTTAATGCAGGCCTCAGTTCTTGACAGCCTTATGCAGTCCAAAAATTCATGCATCTGAATGGAAATCCAACTTAAATAAAAATTTGATTGAAGTAAAAAAGTCCAAAAATGCTTCACTTTTGTAAGTAGAGGATTGGGAACTGCCTTAGATTACATAATGAGTTAAGCTAACACTATGAATATAGATCTTGGTATTGATTTTTTAAAATATTTTAATAACTGAGACTAGAAATATGAAAAATCTGAATATTTTGTTATTTTAGTGCCCCCAAGCTTATGTTTAAAAGTACACATACTGGATTGGTAATTAAAGAATTGGGGTTTAATTCCAGATAGAATAATCAGATTGAATATCGGGAAAAATTGTGCAGTTTATATGACAGCAAAGCTATTTTATTCAAGAGTAGTTCTCTTTACCCTGCTATGATGCTATGTACTGCAAGATGGATAAATCAATGATACCAGATGATGCTATTATTATCTACATCCTCAGACTATTTTTTGACATTTACCTTTATTAATAAAAATTTTGAATTAAAAGTTGGAACTAATGCACATGTATATTTAGCAGCTATCTTATATTTATTTATTTTTATCTTATTCAAGATAATAGTTTGAAATTAAAAAAAAGTTCTAAGATTTTAATCCAAACCAATTCACTTGCATGAAATATAAACTCCAACACTGGATAAATTTTCATATACTTTAGTGAACTAGTATCCAAGCTAATTTGTTCATATTTCAAACCCTAAGATTTTTTTAAAATTTCAGACTATTATCTTGAAAAGTATTATTTGAGCTCCAGTTTTGAATCCTAAATTCTAACTAATGAAAACAAAAGTCAAATAACTTGAGAATGTAAATATTAATACACTATACTATCTGGTATCAATTAATTATTTGAGCTTACAGTGAATGGCATTGGAGTATGTTGAAGATAACTTTTTTTGGAGGCCTATGAATAAGCATATAAGAAAATCCAATAATTATTCAAACTTAAATAACCTTAAAGTGGGGTAAAAAGAACTGCTCTTAAAACCATATGAATAAGCTGAGAGAGTCATGTGACCACTGTTATTATTGCATTAAAGATATTTCATAATTAATTTGAATATAGGAATTTATGAAAGTCATATGAGGTTGGCAAAATAATGACGAATTTTCCTTAGATAATTAAAAGAAAAATGTTAATAATCTTTACAAAAGTTGTAAAATTATTTATGTATGTGCCTGTAAATGAAAATTGTATATTTAACATAAAAATATTTTTTAAAAAATCTTATATTTAGCCACTTTATTTAAAAATATTTCAATTTTGGTTTGTAACCTGGGCAACTAAGATCTTATGAAATCAAACTAGTAATTGAATGATATGATTTAATATAAAAATATCAGTTTGAAGCAGACATAAGTAGCCTGTGGCACATGGGTATCATGAGATGTTAGTCATAAATTAAAGGCCACAAAACTTTGAAAATGTGCAAAATATTACTCCTTTTTTTAACCAATATCTGTTGCTTTTATGCATATAATTTAATGTATATTTCATTTTAATAAACTGTGTTTCATTATTTATTCAAAGATATACAATTTAAACTTTTAATATAGAAATAAACAATAACATTATCATCATCAAAACACAGAATGTAGATTAAAAGTTGTATTAAATCTTTATGCTTACATGCAGTTATGAAAAATTATAAATAATATATATATATGTTGATTTAAATATATAAACTATAGAAAGTGCATTAACATTAAATAGTCCAAGACTTTTATGGATATATGAATTTTTCATGTTGTAAACCAAAATTCTGCTAAAAGTAAAAAAAAAAAAAAGCCATGTAGCTGACTGCAATTAGAATTATTAATTTATAGATATTTAATGAACTTTTTTTTTAAAAAAAAAAAATGCTTGTAAATTAATGTATGTACAAACTGATTTGTTTTTTATACAAGAGTAAAAATCACATTTGAAATTTTGTTTGGATATTGAAATTTTTAAATGAAAGATATTCACATTATCACATTTTGATTTACAAGTGTTAAACTTACTCCACCCACAACTTTGACACCATCCACCCTAGATAAATACAATAATAATAACCACTAATCATTTATCAGACTAGATATTATCTCTACCTCAGATATAAACGTTAAACCTCATTTAAAGATTAATATACCTGTTTAAAATATATACATTTTGAAAAAAATTGTTTCGGTGTTATTTGGTACATTTATAAAAGATATTCATATTAATGGTATTCTATCTCTACATGCAACTACTAATTCTATAAGATTTTTTTTTTTAAGTATCGGCTGGGATGCGAACCCGCCAACCCGGGCAACTGCCTGCAAGTGCAAGGCAGTCGCACTGACCTCTCGACCACCAATGCAAGACTTCTATAAGATTTTTGTTTTTATATTAGTAATATTACAGAGGTATTAGAAATCTATAAGTTAAATTGTAATTTGAGTTAATGATATAAAAAGTTTTTGCTATGCCATACAATATTGATATATTAAGTTTAGACTTTCAAAGTTTATTAATGTTAAAAATAGTGAGTGGGAAAAGTGACTCTTGATGTCTTGATTGCACAATTTATTCCATTAATCATAACTAATAGTAGATGAAGTCACAATATATATATTTTTATTGTGGTTGCATTAAATATTATTTTGTTCACCTAATAAAAGCAATAGTAGTTAAATAATTTTTATATGTTTCCTTTTCAATCATGTCAACTATTAAGAACAGAAGGATTTGCTTAAAAAATTTAGGATTATTTGTTCTCTGTTGCCAAAAAATTATCATCAGTGACTTTTTTTAAAGAAATTCTTAAAAATATTTATTAGATAATACAAATTGGTTAAATCATTAAAAATCATTATTAAATCATCAATACATGTAATAATTGTTGTGGTAAACTTAAATATAGTAGAGATTTGTGCTGTACTAATTGTGGCATTTTATTTTTTAATAAATCACATATATAACAACCAGAAACACAGATAGAACAGAAACTTAAGAAATTCCTTGAATGATTACTGGTCATTACCAATATTCATCATCAGCTTAGCTATCCAATTAATTTCTCATATTTACATAAATAGCTCATGAGAAGCATAGTAGTAGATGGATTTCTGAAATTAAACCCTACTAGAAATATAAAAGGATTAACTAAATAATATTTTCATATTTATTAGACAATTATATATTATTTGTACAGAAATATATATTTAACATATTGTAATGGTAGTATTATGTGAGCTAATAATTAGGGAATGGATGGAATAGTGAATCATATGACTGATCCAGGAAAGGGAAAAAAGTGAATGAAGGATTAAAAAATTATATATTAAATAGAAGAAAAATCAAAGAATTATGTGTGTAACACTTGTTGATTTTAGGGAAGTGGGCCAAGATATGAAATGCAAAATTGGAAAGTTCTATTGACAGATAAGTAGTATTTAAAAAAAAAAAAGTTTTTGTATATGAAAAGTGATTTATATATACTAAGGACTAAATAAATGTTTTAATACTTAAACAATTTTTGTAGAAATTCTGAATTATTTGAACAATTTTATTTTCTGTTACAGTAGAATTTAATTAAGTAAAGATGATTAAAAAATTATAAAACAATATTAATTAAAATTAACATTTTTTGTTTATGAAGAAAAAGAAACTATCACAATAGATATTTGATAGTGAATAAAATTGTCAACAATGAAATAAAATCTTTATTATTTATAAAAAGTTCATAAATAATAAATAACTCAGATTATATGTAAGTTGAACAGGATATAACTAAAATTTTCAATGAATTATATAACATTTGCATTTTTTTTTTACAAAACACTCAACTCACAACTTAAACTACAGATACCTTAGAAATATATATTTTTTAAAATAATCCATATGCCACATGTTACAAATTAACTTTTTATACACATTGTTTTTTTTTTTATAGAAATATTTAAGCTTAACTTCATATAATATGTATTTAAATATATTTCTCAAATATATTTCATACTTCTATTGCATCACATATTACTAAAAATATAATCAAAAACATTGAAGATTATCGATCTTTTTCACATTATGAAACTATATTCCTGCCCTCATATCTAATTCATCTCCCCCTCCCCCCATAGCTCCATCTATGACAGATTTAAACCCTCTCTGAGTACATGTATATGGACATTAACCTAGTTATATGTATATCTTCACTATATATATAAGCAATAACCAGCTGTACTATCATAGATTTATATATATTATAGAAGATATATTTTATTTTGAAAATCTAATCTTTTAAATTATATATTTTGTTTTCATTTATAAACTCAATTTATTAATTTTACATTGAAAATCACATGCATATATGTATAATTCACATAGTTCCATGATATATATTACCAAGATTGTATTAATACATATATCTAATTTTGTCTAAAAATTATTAAAATAAAATACAGTTCGTTAAAAAAAAAAAAAAGTATGTAAAAGTTTAGAGTTTTTTATTGCAGTTGTTTTGGAAACGTAAAATTAAAAGTCAAAGAGTTTTTTTTTATTATTATTAGTAGTAGTTGAAATAAAAGTTTATAAAAGAAGTTTAAAGAGTTTTTTGCTAAAAACAATTAATTCATAGTTACGGAGAAAATTAAAAGAAGTTGATTTTCAAATAAGTAAAAAATATCTTTTTTTGAGTTAAAGTAAAAAAAAAAGAAATCTCTTTCATGTAGAAGAGTTATTAGAGTAAAATATACATGTGCATAAATGACGAAGTAATGTGAGCTTGGTAGTAAAATATATATGTGCGATTGTAAACATAGCCTAAATATGTGCATGTTAAAATGAAATAGATGAAAGTTAAAAAATTAAAAATACTCAGCGATGGCTACTAATTAAAAATGTAAAAACAAAACGTGCGATGGCTGCTAATTAAAGGATCTCCAACAACATGTAATTAAAAGCTTATCTAGAGGAATGCAATTAAAAACAAGGAAGGGATTTTGACAACAAACATCACTGGCGGACATCAAAATGACAACAGGTCTTATGAATAAACACTTCAGTTTTTTATCGGACAAACACTTGAGATTATAGTTGAGAAAGAGTGCAGTTCAGTTCAGTGAAATCACATCAAATTAAATCAGTCAATCGATCAGTTGACTAGCCTGAGTCCAGTGAAACAGCAAATATGACCAGAAAAGGACAATGATTGCCTAACAACTTGAAGAATCTCCAGGAATATTTAGCTGTCTCCAAGAATAGTGCCATAGAATAATAAGAATTAAACCTCCTCAGGAAAACATCGAATTCAGCCAGCTGGAAATATTCTCACTTGAAGCAGCCACCAGGAAGAAAACAAAATCCTATTAAAATAAAGTTCTCAGCAAACAGCAAGAAGTCCATGTTTTAAAATCCTAGGTAATAACATTTTTTTAAATTCTCAGTTCTAAAGTAGCCATCGCATTAGTTTGAAGCTTCCCCGAGTCCAGCAATAATGAACTCTATTATAGCATGCATAAACGAACTATTGATGTGCGTGTTCTAAATGTCTTGAATGTGAATACTCTTTGTTAGATTATATTGATTTCATTGTATTTTAAATGTCAAATATTATTCAATTCTTTGTTATATTATATCACTATTATATATGTGTGAGCCTGAAGTTATGATAAGTCCTTGTTCATATAAATAAGTTTCGTATATGTAATTATCATTGTCTAAGTTAACAAGTTCGCATAAGTAATTTAAAAGTAGAATAATAAATGTTTAGTAAATAAATTGTCTTTAAACTTAAAGCTTAATTTGTCAGGTCAATTCTTTTTACCATTAATAATTGAAATAATTTGTTATTGAATTAAAATAGACTGTGCTAGTTAAGGGATTTTTTTCAAGCACTGGATTATGGGCCTACTGTCCAAACATATTAGTTCTAGAAACTAGCTGGTGCCCAGGGTTTAGTCCAAAACAAATAAAGTGCTTGGATAGTAGGGATTTGAATCTAGCAGTCGAGGTGGGCTACAATTTGGAAATGTGATTGTGTTATGCATTGCATAGCTCAGTCTGATTGTGGGCATTGTTGATAGCTCTGCTATCAATAATATTCTCCACTCTGCTTGGATGGGCCAGTTCGTTCACGTAATATTTATAATATAAGATTATAGTTAAAACCCAGCTAAACCTAGTGAGTAGAATATGTTGGATCTTCTACAGATCGAACCTGGTACAATATACATAACACAATGTTATTTAAAAGTTTCTAATAATTATACATTTTAAATTCAAATAGTAGCAAACAAAAATCATTATCACCACAATATTTGTGTCAATATAGTGAGTGAGCAAAATTTTAAATCTTGTTTTTACAATAATATTTTTCCAAAATGTATTTTATAAATAACAAAATCCACTGAGCTGGAACTATTGCCAAATCTTTGGGAAATCAAGATGGCCCAAGTTAAATTAAAAGTATCTGATTTAAAATTTAAACAAAAGTTTAAATCACTTTTGTAAATTAAAATATAAAATAGTAAACAAGTGCTAATGGATTTACCATCTGTAAATCCATCTTGTTGACAGAATATTATAGATCCAAAAATCATATAAATACTCTAATTTTTTACCCTCTTAAGCTATTTTGTAAAATTTTAAAAGGCATTGCTACCAGAATCTACACCTATTTCACTTTAATATGGTGGAATAGGAGTAGATTTTCCATTTTTTGTGGGAAGATGATGATCTCAAACCCCATCCTATGTGCTGCAATGGTGTGCAACCATTATCATGAAGATGGAAGACTTTGCAACAACATCCTGCTGTAAGAAAAAATACAACCTATCCAGAGAAGAGAGACACTATGCCTACCACCTGATGTGCTTGAAGCGTCCTGCAAAAGAAGATTGGTAATATTTTTCTTTAAAACTGCAGAGCTCTTATCAGTCTTTTATTTGTAACCTTTAATATTTATAGCTAGCTAATATAATGTAATCGAATGTTTATCTTTATTCTTAAAAATTCTAAAATAATGCAAATTAAATCTGTGTAAATCTTGCCTGAATCCATTTTTGTGAATATAATTTACTTTTTTAAATTCTAATAACTGTAATTAATCATTTATCTAAACCTCTTTATTACTGCGGTTATGCCTAAATCTTGTTTTAATCATTTATCTCAATTTATCTTATATATGGTATAATATACCAAGTATTTCTAAACAGTGAACACCATAATTTTAGTAAACTTTTAAAGGAAAGATAATTATTAATATCTCCATTTTAATATTTAAGTGATGCTACTTAGCATATCTGACTGCTGTTTTGAAATCCTATTATGTTAGATAATAACGACTGCTTTGTGCTCATTACTATCGTTGATTTATATTTTCTTATGGTTTTCCTAGTCAGAGTTATTATAGATTATGACTGTTAATATCTGTTAGTTAGAAGGGATAGGCTGGTTAGAGATGATATTAAAGTATATTTGTTGTTATTTATTAAGTCCTGTTGAATATACTTTTCACTCATAGATTATAATTTAGATTGACAATTTAGTTTAGTCTTTTTCTTAGCATGGTTCATATGCTACTTTAAGAACTGGGTTGTGTTAATTTAGCAGATAGAAGCTATCTAATTTTAGATGCAATTAATTAAATACATATTTGTATTTTACTTATGCATTGCAAGTATGTTTTTACTAAGTACACTTGTACATTATGTGTTGCTATCTTTCTGATGAGTTTGAATGGAGGCCACTCCCATCCACTTTAATTTGAGCATGTGTGTCTTTAAAACTAGAACATGAGAGTCCAGACCATTTTGTAAAGTCTGATTTCCTGAACTAGACATGTTTATATTAATAGTAGTAAGTCCTAGGGAACCATGCAAACTTATTTTTTAATGTTTTATTTAGCACCATAGCATATATATGTAAATTTAAAGGTATACAGTTCTTTCCTCTTTATTAATTAACTATTCAGCCTTGGACTAAAATCCAAATCATGGTTACTAAACTGAATTTGAATTTTGCTTGAACCTAAATATTTGCTCAACTATAATATATATGTAACAGCCATCTTAGTACTGTATATAGTAATCATCTTGGCTAGATTATCCACTCATATCATGGGCAAACAAATGTAAATAGATTTGGCATATTAATTAAATATAGGCATAAATCTTATTAACTGCATAAATGTATACACACACCTTTTTAAATGTTTAGATGAGATCGCTGTAATAATTATCTGATCAACTATGTAACACCTGTGTGTGTTGACCCATATATTAGTACACTAAATCATTGTAATTTTTGTTTGATTTATTTATTGTTTTAATAAACCTATTTAAAATATAAAATTCATTTCACATCTTTCTTCCTTGTAATCTAACTCTAAATTATTGTGTATGGTATGCATTATAAGTATCATTTGATTAACCTTAATTTTAAGTCAATTTGCATGTTAAGTAATCTATTTTAACCATTTAGTTTAATTATTTTTTTTTTTTAGTCTCATGTTTCTGTCTGTTCAGAACCAGCTCGCAGAAGAAATTGAGACCCGTGTGTAACCACAGAAATGTCATTCATAAGGTGTTAAATTGTGAAGCATTGGTGAATGAGTTAAAGCTTGGTCAGATTCTAGTTCTCACCATCCCATTTCAGCCAGGCATATTTTATCTGGACTCTGGATTTTGTTATGTGAATGTACAAATTTGATCCTTACAATGCCTTTGGTTATATGTTTCAGTAATGTGTGATGGAATAGAAGTTTGAAATATATTTAAATACATATTACATAAAGTTAAGTTTAAGTATCTTTAAAAAACAAAGAAACTAATGTATATATAAAATTAATTTGTAACGTGTTATATCGGAAAAGTATATATTCGTAATGTATCTGTAGTATGAGAGGGTGGTCTGACTTCTGGGCTGATGTCTGGTAAAAAAACATAAAAACTTAAAATAGTTCTTAAGTACTTTAAATACAAGTTTATTTAATTAAATATTATTAAATTAATGCATATATTGAATAACTGGGTATTATAGAATGAATTTTTTTATTTTCTTGTAAAGTAAATAATTTAATTCATGCACAGATGTTTTCAAATTTAGAAGACAACTTTAAACTTCAATTTTACAAAATTAAAAGCGTTGTTAATATATTAATTTTTTTCTACAGTAAGGTAAAAGTGTTGTTCAAAGATAAAAAAAAAAGAGAGAGAGAGAGAGAATATAATTATTATTAAATTAATTTTTTAAAATTCAATTTGTTAATTAAATTAGTCATTAATTAGATTGATTAAAAACAAATACATTATCCAGTAAACAAATCAATATATTTTTCAAACAATAGCAGCTTTTTTTTCAGTTTTAAGTAAACACAAATTATCATAGGACAGGACAGGAATATATAAACAGATAAAAATATCACCAGTTAATTCTTCTTTAGTTCTTTTCAGTTGGAATTTCAGTTTAACTGATTAAAAGTGAAACTCAGCCATTAGTTGCTTGGGTTTGAAGATATTAGGAATACAACAAAAACTAGCAGAATTATCTTCAAGAAATTAGCATCGAGTTTACAGGGAAGAGAAAACTAAATCAGCTCAGAAAAACTGTGAGTTAAAACTGCCATTTTTCAACTACAGCAATGAGAAAATTATTCACTGTTGGTTTGAATAATAAAATGTTGATCTAATTGCCGATTTAGTCAATCATTTTCCTATTAGTCACTGGTAGAATAACTGATATAAGGATATAAAACATTCTTATAAAGTGCCCCCTAAGTGTCTTGCAAGGTAAAATGTGTTCCTGAATCAAAAGTCTGTTTAACAACCAAAGAGTTGATAGAAAATTGAAATTCAACCGATATGTTTTAGCAAAGTTTCAGATATAACAAAATAGCTATAGAAAAAAAAATTGAACTTCCAAATCTTTGCAAATACTGTTAATAGTATATTTTCCAAAAGTCACCAATGCATTGTAAGTGATCAAAGTTATTGATGAGATATTGACTTACATTATATATTATTCTTCAGAAATTATAATTAACTAAAATATTTCAATAAAATATTATTTAAATGATAATCGATAAATTAATATATAAGCTTTTCATCATTATTTTTTTTCTTGTAAAATTTTATATTTTCATTTTCATTTACACAATATATTTTCATATAATATTTTTTTCGAGATATTAAACAATGTAAATTTTTATTTTAAGAAAATATTTTATAAACTGTGCGCAGATAATTAATAAATGATTTTTAAGTTACTATTTGAAGAATTAAGGAGGGATTAAATAAGTTATTAAACTTTACTAACTGTATAATCAAATAAACACACTAAGTAAAGATAATTCATATACTTATAGATCTAATCATTAGATGATGCATTTAATATATTTGAATTCAACTTATTTTGAATAGACTTAAAATTTCTTGACATTTTCTTAATTTATTATTTCATTAAACTGTTACTTTAAAGTAAAGTTAGACATTATTAGTTATATCCATTCTTTATTTAATTCTCAATCTGAATGCAAAGCATTTATACACGTGATTACAG
This sequence comes from Epiperipatus broadwayi, assembly GCA_028023455.1. NCBI lineage: Eukaryota > Metazoa > Onychophora > Udeonychophora > Euonychophora > Peripatidae > Epiperipatus > Epiperipatus broadwayi. Next base: position 2,430,637 of record JAQFVV010000094.1, read on the forward strand.
ATTGCATTTATACATGTAATTACAGATTATTTAATACACAGAAAAAAAAGTTCAAAGCTCCCCATTTGGTCTAGACCATAAATAATTTATTATGATAGAAAAAATATTTAAGTTGAAATAAGTAAAGCCAAATTAGTTTTCTGAATCTCTAGAAGTGAAGTCAAAGATGGATAAACATTTTTACCTTTAAAACAAATAAAACTGATTAGTACCTACAATATTAATTTATGGTCAGTCTAGAGAAATAAATAATAATGATTATTGTTTTACTGAGATTATAATCAAACTATATAAATCATCGATGATTGATAGTTATGGTGATGAATTAATTATTTGCCAATATTGTGCTGGATACATTTAATTTTTGTTATTATACTTTACAGTCCCCACTGAATGCATAATTATACATCAACATATGACTATTAGCATTAAATAGTCTTATTTTCATCTCTTGATAATCATCATTAGCATTGATGATTTAGCACTGAGATTGCACTAAGTTCAGTATCCACTCAACATTATATATATTAAACATTTTTATTTACACACTCATTTCCATGCAATTTTTTAATTTTATTTCTATGCAAAAAGCTTCCAACTGTACAACAGACTTTTTCAGAGTTGTAATATGCAAATATATACACATTATTAAATCATTATATTTACTCTCATAAAACATTACCTTCCTGTTTTAAAGATATGCAGAAAATATAATGAATTAATAAATATATCAGACAAATAATTGTAACTAATCAAATCTTTCAGATTTGCAGTTTCACTTGCTACAAATTTTGAACTATTTATTACTTACTATATAATCTCCCTATACATGAATTTTATGAGAAAGAGTTTACATATTATAATGTTTGCTTTTATGATGTTGGGACTTTGCATTTTACATTGTCATTTATTTAGACATTTTCATAAATGCCATCAAAGCATTTAAACGTTCTCTAATATGAAGAATAAATTGATTTACAGTATGTAATCTTTGAGTAATTTTATAAAACTCTATTATTGTTTCATATTAATATCAACAGTATTAAAATCAATAATTTTCTCAGAATTCTAAATTACAAGTAGAAACAGGATATGCTCTTTCCTTCTTACATATTAACTTTATAATTGGATTATTGTTCAATTTACCATGTATCCAATTTTTTTTAGAATACTTAAAAAATATTTTTCAACTGGAAACTGTATATATTTATAGATAAAATTAATAATGTTATTTGCTGTACATAAGACATAAGAAAATTGCAATCGAAAACAACAAAAATATTTGTGATTAGACATCATCTGAATAAATGCTATTTGTAATTAATCTGAAGATATTTTATTTTAATTAACAACAATATCATATGACTTGCATACATATTTACTTATATGCTTTCAAGAAAAGCCCTGTTCTTCTTTTTTAGACCACTGATTACTCAAATTTGCAGTATATGATTTTAGAGTAAATCTTGGAAGATTTCATTTTAGTTTTCCTCTGGATAGTAAGCTGTTTTTTTTTGTTTGTAGTTGTTGCAATAAATAAATTTATGTGTCTGATTGAAAATTATTATTTAGAGTTTTGCAATCTATGAAATAAGAACATTTTGATTGTTTATAATTATACATCCATTAAAAATTATTAATAAATATTTTATGCAATATTCTTTAACTTGGCATCAGTCAACAATCTTCTTATTTGTTTATCATGCAAGAGTGAGCAAGCAAAATAAAGTATTTATAATTTTAGTATTCATCTTGAAGCTAGAAAATAAATTCTAGAGGGTATTAGTGGCCATTTTCTATCCATTGGTGTTAATAAAACTATAGCGAAAGCAACTTTTTATAATTGCAAATCATTCTTTTACATGAATAGGATTTATGATTGACTATGCAGTAGAGGCACTAGATCAATTTTCAAAAACTATAGGTTCATTATACACATAATTTAAAACTTAGAAAACAGATTACACTAACTAACTATGGAATTCCACACCAAGCAACAAGTAAATTCTTTATCAGTAGTCATTCACACAAATTTTCTTCACAGATGTTATTTTTCACATTTAGAATTTTAGATTTTTTTAACATTATAACTGATTGTATTTTTTTCTATAAAGCCGTTTAATTAGGTTTTGAAGTTCTCAATTATAACTATGTACCTGGAAGTAATAAAAAAAAGTGTTTTTTAAAAGTTAAATTTACTTTCCAAATAAACTAAATAGTTTTTTTAAAAAAAGTTTGGTATCTGCAATAACCAAATTTATAGTCATGCAGTCACATCTTAAACATTATATAGAATAGTATATATTAAAACTATAAAAAAATGACTTTTTAAATTTACGTTTAAACTGCATTTGATAAAGGCAATCACTTTCACAATCTTCTGTTTGTGAGATATGCACATAAGCAAGGATAATTGAATGAATACCAGATGGTTATCCAAACTAATTATCAGACTAATTTCTAATTACTGGCATGTTACACATAGTATGGTTTAGCACAATTGCTCTTTAACAACTATCTTTTACTCTTATTACTTTATTCAAGCTACTAATTATTCAAATACAAGTATACTCATCTGATTAGTTATATAAGTCTAAACCTACATCAATTAAGTATTTTAGTTATCACAGTAAGGAGAAGCTATAGACATCTTTAATATTTTGGTGACTTGTTGAAATAGCATAGTAAGGTGTATATTTAATGTCTATAGCACAAAACTGCATTCTCTATTGAGAAAATTAATAATCAAAAACTAATCTTGAGATCAGTTACAATACTTCCATTTATGTGTTTAGTAGTTGATTTATAAATAGAGTGAAATTAATTGCTATTTAAATGCATAATTTAAAAATGTTTCCAGAGAATATTTATAATTAAAGAAAGAGACACTAATAGGATAGACTTTTATGAAAGTTGTGATATATTGTACATCTGTTTAAATTCAAAAAATAATTTGCACTTGGTAATATATATGCAACTGGTAATATATATGAAAGCTGTTTTAGAAATTTTTGGGGATGATAAAATGGTAGATTTTATATAAAAATAAAGTTTTATTTTTGATGCCAGTTGGTACTTATTTATAACGGAAACTTATGTACCACTGCAGAATATCATAAATGAAAGTTCTTAAAAAGTTACAGAAAAACTCCTATAATATTAGAGGTTAATTATAATTAACAATCCAAAAAGTATGAGGAAAAAAAACAATGATAAATTTCTGTATAACATTATCAAATAATACAGGGGTGGGCAAATAGTGGCCCAGGGGCCACATGCGGCCCGCTAAGAGGTTTTATGTGGCCCTCCAAGACAATCAGAAAAATCTGCCTTGAACTGAGATTTCCTTTTTGTGTGTGACTGAAGATTCATCTCGTATTTTCCACTATGATGGCCACGTCAATACACATGTGCAGTGTAGATATGATGTGCAATGCTTTTCCAGTTGATCTGGTTACTGTCAATTTTGTCTTTGCATTAGCAAATATATACATTTCCAACTTTAGTGAAACCATGAACCCTCTGAAAAAATGTAAAATCAGGGATAAATGTCATTTGTTTAATGAAGAATGGACAAATAAATATTTCTTTGGTAATACAGGGAATAAAGCAGTGTGTTTATTGTGTCATGAAAAAAAGGTGTGGCCCTCCGCTAATCTTCGCTTCCACAAAGTGGCCCCCAATGCAGCCCTCCACCAACCTTGCCAAAACAGTTGCCCACCCCTGAAATAATAGATTGTTGCAGTTTTTTTACACAATCAGAATTTTAGATTTTATCTATGCTTTTTATATTTTGCCCATTTTAGAATCTCCTGAACGCTGACATCTTGTGCTGTTAGGCTCTCTGTTTAAGTGTAAAATCAGTATTGGTGTTATCATTATCTGAATATAGAGTAAAAATGATGGCAGATAATTGTTGAAGGAAATTATCAACTCAGAACCATCATTGAAAAATTGTAGTTTCCTCAAAAAGTTAGTGCAACGTTATGACAAATGCTACATTTTAAAATTCTGGAAACATTTTTTTTAGCAATAAAATTTTAGAAATCTTTCAAGACTTATTGATTAATATCAACATATTTTCGCATCTTAAAATGAAACAATGTATCTACAAACATCAGAATTAATTGACGTGTCTTTGTATCAGTGACATTTTGATTACAAGTATAGTACCAGATAGTGAATTTTTTTGTTAGTAATGAATCATATTATATGCATTTTAAACATACCCACACATATATAGCTGTATATATTTGTATTGCTTGCACATATATATGCGCTGTGACGTAAATAAATAAAAATATAGAAACTAGAAAAATTTCTTTTTTATTACTTTCTGATTTATTTTATTTTTAAATCGTGAGTAACTGTGACTATGGATATGGAGGGAGAATTACTGAACTCTAACATCTTCTGCAGAAAACGAAACAGAATATAATTTTAAGATATTGATATGAACTCGGATTACACGGAAAAGATATTTTATTTCAAGTGTTACATTTAAAAAATGTTTATATCCAATAAAAAATAGATATCCAGTTTTATTTTCTGACTGTACCGGTTAGTTTAATAGAATAGTAGAGCGATGGACTCAAAAAGATCAAAGATGGTGAACTTTATTTTTCCTCTGAAAATTATTTGATTTTTTAATTTCTCCGTCGCCATCTTTACAATATCAATCATGTTTATAAATCACTTTATAATTATTGTTCATGGTAATTATAATATTCTTCATTAGCATTAGCTGTATGATTCATTATTTTATCAAATCATAACCTCAACTAATCTTTATTTATAGCAAATCATGTCACACTCGTAAAGATTTAAAAATATTATTTTAATAATTAAATTTATAATTACTAAAGATTTAGAAAACTCTGAATATTTATTATTAAGTTTGCTAAAAATAAATAAAGTGTAAGAAAAAAACTAATTAGAATATTACATTTAACCCTTTATTGTTTAATTTTTGCTTACAAGATGGTTTTTGAAGTATTAAAAAAATGTTTAAGGAAAAAAAAATAGCAAAATTTATTTCCAATGATTTTTCTTTTTAGGAATTTATATTTTGTCTTTTTTTTGTCTGGAATTTATAAGGATTGAATTGGAGAAAAAAGTGAAATTTAAATATTTTTGTTGAATTTTTATTTCCATGTAATCTTTTCCTCAATACTAATCCAATTCCTAGAGGTTTAAAAAATTCCCTGCTAACGATTAGACTCATTCTTAACAATGAATAATGAAAGGGTATTGATTTTTTAAATTAATTCTAATAGATAACATATATTTTTCAACTCATTGTCATTTGATTTGGACTTTTAAGGTCATTCTATTTATAGGTAGCGTACAATTAAAAATGAAGAGCGTGAGATATTAGCAGTAGTGGAAACACATCTAAGAGAAGAAGAACCTATTCTGGAAGACTTGGGTATAAATAGAAAAGAAAAGGGGTGGTGGTATAGGAGTTATGTCAAAAAAATATTTAAATATTGTTAAATGTCAAGAACATTTGTGGTTTAAGATATGGTTAAGAAGACAAGAATGGATGGTGGCTATAGTATAAATAGCCACTGGAGATAGTCAAACTATAATGGAGTGGAACAGTAGTATATATGAATACTTAGTTAAGGATATACAGAGTTTCAAAAAAAAAGGGGGGAAGAGAATAATGGTTATAGGAGATATGAATGGACATATTGAAGAAATTTATGATGTAAGTAGGACAGCTTTTGAAGAGAGTTTTTGTCAGAGAGTGAATTTGACCATCGGAAAATTATCAAATATTTATGAGAGACAATACACATAGTCTAGAAATAATATATTCCACACAATAGATTATGTATTAGTAGAAAAAGAGGGAATGAATAAATTATGAAAAATTAAGGTGTTTGATAATGAAGAAAGAGTATGTATTAGTGATCATAACTTCTCTATAATAGAGATGGTTAGTAATGTAATGAAAAATAGTAATAAAAGTAGAAAGGATAGTGAAAGATGTGGATGGAGAGTGAATAATAAGAATAAGTTAGAAGATAATAAATAAATGTTGAAGAAACAATGAAAGAGTTGGTTGGGATGAGTATAAGGACTTGTGTGGTGAAATAAAAAAAGTGGCAAATAAGGTTTTAGATGAAAATATTCAGAATAATAATAATAATAATAATAATAATAATAATAGTAGTAGTAGTAGTAGTAGTAGTAGTAGTAGTAGTAGTAGTAGTAGTAGTAGTAGTAGTAGTAGTAGTAGTAGTAGTAATAATAATAATAATAATAATAATAATAATAATAATAATAATAATAATAATAATAATAATAATAATAATAATAATAATAATAATAATAATAATAATAATAATAATAATAATAATAATAATAATAATAATAATAATAATAATAATAATAATAATAATAATAATAATAATAATAATAATAATAATAATAATAATAATAATAATAATAATAATAATAATAATAATAATAATAATAATAATAATAATAATAATAATAATAATAATAATAATAATAATAATAATAATAATAATAGGAAAGTGAGAGTTAGTAAAAGTGTAAAAGAGAGGGAAAAAGCATGCAGAGAATATAAGTGTGCTATTAAGAACAAAGAAAGTGAAAAAGATGTTAATACTAAATGGGGAAAGTATTTAGAAAAAAAGTTGGCTAAAATAGATAATAGAGAGAGAATGAAATTAAATAGTAAACTGTTGGAAGATATTAATAAAAGTGGAAGAGATGGGAGTAAAAATTTTTGGATATACATTAAAAGAAGGAATGTAGGAGAGAGAAAATTAGTGTTACTAGATGATGAGGGAATAGAGTGTAGCTTTAGAGAAGAATTAGAGACAGTCTTAAACAAGTATGTAATGGATATAAAAAAGATGTTAGATGTAAAGGACAGAGTAATAGAAAACATGAGAGCATATAGTAATGGGAATATATGATTTACAGAAAATGAACTGAATGAGGCAAAAAAGAAATTGAAAGGTGAAAGACAAGAGGTTTGGATGGATGGGCAGTAGAATTGGTAATGAATTTAGGGCAGAAGGCAAAATTAAAACTATAATCATGTTTTAATAAGATGGCATCAGGTAGTTGAAGTAATATAAGAGTAAGGCTGTTATTTAAAGGGAAGGGTAAAAATCATAGGAAGTTAAACAATTATAGACCGATAGTGGTAACATCACTGCTATATAAAGTTTTCTCATATATGGTGGCTGGAAGGAAGAAAATAATATAGTGAGAGAAATGCAAGGAGATTTTTAGTCAGATAGGCATATAGGAGATAGTTTATTTGTACTTACACACCTTGTGGATATGAGTAGTAATACAGGTAGTTATATATGGTTTTTATAGATATAGAGAAGGTGTATGATAGATTACCTGTAAGTTTAGTAAATTTGGGAATGGATGGAGCTTTAGTGGATATTATTAAGCAATTATATGAAAATAATTACTATACGTATCAATTAGGGAATATAGAATCAGCTAATGTTAAAAATGGGGTGGGACTAAGGCAAGGATGTCTTCTGTCACCTATTTTGTTTTTGTTGTATTTGAGAAAAATAGATATGAATAAACATGCATGCACACATATACATTGCAATAAATTACAATTATGTTAATAATTTAAAATCATTTTTGAAGTATATATATATATAAACTAATACAGATTTTAATTTATTATTTCTGTTACAAAAATCATTTATGCAATATTCAATTTTATTTACTAGTGCAGATATAGAATATCATATATTTTTAGTACATTAAATTTTATTAATTTTTAACACACTGAGTATGCTTAAACCAAAAATATTTTAATATCATTTTATTGTGATTTCAAAATTTTGCTATTACATGTAAAAAATTATTATAGGTAATGACGCTATACATTTTAATGATCATTTCATAAGGTATTACATTTTAATAATATCATATTTGAAATAAGCTAATAAATTTTTTTAGAATGTAAGGATTATTAAATTTGCATTATTATTGAATATCACAATATATATTGTAAGCTTAAGTTCTGCCTATAGAACTTTATGTTAGATATTTTTGCTAATATTTTTTTTAAAATTTACATAGTTTATTTTCTACTAAATAAATTATATTACCATGTTAAAGATAATGAGTTATTTTTATAAACTATTTTATTGATTTGTAATTATTAATTATAAAATATCAGTATTTATGACAAATTTGAATCAATGAATTTAAGTAATTTTAACTTAGTAGTCAAGATTATTTTATAGTTGTAGGTGTTATAAAATCATTATTTTAATGTATAACTTATTCTTATTATAGTTGAAAGAGTTAAGTATAGTCTTAATGTAGTCATTACACATTTATTAAATTAAGTTGTCATAAAATAAACACTTAGATAAGTTTTAATAATGCTTTATAGACTTTTATTAATATAATTAATAAATTACAATTCATGTTTAAAAATATAGTTCTAGATACTAGTTTAATAATAGTCTAATCTTCTATAGGTAATAATAATTAGCTAGTAACTTTAAATTAATTACTGTTTAAATCATATGTAATCTATTCCATTTAAAGTTAAATTTTTAAACAGAAAATAATTACACTTTAACCTCCTTGTCTGGAAAATGAAATTATTTAAGCAATTTTATTGTAAAGTTTTGTTTATAAAAATATTTGTCTTTAAAAAAACAATATTGCATTAAAGTTACTATTCTGAGCATATTAAAAAAGATTTAAATAAATGTATTTTTTATTGCTATAATAATAATTTTATTTTTAAATAATAATTATTTGTGAAAGATGATGTAATATTAATTTATTGTTTTGTCTTAAATTTGCAGACTGAATAATTAATTTTTAAAAGTTATTTTTAGATATTTGACATCAAATAAATCAGGTTGAATAAATTAATTAGGAATTAACATCCTCATTGTCAATTATTGATTAATTACCTATCATCTGAACTGCCATATAAAAGTTCTGACTACTCGTATTTCTAAACACTTCATCATTTTTTCTCAATGTTTCATTATGTATAACTTTTTAGAATTACTTATTATTTTTTTAAAGTTTAAGCCATGACCAGCTAAAGTAATTATCTGTTGGGTCTTTAGCTGTGGCCTATTGGTCACTTTACAGAATCTCATTGTATACCCATTCAGAAAGCTTCAACAATACATAATTACAGAAGTGATATGCTGTTGCAATGCGATATGACAGCAGAACATTTTCTACAAAAAATATAATTGTATTTCTAAAACTTTATTAATATTTAATTACTTGTTTAGTCAAGCGAAATTTATCTGAAAGTGAAAATTTTAAAATGTTGAATGCTAGAAGTTTATGTAACTTTAAATAAGTTTATGCTTTATTCTATAATAAATTATAGACGTTATATATTTTTTTTTTTACAAATGTTGAGCTTTACTGTTTATCTACAAAATCTTCTCTTTTAGTTTAATTTAACATCCTAGTCAAATTGTAACTTTTTGCTAAAATTGCAAGACTTTTAATAATAAAAACAGCTGTAGGATAATAATTATGAAATTATGAATGCCATTGCCTTGCTTTGAGAGGAAACTATTATATTATTTCTTCATATTTCAAAATGGCATTTATAAAATTATCATTGCACTATTTTTGAAATGGGCAAAATGTTTATTTTAATGTTAATAAAATTGCTAAAAAAGGATATTATATTTATTATGAACTGCGTCTTGTTCTTAAATATTTCATAAATAGACTAATTTAATTTTTATGCATTTTGATTTTGAATGAAATATATATAATAAATATTGCATATAAGAGAAGTATTTTGCCTTAGTGTAAAAAGAGAAATGAATATCGATGCTTGATGTACTTTATTAATATTTTATTGCCGTTGGAATATAAAATATTTCATACTCTGTGTTTTCTACAATTTGCTCATCATTTTATAATGTGTACTATTTAAAAAAGGATTGCCGTGCTCCTGATAATTTTTTTATTGCTGAATACAATTTTATATTATTTGAATGCAAAATATAGTGTGCTTTTTATTAATGTGTCATCTGCATAAAGATATGAATTGTCTTTCCACAGGAAAATAAATATGATGCCTATTATTCTTTTCATTGTTTTATATTTTGAACTGCTACAAAATAAATTAGAATGTTTTATCATTATATTATTTCAATAAATAATTCAATATTACTTTGAATGGCTTTTTAAATGATGTCAATGCTTAATTAATCTACATATTTTGGATTTTAATTAAATATTTTGCCAATATTTAATATTTAATATCGTTTGCATATCTTAATAAATCTTCAACATGTCCAAGGACTCATTATTGGAACTGTTCTGCTATTGAATGGTATTGAATTATTAAAACACAATTAAGTCATCCTAAATCATCTGGTCATAAACAAGTTCAATACAAAAATAAAAGCCTTCTGCTAAAATTGCTTTACCTTATAGTAAAGGTTTGTATCATTAATGCTATTCTGGATGGTATATTTGCTTAATACATCTTTTAAGGATTACAGTAAAAATATCATGACCACAATAAAATCAAACATCAGGGGATCGACATCACATCTAACAAATACAAGTGCTTGTTTTCCTATTTGCAAAGGTGGTCTTAATATGTCCTCAGTCATTTGTATCCTATGCCAGAGTTAACATGTACAACACAACCACATTTAATTCAATTCTAAAAGCCACTCCTCCACCTATAATACTGCTTGCTCAATAGTTGTTTTTTATACTGATCATGCTATTGAGCATGCAGACTTGTTGGATAATTATAACATCAAATCTTTAATTGATGTTTCATTTAAAGATCTAAAAAAAAGTATATATCTTAATAGACATCTATGGTCAATCCTCCAAATTACCAAAACTTTAATCTGATTCCAAAATATGTGTATTCCTCAATCATGGATAAAATTTTTGCTTAACTTATTACTTAACACAATCCCTACAAAAATGTTACTATGAACTGTTTTAAATTAAATCTGGATCCCACATGTATCTTATGTAACAGTCATCCAGAATATGTGATACACATTTGTGAAACATGTCTAGATTTTTCATCTTTAAGACACTTTGTATTCCACCAAGAAAATAACTAATCGAAAAGAATTTCTTGAAAAAAATATTAAAAATTTTAATCCATATAATGCCATAGTAATTATTCACATACTTAGAACCATGTGGCAACAAAAAAATACAATGGTTAAAAAAAGTAATAAAGATTGGTATAATATATATATATTTATATGCCCTAAAATATATACTCAAAAATATTATGAGAAAAATTTGGCAAAACAATATTTTTCTTAGTTGTTCATTATTTTAACATGATATAAATTACGCTTTAAAACTGAATCATTGTATCTGCCTTCAGATACTAGTCATAATAATTATATTTTGCAAGACATGCATCTTATGTTATATAAAAAAAATCCCTCTGTACATATGGTTAATTACTTGAACATAATTTATAATTAATAAAGTTTACTTTAATTGAAACACACAGGCTTATTATATACCTGTGTCTATATATATAATATATAGGGTATATGAGCACAGACTTTCACATGAGCCACCACTCTCCACACCATTTCATAACACTGATACACTTGAACACATGTATGTTGAAAAGATAAATAATCACCAATATACCTATTTCATGCTAAACCAGCAATCATCAGTTGGTCCAGATTACCATCTCTACACATATATGCCTAAGTGCTTAGATATATATTAAAATAGCCAAACCTCATACTTTAATGGACAGGCTTCAATCTACTCCACACTCCAACTCTTCAACCATCCATCCAAATGAAAATCTGTTGATGGAATGCTCAAAGGCCACCCCGAGGCCGAGATTCTTGTCACATCTATGTTGACCTAAGGTCAATCTTACCCCTCATGCACAGGACATAATCCATTTAATACATATACAAGGGATGGGCAGACATCTCTACCATGTAATGACTGAAGCACACAGACTTTTATATACCTGTGTCTATATATGTAATATATAGGGTATATGAGCACAGACTTTCACACGACCCACCACTCTCCACACCAATTAAATGGATTATGTCCTATACATGAGGGGTAAGATTGACCTTAGGTCAACATGGGTGTGACAAGAATCTCAGACTCAGGGTGGCCTTTGACCATTCCATCATCAGATTTTCAATTGGATGATGGTTGAAGAGTTGGAGTGTGGAGTAGATTGAAGCCTGTCCATTAAAGTATGATGTTTGGCTATCTTAATATATATTTTAGCACATAGCATATATGTGTAGAGATGGTAATCTGGATCAACTGATGATTGCTGGTTTAGCATGAAATATGTATATTGGTGATTATTTATCTTTTCAACATATATGTGTGTTCAAGTGTATCAGTGTTATGAGATGATATGAAGAGTGGTGGGTCGTGTGAAAGTCTGTGCTCATATACCCTATATATTACATATAAAGTTTATTTTAAAAAAAAGTTTTATTTATATGTATATTATACTTATAATATCGAATATTTATTATCTATGTATGATTTGTGCTATATTTACCATGTAAGTTCTCAAAATATTACTGTTTTGAAATATAATCACGAAGGTACTGTATCCATCATGTATGAAATTATTTAGAATGTGTATAAACGAATGGTAGAATTAATGGATTAGATGTATATTTTTCTATTAAATTGCAAAGCCATAATTTATATGCCTACTTTTGTTATAATTATTATATTTTATTGGTTTTTCATATCAATTGTTTATTATTGTTATATGAAATAGAAGGATTAACTCTATTTTCATATATTATCCTTATTATGCTTGTGATTTATAGTCTGTCTTAAGTGACAGTTAACAAATGATGCAATATTTTAGGCAATCTTTTGTGATGGTTTCTTCTTCATATATTTGTTTAGATTAGAGACAAAGTCTTAATTCTTTATTGCACTTTTGGACAAATGTTTACTCTTGAGTCTATTCTATCATTATGCCTTTCATTTAACTTGATGACTTTTTGTAAAATCATGTGTCATGCCAATATTTTTATTTTTCACTTTTGATGAAATCAGAGTACATCAAATATATTGATATTGTTGATGTGCCTACTTTGCATATCTGATGTATTTAAAAAGCTGGATAAAATGTTTTATGTTTAAATTTATAATTATTTTTATATGGCTATGAAATTGTACAATTTTCAAATTCAACTCTATTATATTGTTAGTAACATTTATTTATTTAATATTATTAAATATATTTTATACTGAAACATATGGGAATGAAAACTGAATTAATAACAAAAGTGAGAGCTTTCTGTCTTTATAGTAAAATCATATTAAATTTTACTTAAACTTGTGTAACTATAATTTTTGATTTCATTAAAATATGTAATGATTATCTTTATAATTTTTATTAGTGTTGTAATGATCAGATTTGTACATTAACATAACAAAACCTAGAGCCAGGTAAACTAACTTAAAGTCGATTGAAATGGGATGGTGAGATCCCAGGTCCAACCAAGTTTCAACCTATTTATCAGTGCTCTATGGATTAACACTCTATAAATGACATTTTTGAGGTTACATACAAGTCTCAATTTAACCTGTGAGCCAGCTTTGAAGAGGAAGAGACACAAGTCTCCAAAATTAACCACACAAGCAATAGACAATGGCCAAATAAAACTACTAATAAACTAAGCTTAAAGTAATTCTAGTATTTAGCTTATAATGCACATTAAACATATATAATTAAATAAATTAATTGGAATTGGACTGAGTAAAAGATATGGAAATTAGGTAAATTTTAAATAGGTTTATTAATAAAATGAGATCAAACATTAAAATGAACACAAATAATTATACACTATGAATATGTGTTGAGATGCATGCAGACATTACACAGTGGGACAAGATGAATTTGAGGGTTACAATTTATCTCATTGTAACATGTTTAATAGATTCCTGCTGTAACTAAATTATGCTTACATAATCCTAATATGCCAATCCTATTCTTGTATCATGGTTTGCTAATCTATAAGTAAGGATGCTACCCACATATATACTGGTTATTACAGTCCTAAAATGACAGCTGTTTCATATATATCATGAAGATGCTAGCACATAATAAAGCTCAAGGATAATGCAGATTTAGTCTAGAAATTAAATATTCTCTTAATTTCAGACAAATTCTGAATAAGCATTTAACAAAGGAAAAAAACCCATAGCCTAACATATAAATGCTATGGTACAGATTAATGTGTGGTACCCTAAGACTGAACAGTTTGCTACTGATAAGAAATATGAACATCATAGGTTCAAAAAGTTGGAAAAGCTTAATAAAAAGGTCTGGATTTTTGTGCTCCAGTTCTATATGAATAGCTCCACATGAACTATATATATATGGGGATGACTTCACTGTGAGCCCAGTAAAGAACACATCTGCAATGCGTAAGGCAAAATACAATATGTATAAATTAAACTAATGGTGCCTTAAGCAGATAGCTATTATCTGCATAACTAATAGAACCAAATTCATAAAATAAGCATAATAATCATGCTATAATATAAGGACTAAATTTTTAATTATTAATCTAGTTTAATAGATATTTAAGCTGCATCTGGAGTCAGATTTCACTAGAGATGAAATGTATATTTAGCAGGGGCAAATTAATAATATATTATGAAATATAACTTCTTCTGTATCTCTATTACTTTAATAAGATGAATCTTTTAAACTCATAATTTATAATTCTAATTGTGTAAACAATAATAAATATTTACTTAATATAAAACTAAATCAAAATTATAATAATGAGCGCAGAGCAGTCAGTTATTATTTTTAATACAATAGGATTTAAGAACAGTGGGATAAAATGGGTTAAATAAGCATTATTAATATATGCAATGTTTATGTTGCACTCTAAACGCCCATCCATGAAGCTATTTTTTAATGTTTTCTAGCTTAACACTTTCAGGAGTTACATGTTTCCATATTCATAGCTTGTTCTAACATTGGTTTTGTGTTAGCTTGTGTGATGTTAATGTATGCAAATATATGCAAATTGTCTTGACATCCCATTTTTTAGAAATCAAGAAACAGGCATCTCTTCTATTGATGACCTTAGGGTCGTCTGCTATGAAACATGCTTCTTTTACTTTGCACTTGGTGTCATTGTTCTCAGAGCACATGATCTCAGCTGTAATAGTTTTTTTGAATGTGTGACCAGAAGCTTTTTGATGTTCTAAAAATATTGAGCTGCATTCAGATTTGATTCACAACTTATTGTATACATATCTGTGTTGTGATACTCTAGTAGCTAGTGTCGCATGTGTCTCACTGTAGTATGTTGCTCTGCAACCTATTTAGAGGCATGTCAGTTTGGTCTGGTGCGATTTTATCCTTTGAATTATTTATCAGCTTGTGGTGGCCAGTGGAGTGCGAAAACTTACCTTGAAATCAATGGCAAGTTTTTTAACCAATTTTATGCTCACATTAGGTAAGTATGACAATAGCATTTATGGTTTGTTTTCTTTGGTTCGGTTAGCTCTTAAATTGTTGTAAAACTGCTTGACTTTCATATTGATGGTTCCTTGTTTGAATCCAACCATTATCAGGTCTCTGAGGTAGTGTGTTAAGTTGTTTTTTTCTGTCCACTTCAAATCTGTATAAGTGATGGTTTCTGAACAAGAAAGCTAACAGACCAGCCAATTTGTATGTTAATGGGGAATTCGAGTATGGATGGGTATAACCTCTTATTTCTACTGGTTTAATAATTATAGAATAGTTGAGCTGTGATAAATCTTTTTGTATTTGCATGTCCAAGTATCTGACTTCCTGTTTTTCATCTTGCTATATACCATTTAGTGTTAATTTTGTGAGTGCTTGGAGGTCATTCTGAAAGCTTGTGGTTATATTTTCTGGCACAGATATAAATAGATCATCCACATAATGTGTGTATACTATTTTAAGTGCTGAGGTATAGTATTTGGGTAGAACTTGTTTTTCATAGTGATTGAGAAAAATGCTTGCTATTATTCCACTCATTGGGAGATCCATAGGTCAACCATCCTTCATCCGAAACTACTTGCCCTCGAATCCAGCAAGAATATTTTTGTCAAGCCATGTTAGAAATTCTGTGATGAAATCGCTACATGTAAGAGAGCAATTCTTATTTCTTAACTCACTATTAATTATATTAATCGACAATTTCTGGTTAATACAGCCATAAAGTTCAGTAACATCAAATGGAGCAAATTTTAAAGCCCAGCTCCATGACTGCATTTTTAATTCTCTCTATGAATTTGAATGGCAATCTAATCATGTTTCCTCTAAAACCTATTTTATCGATGAGCCAGTGCACCCCTCCAAATCCAACATAAGATTTAAAGACATGATTGGCTAGTGCAGCTTTACATTAGCAAACATTCTTGGAGGTGTCAAAGCAGAGAGGTAAATGTGATGCGATAGTATTCTGACCAGGAAATAGCTCTATCTCGATGTACATGCAAAGTTGAAGAAATAAACTTTTATTTCTATTTATTTTATTATTGAAAACTGCCACATTTTCAAATTTCAGTTGATCAATTTGGGATTTGATTTTCTCTGTGTACACCATTCTGTCCATTAGTGTAAATCTATTTCCTTTATCTTCCTTGAGACAGGTGATTGGATTATCTTCAAGAAATTGCTTTGTGTTCTTGATCTTTCCTCTCCAACTGTCAAACCTAGCATTCATGTATCCATGTCTTATCATTTTTGGCAGGTTAAAATGGGTTTAAAGTAATATTATAGATTAAAATAAATTATAAATTATTGAATGAGTAAATTATAAAGGTAGTATTCTGTTCTATCATGTCATCTTCTTGATGGCATTGATGCTAAGCAAAAACACCTGGGCCAGTGATTCTATACAACTATTGACTTTATTTTTGGAATAGGAAATAAAAGTAAATTACATTACAATTTACACAAAATTAAAAATTCAAACAAAATATAAAAATAAAAGGGGACTTTTAGGAACAGTTATTAATCAGAGAGTGAGGTTTTTTTTGTGTGTATCGATAAAAAATTACATTGCTTTCTAATAGCAAATAATAATACATTAGAGACTTAATTAATCAGAGGCTGGCTTTTTTTTTTGGGGGGGGGGGGTGGCTATAAAAGGTTACATTCTTTTTTAATAGAAAATAAGGGTAAATTTTAGCCTTTTGGGGATATTAATTAATCAGACATTGTGTTTGAAATCAAAATCAATTATATTACAACTTCCACAAAATTTTAAAAATTCAAACAAAATTTTTAAAATGAAAGCCAACTTTGACTTTTTGGGACAGTAATTTATCAGTGACTGGCATTTTTGTTTTGTGTGTGTGTCTATATAAAAAGTTACGCTACTTTTTTAATAACAAATAATAGTAAATATAGTGGAAAATTTATGGTACTTTTCTAATAAAAAATAAAAGTAAATTTTACCCTTTTTGGACAATAATTAATCAAGCACTGCAATTTAGGAAAAAGTAAATTCAATTGCAATTTACCCACTAAGCAATAATTATAACAAACTATTACCTGTTTCTGGCAATTGCCAATTTTAAGAGTTCAAAGCAGCCATCTTACTTATCTCAGATGATGTCTCACAGATATGTTACAAACATAGGAATCTTTGAAATAGTGCTGTGCCACACTCTAAAATCCAATTTGTAAGAGTTACACAGTCCTGATGGAACAGTGATGACACTGTTTAAAACTGTTAGAAGGTACCAGTAGGTCAGATCACATGAAAAAAAGATGTTGGATCTGAAAAGTTTAATTATTTTGACATGATGCAGTCAAAACACCCTCACACAATACTGTAGTGAAAATAGACAACAGAGCATTGTAATAAAATGCCTAACATTAGCAACTATGGAAACCAATGAAGGGATTTTTCTGTGCTTTTAGCATAGAAAGAAGACATAGCAGTATCCAGCAGTGGAGTAAACAGCTCTTTCTGTGTTTTATTATAGAAATGTTTATCAGCTTGGCTGTGGCTGCAGAAATGGCATATATCTAGCAATTTAACTAAAAATAGCACCATCAAGTGGCTGACATGATAGAACAGAACACTACCATTATAAATATTGAATGTTAGTAAAATGAATAACAATAATGTAAAATATAAAAGATATTAAGTTATAGTTAAGTATTTAAAAAGTAATAAAAATAAAATAAGGAAGTTTTAATTAATAAACATAGAATATAAAAAAGGGTAAAAAAAATTTCTAATATTTAAAAGGTAATAAATAGATGATGATTATAAGACGTATATATAGAATGCAAATTATATATTCATGTGTATTTATATTTATATTCATATGTTTGTACTATATTGTAGTTTTGAAGAAGATTGCTCAGGCAATGGAAACTGTAAACTGTAAAAGTGGGTGGTAAATAAAGCATTATGTAACACTAGTAAAGTGCATGGATGATTAACTGTTTGTTATATGATATATTGAAGATCATTTATCTTTTTCATATGTGGCTATATGTATCAGTTGTATAAGATGGATTGAATAGCTGCAGGGAGCTTGAAAGACATTAAGTTTAGTATACACAATATACTTATATATATAAAGTCATGAGATGAGACTTGAAAAAGACACTAAGCAAGTGTAGGAATCAAAATGAAGGACGAATATTTTATCCAGCATTCATTGAATAGACAAAGAAGACTTGATTTAAATCTTAAAATATTTGCAATTTTCCATAGGCAGCAACACTCTTTAATTAAACAAGTAAGATGTATTTGAATTTATTTATTTATTTATTTTTTCGAGAGCAACACGTTACTACCATTATTCATCAATCATATAGATAGAATACTGAACATACGGACGCGCACAATAATGCAGTTTTAAAATCATAATCAGACTTTTTATTACAAGATTTTCATTTTAAATTTAAAATTACGTACGTAATAATCGTTTTGTTTATATATATATATCCTGCATATAAATCAATTTCATATTTTAAAATTTACTTTAAGAATTGATTACTTTTAGTTCTCAAGTAAAATTCATTTACTTAAAAAGATTTTCCTAAAAATAGAAAATTCTAATGTTTCATTTAATTTAAGTATTTTATTCTGTATTGTTTCTCTCATAATGCAATAAAATCTTTTGAGTAGAATAGCTGTTTCGATAATGCCTTCGAGAATCAACATTGATTTTAAATATTTTTTTAATGCAAAGAAAATTTTTTGTCGTCTAGAAAATCGATAAGGATTTTTCCTTTTCCAGCAATAAAATTTCTGTTTTAAAACTTCAGTTGTTTATATTAATAATTATTTTTCATTTAAAATTCATTTCACTAACTTAATTTTAAGAATTGCTTTACACTATTTGTTAATATAAATATGTATGCTTTTAGGAAGAATTATCTACACACTGTACATATTTTTAACTCGTTTTATGCTGTATTTTTTTAAAATCAACTGTTGAATACCAAAGATAAAACAAATGCTCAAATTAAACCTCCCCCCTCCCCAATAAAAGTTATTTACATTATATATTTAATATTACAATATATATATATATTTACATTATTATCAAATTAGGATTATCCAAGTAAACTAAAGTAGTTTAACAAATTAAAGACTTTTCCGTGAATTTTCTATTTTTTTCCTTTAATTCCTTTTCCACCTTCATAACAAAAAACGTGCCTTGCATAATTTAGTGCAGTGGTAGAGTGTGTCCAGACAGCTATGACATTTCTCCCGAGCATCTAACTATTCGATTATTTTTTAAACAAAAATAGCACATTTTTTGGTATTACCGAAACTATTATCTACCACACAAATACCAAAAAATAACTGCACTAAATTAGTTTATTTATAGCACAAGAATAAACCCAAATTATAAGGAATGCTCCATGTTTACATTCTCACAAAAAATCATCTGGGAGGGGGGGAGTTGATTATGTTAAATCAAGCAAAAAAAACCCCAACAACAACACTTTAATCTAATATTAGCACAATCATGACTCTTTAACATATGTTTCAAAGTAACTCACTGCAAAGCAAGGCATTACTACAGGATCTGACCGATGAATTTTGATATTTAAGGAAAATCTTAAAAATTGCACATTTTAAAATTATTGAAAAAGTTTATTTAAAATAGTCTATCAAATAAAGCAATGAATGTAATAGAAAAAAAATGCATTACGTAAAAATAAATACTTATTAATATACATAATATTCAAATTTAATGTTTTTTTTTTAGTGTCTACTTCAATTTAGTGTATGAGGGAGTTACTTTACTGATCACTTATAGGACCAGCTCTGCATTTCTATCAACTCTTTAAAGTAAATAATGAGAAAGAAGATACCATTAACCAGACTTCTGGATGAGGAGGATTTTAGTAAGTCTTTTTGTTGTTGTTGTTGTTCTATCATTTAGATAATATTAGCAAGATACTCCTTTACTAATGCTCTGGTTATGAGACTCGTAAATGGATCTAAAAACCATTACATCTAAAATCCTTTTTTTATTAACATAAAAACAATATTTTTGAAATCAGCAGTTTTCAGTAAAAATAAACATTTCTTTGTAAAATAAAGTTAAAATAGCAGCAAAATCTCCATACAGATATGCCACCCAGTGCAAGCATAGCAATCAATGGATTCTAAAATGTTTATACATAAAATCCCTATTTAGTGCCTATTTGGCCAATATGTCCAGACTAGTTTCTAGCTTGTGATCTTCAGCATTGAGAAATCTTGGGTCTGAAAGTACTGCACCTAGATCTTTGGATCTAATGCAACCCTCCAGCAGTCATTATTTTTCTATTTACTTGACTAGGAAGCTATGAACCTCAAAATAAAGACACAATGATGTTTTCAATTGTTTTTATAGTCATATAAATCATAGTCACCATCATGCTATGCAGGATTGGTATTAAGCTACTAAAACATCACATGAGCACTATTTCCATTCCTTACCACCAACCGTTAAAACAATAGCAAACTCTCCATACAATAGTGCCACCTACTGCAAGCCATAGCAACAAATGGATGTTAGAAGGTTTGTGCATAAATTCCTTATCAAGTGTTTACTCATAGGATAATGGTGACTATGGTTATTAAAACACCAAAGACACCAAAATGTATAGATACTGAATTGAGTTCACATCTGTATGACTATAAGTGAATCAGCTTGGATTGAAGACATTATTGTGTTCTAATTATAAGCTCATAGCTTTACAATTAATTAAATAGGTAAAAGGTAGCTGCTGGAGGGTTTTATTAAATCCAAAAATCTAGGTATAGTGCTTTCAGATCCAAGGATTCTCATTGATGAAAGCCACAATCTAAAAACTAGTCTGGAAACTATTGGATAAGTAGGCACAAGATAGGAATTTTGTGTATAAACTTCTAGCATCCATTGATTGCTATGGCTTGCACTGAATCATACTACTATATGGAGAGTTTTCTATTGTTTTAACAGTGTTTGTAAGCAATGGAAATAGTGATCACATGATACTTTAGTGGTTTAATACTAAATTCTGACCATAGGATGATCATAGCAGTTATTAAAAAAAAAAAACACAAAAATGTGTAGACTGAACTGAATTCAAATGCATCTAACTACAGAAACAAATTATCTTGGATTGAAAACATTGTGTTTTCATTTTGGGTCATAGCTGTATAGTTAATTAAATAAGTAAATAGTGACTGCTGGAGAGTTGCATTAGATTCTAAAATTAGGTGCAGTGCTCTCAGATCAAAAACTTCTCACTGATGAAAGCCACAAGCTAGAAACTAGTCTGGGAATATTGGATGAGTTAGTAGTACATAGGGATTTTCTGCACAAACCTTCTAGCATCCAGTGATTACTATGAGTGATATTACCGTATGGAAAATTTGATACTGTTTTAACAGCTTGAGTAAGCAATGCTTTAGTAGTTTAAAATAAAGTCATAAGAAATACATATTAACTGTGTCATATTAGTCTGAGATTGTCTGGTATATTATAATTTCCAGGTTAAAGTTCATTGGTCTTCACCCATTAATTATGGGCATACACGTTTTTGTTGACAAAACATTCCACAACTTACTTTCTATAACAATTTATTTTAGTAAAAAAAACAACAACATTGTTGACACTGTTAAATACTTTGACTTGCAACGCGATAATAAGCAAACGATTTTGTTTTAACATTTATGTGTTTGTAGGAGAAATTGAAAACTAGTCTTTATTAAATCTCATAAATACATTCATATATTTTAAAGTTAAGGTGGTGAATCGTCTATTTAAATTTAACAATGCAGTTTTCAATTTATTTTCCCATAATTCAATGAAGCTGCAGTATTTACTGTCTCAAATCCGTAGCTCACCAAACTGCTATTTAAAAAGAAAAAGTAAGCGAAAAGCTCAGAAATTTATTTATTTAAACTTTTTAAAGTATATTCTTTATTAATAACACAAATTTTATATACACTTTTTACAAATAAACCACATGGTTTAACTATCAGATATACATAATAATTATTTCACTCTACTTTAAAAACACTATGCTATGCAAATGCAGAGAACATCATTATAAACATTTTGATTTAGATTATCAATCCCACACTTCACATAGTGTCGGCATACATCCACACCATATTTTGACAATAATTTTCTTCGGTAGGTATCTTAGGCATTGATTAAAGTATTTGCTCCAATCTTTATCTAGTTTTTTTAACCAGTAAAGTGAAATTCAAATTTTTATTTATTATCGCAAAGTTATGTATTTTATTGCAACTATCTACATTCTATCTATCTATACAAGAAACAGTTAAAATTAATATTATTTATATTTTGCATCTTTTTTTCAAAATTTAATAAACTTTTTATTAATTATGAAAAGTGTACTTTATATTTATTGTGCAATATATATATATAATTATATTTATTTATATCTTAATTTGTATATGTATTTTTAAAAAGATATATACCATTAAATAAATAAGCATGACGTGCGTAATATATATTAAAAACTTTGCAATATTTTATAGTATTTTATTTTTGTTTTTATTTGTTTGTTATTTTTATCTTAACATATACTGATAATTTTAAAATTAAAAGGTGTATTAGGAATATGCACATACAATTTTTGCTATATAAATAGTATTTGATACTATCTGCTATTCTACGGGTTGGTTAAAGACCGTTGAAACAGATGTTAGGATCCCATTGTAATTACAATTAGAATATTATATTATTGTGCTATAATCCTATATTTAAAAAAATTTTAATTTATTAAATTTACATTGTACATAAATTAAATACCTATGTGGCGATAAAATATAATTTTTAAGTCATATTACAACTTAGCCCATGATTATCCTTAACACGAATACAAACAATTATAATTACAGAAATATATATATAAGATTATCAATATAATGCTTCGGCTTTTAGATTTTCAAAAGATTTAATGATTTTTAAATTTTTGAAGATTATTTTATCGATTTAAATTTTTTTATGTAGTTAATAACACTCAAAGAATTTGCGGAAATGAAATCTAGAAAATTGAGTTAAAATAACTCTTTTTATGTACAAATATGTGGCAATCACTTTATATATTTCTCTATAGAATTATTTATAAATAATTGTTACGTCGTATTTTTATTACTACCCCCTCCTCCCCTAAAAGGTAGTCCAAAAAATAAAACCTTGCGCATTAAACATGAAAAGCTAATTCTAGTGCAGGAAAATAATCTTTCAAATAATTTTTATGAAGTGTTAGAGAATGTGTATTTTATTATTATTTTTATTTCAGTTATAGCGGTAAATATATATTTGAAAGATTATCTGATATAATATCATGATGGTTAGCTATAAATATTCAACAAAAAGTGCCCAAACAAAAATATTACCTTTTATTTTATGAATATGAGTTATCAAAGATTAGCTACCATTTGCAATAGAGAGAGTCTTTTTTATGTCTTCCCTTATTTGTCATTCATTTTTTTATATTTTACTATCTTTAATCATTTAAATTAAAAAGTAAACCAGTTATCAAGAATGTCTCATGTCAATGGTTATCTCTTTTCTCCAAACGTGTTTGTGCAACTACATTTTCATCCTTTAACCATAGCATTCTTTAAATATATACACAGCAATTTGATCTTCACTCTTTTATTTCTCTTTGTTTACTATTTGCAAGAGATCTTAGGGTTGAGAAAACAGTAAAGAGATTATTTAACTTTAGCATATTGAGATGTGATAGTATAATCAATGATAAATCACTCTGTTCTTGGAACACAAGTTTTACTTAATGTTTGAACAGCTCTACTTAAAGGATTTCCTTCTTATAAATGTGAAAGGAGAGGTAGTCTGTAATTTCACATCTTATTAAATCTAATTAATTTACTAGGCTTGTGGATTACTCATTAAAATAGTAAAAGTAATTGTAACATTAGAGATGATACCAGAAAAGATGTTCAGGATAGTAATAAAACTAAATATTTCAGTTTTATTTTTTAAATATAAAAAACATGTAATATACAAACTTTGTTTGATGTAAACTCTACAAGACTTGAAAGTACTTTAGTGATTGTAGCTAAAAAGCTATCACAATTTATCAGGGTTATGACCACTCTTTGTGAAACTCATGGATGATTTTTTGCTTTAAAATGTAACCTGAGATCTTTTATTCTGAAATTTTTTGATGTATACATGAAAGTCCAATTGCTTTGTACAATGGGACTCATTTTATAATTAGTTATAACAGAAAGCAAACTTTTGTTTTTTGTTGAATAATGTTATTGCATCAATATCATTAATAAAACATATTTTCTTCTTGGATACTTTGATGCATGTATTTAAAAAAAACAAGGAATTTTGGCAGTTGGCAATAGTGATATTGATTCTGTAAACTTGCATGAACTGTTACAACATATTGAATTTTTGCATTGATTATCGCAAACATTTTATTTAGATAGAAAAGTTACTATAAACAAATTTTGAATGTGTTCATAATCAAAACATTGCCATCTTACAGATTATATTAACATTAAAAGTCAGAATGTAAAAAAAAATCAATACCAAAAAATTTTATGAATCATAAATCACTACTTTTTAAGATTAAAATCATAGTTGAATTAAAAATAGATTATACTTTAAATATATTGATAAGAAATTTGATGGCCATTTTATTTACAACACTAAAATTTCCAGTTTATAATTTCAAGTTAATCTATTGCTGAAGCATGGAATTATCATAAAGAATGTGTTGGATCTATAAATAAATCTATTCTTGAATTCAGTTTAAAAAAAAAAGGAATTTTGATTTGACTTCTGACAATGATTATATTATTAATGATTTGGTTAAAACAAAAAACCACTAGCATTCTCTTATTGTCAGAATAATAAAATATGTGTAAAGATTAATTAGGACTATAGTATATCATTAACTATAAGGTCACATATTAAGACAGAAGATGCCTTGTATAATGAGTTCAGTAGTTGAGTGCTAGACTCAATAGCTAAATGTTTCTGAATCAAAGCACCATTTTATTATTCCTTGTTTTGATATCTTATAAAAAATGTATAGCCAAAAAATAATATAATTTTATTAAATCAGGGAATGCCTTATTTGATTAATTTAGTAGTTACAGTGCCAAATTCAGAGTTAAAAGTCCCAAAATTAAAGCTCAACTCTCTCACTTTTAAAAGTTGAAGATCATCTGAATAGTAAACAATGAAACATTCAATTATCATTGTATTTAGTAATATTTTTATATGATATTTCAAAAAAGATGATCAAAATATTTTGATTTCTTTTTAAATAATGATCTGATAATCTTTAGTAATATATCCATTGTATCTATTTATTTAGATTCAAAGATGTTTAGCTTAATAAAATTAGATAGTTTCAGTAATCATAATAATAGAAAATTAAATATTTATTTCATAGAATACCTGATGAAATTTTAAAATATGGTAATGATATGTCAGCTTCCAGTTACTGAAATGTTTCCAAAATATGTGGATCTACTTAATTTTAAGAATGATTTTATGAAAAAAAACATCACAGTAATTTTCATGGAATATCATTATTATCAGCTATAGCAAAAGTAATTTTATTGCATAGATTGTTTGCACTCATAGATGAGGGGTTTTCTAAAGACTTATGATGGTTTAAGAGAATGACATGCCAGAAATGGGATGATGTTACTCTACTATTCCAAAAAAAAAAAATAAAAACTATCAGAGTAAAAATGTGATGTATATTATTTTTGCTGATACGATCAAGTCACTTGACTTAATTGATTGAATAGGAATTTTGGCAAAGTAAAAAAATAGATACTTGTCCACTGAAGTTCGTTTTATTTATGAAGCTTTACATAACTCTGTCTTTCGTTTTTATGATATTTGTCTTTAAAATAATTTATAAGCAGCTTTAAGGGTCAGACAACAAAATAGGTTATAATTTTAAATTTGAGTTTTTCATTTGGACCAATTAGAAACAAAAACAATAATTCCATTTTTTTTTTGTTTCATTAGATTTAGCTATTTTTATCAATTCAAAAGATATTCTACAGAATATTTTTAATGATTTGAGTTTCATCTTATAAAGATTTTTGTTTAGAAATAATGTTAAAAAACTAAAGTCCTTTATTAGACAAGATAAAAGAAATTTTTTTTGCAACTTTTAACCTGGATGTTTTCCTAAAGGTTTGTGATGATGGTGTTCTAGCTGTATTTTTATATTGGACTATTTCCATCATCTAATATGTGTGTTGAATGTCTTTAGAAAAGTTTAATTTTTAGTTAAATATTCCAAATGCATTCAACTGTTAGTAATATCACAGCAAACAGGTTAGTATATGCATCAACTGTTAGTAATATCACAGCAAACAAATGTTAATAATATCACAGCAAACAGGTTAGTATATGCACTAACTGTTAGTAATATCACAGCAAACAGGTTAGTATACGCACAATGTTTCGAGAGGTATTTTTCTCCCCTCTTCTTCAGGTGTTGCTGGCCTGACCAGTGACAGTCAGGATGGCTCAGTTGGTTAGAGCGTTACCTTAAATTTCAATAATCAAGAATCTAAGGACCCAGGTTCGAATCCCATGCTAGTACTGTCACTGGTCAGGCCAGCAACACCTGAAGAAGAGGGGAGAAAAATATCTCTCGAAACATTGTGCGTATACTAACCTGTTTGCTGTGATATTACTAACAGTTAGTGCATATACTAACCTGTTTGCTGTGATATTATTAACATTTGTTCGCTGTGATATTACTAACAGTTGATGCATATACTAACCTGTTTGCTGTGATATTACTAACAGTTGAATGCATTTGGAATATTTAACTAAAAATTAAACTTTTCTAAAGACATTCAACACACATATTAGATGATGGAAATAGTCCAATATAAAAATACAGTTTTAACCTGGATGATTATCATGTAAATAATATTTAAAGTATCTTGATAGCTTTTTTAGGAGGATCTAGATATGGAGATATAATATAAATATCACTATTGCAATTGAATTAATTAAATACAGAGCTATTATTTTGCTCATATTAGATTCCCTATATATGAGACAACATAAGGCTAATTAATATGATTTCAATTTGTCAAATGTAATACAATAGAATCTATTTACATTAATGCGTTGGAGTATTTCATCATCTAATTGAATTGATAAATATTTTAAAAAATTCCTAATTTATTTATATTTTTCCAAATGTATTCAACTGTTCAAAATAGCTTACAAGTTAAAGTACAACAGTAACAACACCTAAGTTAGTATATGTGAGTACCCAAAAAGCTCCATTTTCTGGTAGATGATTGCATTGTAGTACATACTTTTGTCATTAGATGTCTCTTGCAGCCTCCCCCCCCTGCCCATCATTCTGCCAACTAGTATTATAAATTATCATGCCATGTAGTAAAATATTTTTATTAAGTGCATCTCATTTATTTATTGATTTTTGTGATGGCTGAAAAGTTGGCACAATGTAAAATTCTGTTTACTATTAGAAAAAATAACAGGTTTAACACCCATAGTGCTACAGCTTACAAGCAAGCTACTCTGAAGAAAACACAATTTTATGAGTGATTTACTGAAAGAGTTCAAATTCATCAAATATCAAAAAAGTGTGGCAAGTGAAGTCCAATGCCAAAACAATGAGGATTTTTTTTTTTACACAAATAGCATTGTTCATCCAGAATTCATTTGTTAGAGTCAGACATTTTATAGAACAGGTTCTGAAACATTTGCATAATGTGGTAAAATAAAAATATCCTGATTTGTGGCAGTGGAGAGAGTACTTCACCATAACAATACATCAACACACAAAACCTTGAGTGTGAGGCCAATTTTTAATCAAAAATAGCAAGAACCAGCTTATCCATGAGCCATATTCACCTGATCTCACTCTGTGAAACTTTTCATTATTCATTCAAATGAAAAAATGCCTCAAAAAAAGTTTTGCAGACATGGAAGTATGAAAAAAATATGATGGAAACATTAAAAGGCATTACTTTGCAAGAGTTTCAGGATTGTTTTGAAAAATGGAAAACATATTTTGAATGTTGCATTGCATCAAATGAACAGTAGCTTGAAGGAGATTCAATTTGTAATATCTAAAAATAAATACTCAATTTTTTATTACAAATTTCCAGAATTTTGGGGTACCCCTTATAGAGCAGTAATAACTCATAAGATGCTATAAAGCACTAATAACACAAAGATTGGTAGAGAATAATAATAATATATAGGAAGATATAGAATAGTAATATCATAGGCTAGTATAAAATGGTTATAACACAAAGAACAATGATAAAACACAAATTAATGTAGAACAGTAATAGTATAAAACAGTAATATCATACAGCTTAGTATAAAACAATAGATCAAAATAGAACAACAATAACATACAGATTAGCATAGAACAGTGATAATATGTTGTTAGTATTGAATAGTGTTCTATATTAACCAGGGCATTATTACTAACAGTTTTGGAAAAATATAATTTGGATTTTTTAAAAACATTTGATGAATCAACCAGATGATGGAAATAATCAAATATATAATTATAAATAAAATGCCAACACAACAAAAACTTTAGACTAAAATATATAGTCTATTATTATAATAATTTTGTGCTTTAATATCAATGCTCTTTACATGAAATATATTATGTAGGATTACATTTTCATTGGGCTGAACAGAATGAACGAAAAGTAACAGACTTTCTAAAAAAGTATTTTATAATGACCTTAAGCACAAATTTTATGAGATAGGCAGAATCTATTCATATTTGCAAAGATTATTTCAAAGACACTCTTAAAAAAAAGTGCAATATTTATTAGGACAAAATGGCTGAGAACAGAACAAAACGAAGTGCTACAATTGGAAAGTTGTAGAAGTATTTCAAAAAATTAAGCTTGGTACAGAGATTAAAAGATAGCATTGCAAAATGTCAAATAACAAATCAAGAAAACAATGTGCAATGTATGTAAGTACTTATTCTTCACGGATTCATTTGTATAATTATGACAAAATTAATCTTTATGCTTTATGTTTATTCTGTTTTTTTTTTCTCCTGGAATTTGAGTAATCAATATTGAAAATAAATGTTTTAAAAGATTCTTTAAAAAAATCTTATAATTATAAAAAATTTCTAAAATGCAAAAAAATGTTTAAACCTAATACCATATTCTAATTATTTCCTGACAATAACAAAGAAAAAAAAATCACTTTATATATATGTGATAAAGATATGTTCTCTACTTGAAGTCAGGTTAATGAAGCCTTAGGCTACTGAAACATAATGATAACCATTGCTTGCCTTCTGTTTAGAAATTTTAAATTTTAGAATTGCTTTATGAACTTTAATGAACTCTTAAATAATTAGTGTTTTCCTGAAGGTTTGTGATGATGGTGTTGTAGTTGTGTTTTTATATTGGATTATTTTCATCATCTAATATATGTATTGAATGTCTTTAGAAAAATTTAACTTTATTTAAATATTCGAAGTTTCTGATTGTTCACTAAATGTATGCTTAGTGAGTGAGTGAAAGAGAGGTAGAGAGAGAGGGATAGAGGGAGAGGGAGAGAGAGAAAAGGAGTGGTCTGTGTTTCTTTGCTAATGGATGATGGTAAAATGGTGGTGTTAAAATGAGGGGTGCGTTGATAATAATTAAAAAAAAATTAATATATATAATAATTTAATAATTTATTAAAGGTTATAATATATATACATAAAGAACTATCAACTTTTAACTATAAAGTAATTCCGAGCAAATACGTTGCTTATCAGTAATTGCCTAGCAACGATCAGCAATAAGATTATCCGTTATATATATATAGTTAAAAATTAAGTTACTTGCAATATTGAAAATTTGCTATTGAATAAAATTCTTTAAGTATGCTTATTTTGAAAATATGCCTATATTTTAGAATTCAACCACTTATAGATTTTGTATAGTATAGAAAAAGTAATTTAAATTCTTATATAATAAATTCATTTAATCATGAAGTGTGTAATTTAATTACGCATTTTTTCAATAGCATTACGTAGAAAAAATTAAGTTATGCTTATGGTTTGCTTTCAGTCAAAATTCTCGGGGTAAATGGAATGAATGTATGGATTTCTCATTTAATTTTTTACTTTGAGTCTAACTCAATCACTGATCTGTATTTAATATTCAAATAATAAGAACAATTGCCTTGAATTATTAATATATTACTTTTTGGTTAAGATTAAATAATATTTTATTTTCTATTAAATAATATATATAAAAAAATCACAGTTATTTTATCAATTAAATAAATTCGAGGTTTTGTGTTTTTATTAGTGTCTCTTTAATTTTAATTCTACCACATCGCAACCAATCACTAGTGTAAAAATTCAGGCTACTCTCTGCCACTATCCTTGAGCTCTATATTTTACAGCTGCTAAACCACTTAAGGCATCTCAATATTTAAAAGTGAAATGATAATT
The DNA here is from genome assembly GCA_028023455.1 of Epiperipatus broadwayi. NCBI lineage: Eukaryota > Metazoa > Onychophora > Udeonychophora > Euonychophora > Peripatidae > Epiperipatus > Epiperipatus broadwayi. The sequence continues at coordinate 2,461,646 of JAQFVV010000094.1, forward strand.
AATTTCTTATCTGAAGCCACTGTAAAAAGATTTTAACTCTAAATTAATATATATATCAAATCGAAAATTTTCACCGACTACAGATATAAATGAAATATTATCTGGGTGCATCTGTGTATAATGTATATATATATAAACTGATGTGTCGACCAGGTTACACAAGTCATCAACTGGGTAACAAATATAAAATAATTGTAGAGATGATGTAAACACTAATGTATAACAATAATGAGTGCACCCAATAATGAACATTCTCTTAAATAAAAGGTAATTTGCATGTATCATCACGTTTGTTAATATATTCTGGCTTTTTAAAGATCTCAGTGGTTTCTCTGATCTGACATTGTTGGAAAGGGTCACATCTGGATAATATTCTCATATCAGAAAAATCAATACTATGATCTGTAGCTATAGCATGAAGAGATAGTGCTGCTGATGATGAGTGTTTTTAACTACATTAATATGTTCATCTCTTTATAACATTGATGGGACAATTACTCATGCTAGAAGAGATGAACATATTAATGTAATTAAAATACATTTATCATCATCAGCACTATCACTTCTTGCTATAGATACAGGTCATAATATTGGATTTTTCTAATACAAGAATATTATCCAGATGTGTCACTCTCCAACAATGTAGTTCAGAGAAGACATTGAGATCATTAAAAAGTCAAAATGTATCAACAATCGTGATGATACATACAAATTACCTTCTATTTGGTAAAGAGAATATATATTATTATTATTATTATTATTATTATTATTATTATTATTATTATTATTATTATTATTATTATTATTATTATTATTATTATTATTATTATTATTATTATTATTATTATTATTATTATTATTATTATTATTATTATTATTATTATTATTATTATTAGTACTACTACTACTACTACTACTACTACTACTACTACTACTACTACTACTACTACTACTACTACTACTATTTTCGGGATACACGGAATATCCCGAAAATAGTAATAAAAATATGACATATATATATAAAAAGTCATGATTAATCTAAATAATTTTTCTTAATTATTATTTGTTTTTTTATTAATAGTTCATTATTGTTATACCTCAGTATTTACAGCATCTCTACATCTATTTTATAATATCTGTTATCCAGCTGATGACTAGTGTAAGCTGGTCAAAATATTAGTTTATATATATTATATAAATTATACATGTATGTACCTGGATAATAGTTCATTAATATATTGTAATGGTCAGGAGTTTTTCCCATGGTTTTTTTTTTAATTATATATATTTTTTAATCTAAAAAAAAACTGTTTTGATAACCCTTTGATTGTATCTCAAGTAGAGAGGTATAATATTACTGCTAGATTAACTATCAATCATACCTATGCTCAGACCATGACTGCACAAACATACAAATCTTGATCATATTTCCTGATGACAGCACCTCTCCATAACTGCTGGGACTACACCAATCCTTGAAAAGCAAATTTTTTTACATAAATCTCAGGCACTATGCAGTCATATAAACTTTATATAACTGGAATTCCTTGGACAAAAGGCATAGTGGAACCCAGCACTTGGAAAATAACTCAGACTAGCTTCAACACTATGTGGCAGGGAACCAAGCAATTATGTAATCAAGAACACATATCAAATTTGCTCAATTTTTTTTTTATCATTGAAGATGCAGGTAAAGGAAAGTCTTACAAACTGGAGAATTTTGACTATTATTCTCTCTTTTTTTTTTCTTTATTTACATTTTTAAATTTTACATCGCTTTAATTGGTTTCCAGTTTCAAAGTCTGAGGTCAAGATTTTTTTTTATTGCCTGAGGATCTGTCAAAATTGTTCTAACCCATTTAATTTTTGTAAGGTGGTTCTTTTTGAATTTTTATGTATCCACTTGTGCTGAGGAATTGGGATCTACCTCTGAGCCTAGCCTGATGTTCCAGGCAATTGACCACAGATTCACTACCAATATATCTGTCTACCCTTAATTGGCTTGGACCACCCAACAACCTATGTCTTGTTTTCTTTTGCCATGAATTTTTACAAGGACTGACATTTATATTTGACTCACTTTTCTGGGGTTTGAATATCTTTTCTTTTGCTTATAACTTGGCCTGGAACTGTTAAATGTGGCTAATAACTCTTCCACTCACTGTTTTCCATTCCATGCCTATAAGCATCTGTTCTACATTTGGGGAAAAGTTATGCCATAGAATACATATAATTTGTTGTTTGGATAGTGGGCTCACCATGCTACATAGCAATGAAAGAATGGTAAACAGATCACCAGGATTCCAACTGTTTTGTATCATCTGGTGCTTTATGTTCTCCTGATAGTCCTTGCCCCCATTACTATTATGCAGTGTAATTTTATATATTGAAACAGGAATGCTGTTCCTCATATAAATATTGAAAAGATTCCCCCCCCCATTCAAAAATGTCTAGCGTGATTCAGTCTAATTGGAAACGCAATAAAGTTGTGATTCGTTAAAAATGAAAAATAAAATCATATTTTTGATTTTTAGTATTGATGGATTTAAATAAAATGTTATATCGTCTTATTATTTTTTTTTTTTTATCTGTCTCAATAAAAAAAAAAAGAAAGAAATTAATTATCCAATCATTAAAAAGAAAGAAAAAGGATACTTGAGTTAAACTGAGGCAGTATTCAAATTAGACACGTCGTTGAAGAAAGAAGAAATTTTTTTTTCTCTATCGTCTTACACAGAGGGCTTTAACAAAACGGAAAATAAAAATAAAAAGTTTTACTAGAGAAATTATAATGAAACTGGAATAAATTAAGAGCTTCACTCTCTCCATGCTGTGCCATGACTTTCCATTAATAAAATAACCTGCCTTCGTTTGAATAAAATGGACCGTAAAATTGGAAGGTAATTTTTATAAAATACTAAGACATAATAATCAAATATTACAAAGTGAATTTTTCGAACTAATTGCGTAGAATTTGTTCAATAAATATTAAGACATCTTTATTATACTTTTATGTTTGACCGAATTATAGATATTTAACTGCTTCTAAACTCATTGTAGTGTAATGAAGTTTATGTGTAAGAATATGCTTCTACATTTGGCTAAAATATAAATGCTTCAATTATCAAATGATAAATACTCTATAAATCATAGATATTTAATTGCTTCTAAACTCATTGTAGTGTAATGAAGTTTATGTGTAAGAATATGCTTCTACATTTGGCTAAAATATAAATGCCTCAATTATCAAATGATAAATACTCTATAAATCATAAATATTTAACTGCTTTTAAACTCATTGTAATGTAATAAAGTTTATGTGTAAGAATATGCTTCTACATTTGGCTAAAATATAAATGCCTCAATTATCAAATGATAAATACTCTATAAATCATAAATATTTAACTGCTTTTAAACTCATTGTAATGTAATAAAGTTTATGTGTGAGGATATGCTTCTACATTTGGCTAAAATATAAATGCCTCAATTATCAAATGATAAGATACTCTATAAATCATAAATACTTATCTGCTTCTAAATTTACTATAATGTCACAAAGATTATGTGTAAAAATATACTTCCATACTTGGCTAGAGTATGAATGTTTTAATTATCAAATGATAAGATAAAGAAATGTTATATAAATCATAAATGTTTAATTACTACCAAATTTCTTCTCACAAAGGAATTAATGAACTATCATTGAATTAGGATATTCATAATTTTCTTCTCTCAAGTGAATTCAAAATGAACTATTAAGTGAATTCGGAATGAATTGTTGTTAAACCAGAATAATCCCAAGCTTTTCCCATAAAAGAATTAATGAACTATCATTGAATTAGGATATTCATAATTTTCTTCTCTCAAGTGAATTCAAAATGAACTATTAAGTGAATTCGGAATGAATTGTTGTTAAACCAGAATAATCCCAAGCTTTTCCCATAAAAGAATTAATGAACTATCATTGAATTAGGATATTCATAATTTTCTTCTCTCAAGTGAATTCAAAATAAACTATTAAGTGAATTCGGAATGAATTGTTGTTAAACCAGAATGATCCCAAGCTTTTCCCATAAAAGAATTAATGAACTATCATTGAATTAGGATATTCATAATTTTCTTCTCTCAAGTGAATTTAAAATGAACTATTAAATGAATTCGGAATGAATTATTACTAAACCAGAATGTTTACAAGTTTATTCTCATAGAGGAATTAATGAACTATTGTTGAAATTGCAAATTGATTGTTATCTAATAAATTTTTGTTACTCAAAATTAAATTGGTTGTCCATTTATCCCATTCTATTTTGTTTATCTACCACATCATTCACCAATTATAGCATTGATTCATGAGAATCTCATGTTCTCTGAGCTACGTCTGACATAACTTGACCTAGGCCAGTCAGGTTGTAGTGAGATGGAACTCTAATGGCGCTGTTTGGAAAACCAAACATATAAATGTTTAGATGTTCCCAGTCTCTATTGTACTACATCCTCTGATGAGCAGGAAATATTGTTGTAGGTGCCATTAACATCTGCACTAGGAATATCAATTGATAATTCCTTCCTACAGCATGCTCATCAGAAAATAGTTACAACTGAGGTAATAAAACGGTTGTATGGCGGTCCGGTTACAATATATTGTAACAAACGGGTTCGAATTCACGCATATGTAAATATGACATAATTAATAGTGTTAATGTAAGGACCATGTATAAACAAATAAATAAAAGAATATATGTAAATGGTCATTCGAACCCGGTTACAAGTAATGTAAATATAGTGTATGTGCGAGTATAAAAATACGTAGTTAGTATCTGGGAGGTTTGCGATCACTTATATATGTAGAGCTGTATAAAGCGCAATTAATTATTCTTAGATAGATTTTATTCACATATTTTTTTTTTGAGTTTATTAATAATTTTGGTAACACGTGTTTTCTTTTGTTGAGTCACCTTGTGAACATGTGAGGACTGAAATAGGATGAGTGAATTGCTGTAGGCAGTTTGGTAATAACTGGCGCGGGAAGGCGGAAAACTGGTCTGTGGATATAGTTTTTTTTTGTGTTGAAGAACAATGGAAGGACTGGTCAGCGGCGTAGGAATATGCAGAAAGATTTTGAAGAGTTAAAGGTGAATACAAAAGAACTTTTTTTTTTGTCTTGCGCTCGAGTGAAAAAAAAGAAAAAAAAGAGAGACGCGGCTTGAATCCTAGCAAGGAGGACGCAAAAATCTATTTCTTAAGAAGTTTAATATTTTTTTCTTCCAAAAAAATGTCGGGGTAATTGGATTGTGTGCTAGTCGTTACTTGACTCCATGGACTCGTCATGAACTCATCTGACCGGACTTGCGAACTGTCATAATAAATCAAGAGATTTTGTTCCATCGAAGAAATGTTGATTCAAAATCGTTCGAGATTTAGACCTTTGCGAAAGAGTATGCCAACTGCTCCACCTCTGAAACCTATCGCCGGACCTAACGACTATTAGAACTGTTTGCCATCCGTGAGATCCACCAGATTAAGTTCGTGGCAAGACATCAATACGGACTTGTTTAATTGCGCGAATACAGGTAAAGTGACATGTCACCAACTATTTTCAATATATGTATCTCAATAAAGAACTCGTGTTACCTCAGTTAATTGCTATATTAAATTTTTATATTTAAAGTTAGATATATGACTATATTAATCATACAGCTCACATATATATATGTATTTGCATTATTTGGTGTGTGGATGAATGAGCGTGATATATGTGTGGGTATGATAATGAATGGCCTGAGTGTTTGCATAGCAATCTTATATGTAGGTACGAATGAGATTTATTGGGAAGGGATATGATCGAGTAGAATAAATCCCATCAGCCCGGGTTAGAGTAAGGATTTCGAGCTTTAGGCTATCGCAAAATAAATATACGCGTGAGATAGTGTTGGTTAGTTTATAGCTTTGTTCTCTAGATAGACAGATGTCCCCAACCTTGAGATTGAGCTAGTTCGGTGCGTCACCACATCCGATAGATATCAGAACCTATATATATATATGTTTTCGAGGAGGTAATTCCTACCCACTGGTAAGATTGGCGCGTGAGATGGGTTCAAACCATGCTCATAAATACCTCTCGTCGAAGCTTCGGGTGAGAGTCCATAATGGAGGAATATAGATATGTCGGTGGGTGTTATAATATTGAACTTTCCCCTGAATTTACCATATTCTTTCTGGGTTTAAATACTTTTAAAATAACATTAAATATCTTTTACTTTTAGCAAGTTTTAATATTTAAACTTTAATATCTCTCTTTAATATCTCTAAACTTTAACTAAGTTTTAAACATTTACTTTAGTACATAACTTCTTTATTATACTTGGTAATTATTATTTTACATCCTTTTCATAACATTATTTATTAAACAATATCTTTTATATTTATCATTTCATTATATAATTATTCACGTATATCTTTAAACATGGGGATGGTCTGTGTCTTCAATCAAAGGGGAGAATATCATTGATGGCTTAACCATCAACAATACCCCCAGTCAGATCAGGTTATATGAAACATAACATGACCACATTTCCTGACCATGGCCCACCTTGACTGCTGGAACAAAATCTGCTATCCAAAGCATTTTATTTGTATTGAAAATCAAACTCAAGTGCCAACCAACCATATGCTATATAACTGGCATGCTTTGATGACAGGTACACTAACCAGCACTTGAAATATCCCAAGCTAGCTCCTATTCTTAATCAGGGGGTCCAGCACATTAACTTAACACACAGATAAACATTTATTTCTTTAAATAATTGGTAGTGCAGTGTCAAAAGAAAGAGAGAATAGGCCAAATAATAATTAAGCAAACATATGTTGATTTTCTTCACTTTATTTTTATGTTTAATAAAGTGATTTCCATAATTGTACTTAATTTTCAATTTACATATTTATTTCATAAATGTCAAAAATTAAAAAAAAAAAAACTCTGTTCAAATTTTTTGCTTTAATTTCCATTAGTGCAGATTTCAATATTAAATGCTGCACAAGATAATGTCATATTCCTAGTCCTTTAATTTTTTTCAATCATTAATTAACAAGTGATTAAAATGAAAAGTTTTATATGGAATGAAATATTTAATATTGAGTACTATACAAATTTATTAATTTGGGTAAGTAAAGCAAATAAAAAGAGAGGGTTGACAGTTTTAAAAGTTTTTGGTAAAGGGGTCTGCAGCTAAAAAAAGTTTGGAAACTCTTAAGTAGTTAGATCATAGATAATAAATAGTATGAATACTGAACCCTACCATTTGATGGTGCTCTTTTTGCCCAATGCACATCAATATACCGATTCACGGGCCATCGGTTTCTTTACAGAATACTACGTTAAAAAAATTTTTTTTTTCACTTTCTATACATAAAACTTGTATGTTTTATTTTTTTTTGCATTTTTAATAAACAAACACTTTGTTTTTATATGGTGTAGGGGGGGGGGGATTGGCTTGCTTTTAAATTATCAACTTTTTTTTTTATTTTGAGCTTTTTTTTTTTTGATTTTGAATTATCGGTTTCTTTTACTATGGTTAAAAAAATTTTTTAACCCCTTTCTATACATAAAACTCGTATGTTTTTTTTTTTGCCTTTTTAATAAACAAACACTTTGTTTTTAGATGGTAGAGGGGGGTTGGTTTGCTTTTAAATTATCACCTTTTTTTGGATTTTGAGCTTCTTTTTTAAAGCCTTAAACAATTCAGTTTTAATTAATAAACCAACAGTTGGTTTTTAGAGGGTGGAGGGGGGTTGGTTTGAATTTTAATTCTTGTCTTTTAGTATCTTTTGCCGATGTACTGGAAACTTCGCATATTAATTTTAAATGTGTTCGAATATAGAATACATATAAAGAGATAGATTAACAAAATATACGAATTATTGGAGGGGGGTTGGTTTGCTTTTAAATTATCGACTTTTTTCCTTATCAACTTTTTATTGATTTTGAGCTTTTTTTTGGAAAGCCTTATTAATCAATTCATTTTTAATAAACCAACAGTTGGTTTTTAGAGGGTGGAGGGGGTTGGTTTGATTTTTAATTATCGTCTTTTATTTTCTTATTATGAGTTTTTTTTTAAAATATTTATGCTACTGAAACCTTTATATGATAGCAAAAAGTTCTTCCTTTATTTTTTGCCTTTTTCAAAAAGCCTTAAACAGTTTTTTTTTTTAAAAAAAAAACATTTTTTTAGGGGGGCAGGGAGTTACAGTTTGTTTGACTCCAATAGGAGATGAGCCTCAAAGCTATAAGTAATGGGATTTTGGAGCCGTCCAACCAACTTCCCTTATGCAGACCCCAGGTACACTTGCAGGAGTGGCAACGGAATTCCCCAGATCCTGTAGTTGACTAAAACCATGCTCCTCCCACAAACGCATAGCTTTGCATCTGGCAGGATGTTCTCTTTCTGGAAAAACACAACAGTGTCAACTTCTGTGGCCAGCAATTCACTCCCCTTTCAACCAATTTTGAACACTTGCCACTGACATTTTACTGTTCTTGCATGGATTCACACTTAAACATGCATTTGTGTGTGAACTCGGCAGAACTCTGCTGAAAACCCTAACCTTTTTAGGTTGTGTGCAGTTCAAAATCATAGGGAAGTGTGCATGATGGCCTGACAATTCTTAATATGTAATACTAAATCCACTACGCTTTCTCAAAATTTTTCCACAATGAATTTTTTGATAGTTTCACATCCTTCAAATATGGACACCATCAAATCAGACCGTAGCGAGAGTTGAATTGTGCTCACTTGAGGAATACTGTCACAAGTCAATGGGTGTAGTATTTCATTACATAATCATAGGATACATCACCCTCTAAGTGGCCTGCTATGGCTCTAAACAACACTGTTGTAGTGTAAGCCATAAGTTAGGCCGCTAAAATGGTATACTGATGTGCATTGTGTGAAAAACAATGCCATCAAGTGATAGAGTTCAGTATTCATACTATTACCGAATCATATTTTCAATACATATTGCTAAAAAAAGGATGCATACAATTTAAAATCAATATCATTATAGTGGAACCCTGATAAGTTAGATAGTGTTATAAGGTATTATTGCAATTAAACACTACACACACTAATGTAACAACATCAAATGTTTCAATAATATCTGAAACCAAAAATGAGTTTTTTAGCAATTCAAATGATTTTGGTATATATGTTAATCATCAATAACAAAATCAATTTACTTTATCCTCTTAACGACAAAAGGACCATTATCAAAAAACCTGCAATAGAAAAATAAAAGCTTTAGAAATACTTATTATATTTCAAAAACAAAATATGATCTTATTTCATATTTTTATTATTATGTTAGTCAAACATTTTGGATGCTGTAGCTTTGTGAATCTTTCTGCTTGTTCACACACTCACCATTCTAATTTAGAGACTAGAGAGATTTGTCATCACAAATTAAAGTATATATATAATAACTCTCAATATTATAAGAAAGCACATATTTTATTAAAAATAGAAAAAGAATTCTACAATTGGTAAAAATAAATAAATTAGAACATGTAATATATATATAATTAAGAATTTACAGTGCTAAATGTTTTAATGTAACGTTTCGAGATCAACTCTTTGCAATTGCTTAAATATAATTGAATAGCCTGTTGGTGATAGGACTTGATCATATTTTAAAGTTAAAAAAAACTTAAAGTAGTGTCAAATTCTGTCACTAGAGGGCTATTCAAATATATTTAAACAGATGCAATGTGTTGATCTTTAAATGTCATATATTTGAAAATATTCTATGAAATATTTTTATTTTTAAAACAAATAAATAAAAACATTAGAAATGAGTAAATCTTCAAATTGCATTTCTACTAAACTGGTTTCGTTGATTGGTTTAAATCATTAAACCTTCTCACATGTCATCATCGATTATTAATCATTCATTGCATTTTATCCACAAGTGTATAACTTTTGAACAATATTAATGATAACTGACTATCATTGTAAATAAATATATCAAAATTATTAATAATTATTTATTTGATTAGAGACTTATACTACTAAGAACCCAGATATAAATTTTAAACTTAGTTAAAGATCAAATAACATGTTTGCATGGTGTTATTTAACATTCTCTTCTTTTTGCATAGGCATATTATTAAATATAAATATTTGAGAATCTCTTAAGTATTACTCTTTTTCTAATAAATGAACAAAAATATCAAGACAAATGATCCCTAAGATGCATTTGTGCTGAAATAGCTTTTCTAGTTGGATCAATCATCAAATTCTCTCTAATTTCTTTATCATTGTTTATTATTTATCCATAATCTTTTATTATGACTTCATTTACAATGTACAACTCTTAATTTTGGTACTAAATGATTATTTAAAACAACAATACACTGAATAAGAATTACCTATTATTTGGGAACATCATATCAACTTTTTGATTAAATACAATGAAAATGTTTTTTAATTCAAGTTTGATTACAAGTGTTAAATAGACCATTTGATACAGTTACCTATTGAAGCCCAATAAATTAAAAGATACTCTTTTAATGTTTAAGAAAAAATTAATAAAAGATCTATTATTTACAATGAATTCAATATCATTCTATTGTATAATTATGGGCACTAAGAAAGTTATATTAAGAAAAGACGAATTGGTACATTGTTGATCATCAGGAACACAAAAGAAAACCATTCAGTTTTAAAATCTCTGAAACCTTTTTTGAGATTTTACGATTTTAATAATCATTAACAAAAAGATACAACTAAAATTGTTCTAAAATAGTATAAGATGTTAATATTACAATTGAAATGTTTTGGTGAAACATGTTTTGGAGCAAATGGTATGTATGTGTATATAAAAATAATTCAATCAAATAGGAATTATTTATTTTAAATCAAAATTTGCATTTAGTGACTAATATTAGAGAAAATAGTTATAGTAGTATTTATTTATTTTTAAATCATTTCAACAATTTCTTTGCAAACTATATATAATGATAAGATTTTTGTCTGAATTTAATAAAGGTTTTGAAATAATTTAGAAAAAAAATAAAAATTAATCAAACTTGATTATTTGAAATTCTGTTGAAAATAAGTTGAACATTTATTAAAAAAAAAAAAAAAATGAATGAGAAGCAGCAGATAATCTGCTGCCTTTGATTTATTGTATATTTTCTATATAAAGATTTGAATAAAAATTCGGTAGAAACATAATTCAAATACTTAAGAAGTGACTGAAGGCTCAGAGAAAAATAGAAGAAATACATTGACAAACCATTTTAAAAAGGAAATATTTATAAATATTTAAGAATTAGAGCAAGAAATAACTAATAATAAAACAAACTGTGGTATATTCTTCAATAAAATAGTTATAAAACACATAGTATCATGCTTAATGATTTGAAACTTTAAATATTTGCCAATAACTTTTAAAGGCACTTAGTTTGCTATTAACTGAAAGGAGACCCTTTGATTCCTCTTAGAGGCCTTAAAGGAATCGAGCAGGGAAAATTCCTAATGTCCACTCCATACATTCATGTCGTTGCAGCTGTTATTACTATGTGATTATTCATATAGTATATGAACATGGATGGGCTGCTCACCAACATGCATTAGCCAGCGTGGTGAGTTTATTGGCTTTTTACCTCTGAGTTTAAGATCAAGAAACACCATGGTCTTTCTTCTCAGTGCCTAATAAGGCAGAATGAATGTTTGAGAATTATATAGTAATAAAGAACAAGTACCTCCTATATCTATTATATCTTCCGAATTGCCCAGAATTTTAAATAAAGAAGTGAGACATGCAATTAAGTGTATGAAGAAAGGAAAGGCTCCAGGAAATGATGAAATTATAATTGATATATTAAAAGAAGCAGGTGAAGAAATAGAAACAATTTTAGCAAAGTTGTATATCAAATGTCTAAATGATAAAGATGTACCGGAAGATTGGAAGAATGCAGTAATAATATTAATATTTAAAAAAGGTGATAAAGAAGATATTAGAAATTACAGACCTATCAGCCTTTTATCAGTTTTATATAAAAATTTTACCAAGATAATTACAACTCGTCTACAGAGAACTTTGGATTTCCACCAACCAAGAGAACAAGCTGGATTTAAAAGTGGTTTTAATACAATAGATCATATCCAGGTATTGAGAGAAGTCATAGAAAGGACAAATGAATATGAGTTGTCATTATGTTTTGGATTTGTAGATTATGAAAAGGCATTCGATTCTATACACATTTCTTCAGTGATTAAAGCATTGGATCATCAAGGTATAGATCCAGGATATTGTCGTATTTTAAAGAATATTTATAAAAATGCAACAGCAACAATTAGATTACATAATGATACTGGAAAAATCAACATTGAGAAAGGTGTAAGACAAGGTGACTCCATATCTCCAAAACTCTTTACAGCAGTGCTGCAAGAAGTATTTTGTGGATTAAAATGGGAAACTAAAGGAGTAAAAGTAAATGGAGAGTATTTAAGTCATTTATATTTTGCAGATGATGTAGTTGTTTTTGCAAATAATGCTTCAGAGCTGCAGGAAATGTTGCAGGAGTTAGCAGATGAAAGTAGAAAAGTAGGACTAAAGATAAATGTTAAAAAGACTAAAGTAATGTTTAATCGATTTGCTCAAAATATGAAAATAAAGATTGATTATGAAGAATTAGAAGAAGTTAACAGTTACAAATACCTTGGTCAGATTATTAATACAAATGGAAACATAATGGAGGAAATTAATCATAGAATTAAACTTGGTTGGAGTGCTTTTGGTAGAAATAACTTGATACTAAAAGGAAATATGCCTATATGTTTGAAAGGATGGTTTTTAACAATTGTGTTTTACCAGTTCTTACTTATGGATCTAAGACTTGGATACTTAATAGAAGAGCAATACAGAGACTTCAGACCACTCAAAGGAGTATGGAGAGATGTATGTTGGGAGTAACAAGAAGAGATCGAAAACGCAATGTATGGGTAAGACAACAAACAGGTGTTACTGACCTTATTGAAAAAATTAAAAGATTGAAATGGAGTTGGGCTGGACATATTGCTAGAAGAGATGATAATAGATGGACAATTGAAATTTTAAACTGGATTCCAAGAGATTGTAAAAGACCCAGAAAGAGACCACATGTGAGATGGATGGATGAAATAAGAAAATGTGCAGGGATGTTGTGGAGAAGAGAAGCTAAAGATCGGAGAAGATGAATTAAACTTGGAGAGACCTTCATCCTGCAGTGAATTGATAATGGTTGATGATGATGATCCTATCATCTGGAGAAAAAAATTAAAAATTTTTTTTGAATCTTTAAATATGTGGATTTTATTTAGCTTACTGATAGATTAAAACTTTCTTATAGAATCTAGTCAATCGGCAATGGTATTCAATTACTTAAATTAGTTTAATTTTTGTTGACTTCATCTGCTGATATCAATAGAAAGACAATTTGCAAACATTTTCATGTTTATAACCATTACTTTATCACTATCATTGTTTTTAATTTTATTTTAAAAAGACAAATTATTAAGTACAGAACAGAATCTTCCAGAATCATATAAAAACACAAATCAAATAAATATTATACAAATTTAATAATGATTAATTTGAAATAATAACAGTATTTTTTTTAATAGTGTAATATGAATTAATAATCAAGATGAAGTTTTAAACACTGGTTCAAGAGTAAATTGTATCACATGGGGTGCAGCCAATGGTTTCAATTAACGTAAATGATGATTAAGTAGCACTTGTTTGTGATATCCTTTATTGTTTTAGTTATTAAATTATCATCGGAAAACTATTTACTTTTGATTATTAAATATAAGTAATTACTATCTAAATTTAAATAGTTGTCTTGCATACAATCTGGCATTTAAATTCTGAATGGCATAGAGGATTTTTCAGTTCATTAAAACATATTTTAACATTTATATTAGGAAAAAAATGCAAATTGTACTAATGACATTAATGCATAAATAATAAAATTACCATGAAAATGAAAAATTGCATTCCTAAGTGACAATTTGTCTAAGTAGTATATATGCATAATAGAAATAAATTTAAATACAAATAATATTGATGATAATAATGATAATATTGTAAACAGTTGAAATACATTAATTAATCTTCATATGACAGGGAAAAAATTCTGTCAGACAGATAATTATTTTAACTTCTCATTAATGCTGCCTGGTAACTTAGAAATAAGCAGGTCTGTTTACAAGCTGATTAACAAAATGATGGCATTATCTTGAATCTCCTAATTGCTATAATATTATCTTCACAATAATGAACTTTTATCAACTATAATACACTTCAGTTTTAATTTGTTTAAAACAATAAAACATTTATATTTAAATGTTCCAATTATATTTTGCTTTTAATAGTGAGCATGCGTGCATGTGTATAAACATTAGAATAACATTTATACATATAGTATATTTATGTTGATAAAAGAACAAATCATTCCTCATCAATAACATTCTTTTGGGGGGGGGGGTGAAGATCTTTTCAACTTTATTCCAATTTCTTTTCTTCTTATTTCACCAATATTTTTTATCTCATCTGTTTATTTCACATTTGATCTCTTTTTTGATATTTTACAATTTCTTGGAATTCATTTTGAAACTTTATCTAGCAATTATTAGCTTTCAAATAATGTTTGATTTCAGCTCTATTTTAATTCTTATAATGATATTAATAATATCTGATTTTTATCCATGAATTTAACATTAGATCCCTTCTTATTACTAATAACTTACATCTTTTGATACTTTGTATGTGGCCTGAAGTCTCTGTAGTACTCTTCTCTTAAACATTCCAAGTCTCAGATCTTTAATATAAATAATATGAAATGTATTTCTAAAAAAAACAACTTTTTTTTTCAAATAAGTAGGCATATTTTCTTTTAATATTAAATTACTTCTACCAAAAGCAATTCATCTAACTTTAATTTTGTTATTAATTTTTCCATGTTGTTGTTTTTTTGTATGAATCCCTCCCTAGTGGCAGTTGGAATTACAGTTCAAAATTTTATTTTAATATTAAAATCATTATTCTATATTATGAATCAATAAATTGTACTTGATTTATTAGATATACAAGTTAGAAATGAAAAACTTCTTTAAAAATATATTTGAACTTTGCAAATATAGAAAAATAATAATAAAATGAAATATGAAAAACTTTGTTTTCTGGACAATTACTGTAATGCAAGTAAAATAATAATAAAATCTCAGTTAATTGAACTTCATTTCTAAAATGTGAACAAATTATTGTTAATTCATCATAAAGCTTTGAAATTCTGTTCTAAAATGTAAAATTGCATTTATAATTATTAAAATACCACAAAAGTTCTGTATTACAGTGTTTGGTAGATCATTGTCAATTGTAGTTTTATTTTATCACTAATACAAATTCCTTAACTGTACATTTTTTAAAATAAAATATTTTCAAATAAAAATGTAAATGTAATGATAAAAATATTTATTTTTTAATAATTACTATACAGATATTTTCTAAAATAACTATGGAATATATATATATATTGCTCATTGCTAACAACAATAGAAGTTTAAAAGTATTGACCAATCAACAGCATTGTTGGATCATTTGCAGTATTTTTTTATAGAATACTGAAATCTTCAGATTTTTTTAAAACTAATAAACCAATGTTTATTTTATGTTGAGTTTCTACAATCAAATAAATGCAAAATTTTAAAAGTTATCACAATATGTAGCCACAAGAGAGGAGAAAGCTAAAATGATAGCAACACCATCAAATACTCCATAATATCATTCAGCTGACAATTATTTAATTAACTTCAATCATTATGTTCCATCTATATTAATAATCTGACCAAAGTACTTGTAGTTGTTAACTTTTTCCATTCATCACCATTATCTTTCATTTTCTTCTTTTTTGAACTCATCGAATATTATTTTAATGTTTTCTTAGCTTTATCTTTAATGTTCTATGCAAATGGAGACTCATATAGGTTCTTTCAATAATTTCTCTTATTACTTGAATGTGATCTAGCAGTGTGTTCTTTTGGTTAGTTTGAAGTCAAAGTTGTCTATAGATGATTTATATTGATCTTTAATAATGATCTTGAATTAATAAAACATTTGATAGATCTGTAAGTTTTAATATTTTTTCATTTTTATTTTGCAATAATTTCTCTATTTTTTTTATCTCTATTTAAAATACTTGGCATTTCAAAAGAAGTTGTTGTAATTGTGTTATTCTTTAACATTATATAGTTTTTTTTTTACAATTCTCCCACTGACTTGAAGTTGTCACTCTGTTTCAATTACTGTATCATCTTTTCTTTTTATTATTGAAACTTTTGTTTTCTTCTACAAAATTTACTTGTCAATTTATATATTTCTTTACATTATCATTAGCTTTTTTAAATATCAGAGTTCTAAATATTGGCTTTTCTAAATATATTTTAAAATATTTTCATTTTTTCACTTCATATACTGTCATATCTCAGTTAAAAATTTACCAATGAATTGCTGTTCTTTTATACAGCATTTTGTGCAATTGACGTAAGTAACAGTTATCTAGTTATTGAATTAATTCAAATCTTAATGTCATCAAGGCTGTCAATATTCTTAAAAATTAGAGATATCAACATTTATATATGATTTTGATAAAGTATGTAGTTACATGGTTTATATTAAATGTGTGATACTTATTACATATATTGTAACAGTCAGAATCGTCTATCTCGCTAACACACTGCAGAATTCAAACCCCAGACATGAAACTGAACATTCTAGGAGGGGTTGCCTTCTAGATATACTAAGTTCGAATCTAAAGCCCAAATTTCACAGCGCCATCTATGTGACAATGCATCTGATGCCACTACTAGTATGACCTTTGACCGGTGCCTGGTGGTCAGGGAGAAACAAAAGACTCTATACTAAAAGAAGTTTGGGTGGCTAATTAACGTCTATGGATTTACAAAAGAAATGCAGAAAATATATATATAGACCGAGACAGTGATAGGAACCAAATAAAATAAGAGATCAAATTTAGTTTTAAATAATTTCACAAATTTTATTCATATAAATTATATATATAACGCCACTGTCTGCTTAGATGAGACAGGGACGCGTATTAAATAATTGTTGGCATTATATTCCCACAACTGACAAAAAAACTTTAAAACAAAGTGATATATTTTATTCCTCGGGTTAATAGCATTACGATAATGTGCTTGATGAGATAGGAACATGTGCGAGGTGCTTTGAGTAATTATACAAGTTTAAGAAAATATTTGAAAATTAAGTGTTCTAAAATATTTATTGATTTCGAGAATAGCACAGACTAAAGCTTACTAAGCAACAAAGTGGGAATGTGATCAAAGCATTTATTTGAGAATAATAATAATAGAGTTGCATTGGGAGGTCAGTATTGCTGATAATGAATTTATTAAAGTTGGAGGGTGTGACGCATTTAAGTCATGGATGCTTTGTAAAATAAATATAAAATAAAACAATATTGAAGATCCGGAATGATTACGGAGGGCATTTCGCCACTAACCCGTAGGAAAGTATTGTTATGAACAGCCGAAACTTAGCGACTGTGTGACGATTGCGTTTAATTCCCAGGTGTGTCATTTGGGACACACTCTGCCTGAAAACTGCAATAAGCGAAAATAATGGACTTTGCCTGTAATCCTTGGAAAAGTAAAACAAAGCAGTCTCAACAACCAATTCATTTACCAGTAATACGAGACTAGTGTATATAAAAACATACTGAATGGGTTTTACTTGGATTAAGAGAAATGCCCAATCAAATTCCCAGAAATTCATTTAAAAGGGTCCGCACATTCTCGACGTCAATGATGAACTTTGTAATTAAAGTAGAACACGGTAATTAAAATAGGAAAATGCATGCTTGCGGGTTTGAAAAGTAAGTATAGATTTATATACGCAATCATGCATTTGGGGACACATTTAATCATTGACCTCGCACATACTCTCATATTAGATTAAAATCAATAACATGTAGATTTTAAACTATGTGATTATATTATATATTAAAGAAAAGAATCGCCCTCGAACGAGTGATTTGCAAGATAATAAAATTGGAAATTTAGAAATTTAAAATATGCCTTCATAGCGGCGTCTTATTTTCAACAAAGGGAATAATTCACTCGGTCAAAGATGATTCTGACACATTATCATAATAAAATAACAGAAAGCTTAATAAAAAGAAAATATTAACCCAAGGATAGAGAGCAAAATGTTGAGTATATTTAAACACGTTAAAGAAATACATAATGAAGTTATGTGAAATATCAGAAAACAATTCAAAATAGCTATAGCATGTTAGTTATCACAAGAGCTCTTGGGTTAATTTAGGGTTACCTCTGGAGAAGCATTTTCAGGTAGATGTTCGGCAGGTTTTATAATTCAGCAGCAAAATCTGGAAATGTTCATATTTTTGGCAGCGGCAGCAGTTCCGGGGTTCCTTGTGTGATAACTTCCGATGGTCTACGGCAGCATATGACCATTTTGGAAATAGCCTTCTTGCACTCTATTCTGTCATGTCAAGATTTACAAATTATTAGGATAGAACTCAGAATGATTTCTCTTAGAAACATTAGAAGAATGGAGAACAAAAGAAAAACCTCCTTTTTATAGTAGAATTTAACAATAGAACTGCCCTGGAGCATTACAAAAATATATTGGACTTATCAGCTGTAATCATCCGAATGTCTAAAGGAATTCAACATTAATTAATTTCTTTTGTTACTTTCCCTGTCGACATTCGAATTACAAACTAGATTTAATTAAAAATTACTTTTATTAATTAAAGAAAACCTTAAGTGGACATCTGCTGTTTTTAGATAAAACTTATATAATATTAACTAATTAAACTATTGTCCCTCATTTATTTTAAAGAAATATTTGGAATGACTTTTATTAAATTAAACGAAAATTATTTTACTTTTAACTTGCAATATTTGAATCTATTTACTAAACGAATATTTACTAAATGAATTTTATTTTAAATCAAAATATATTACGACGGTAATATATTTGTAAATAATTCAAACAAAATAACTTTAACAATTTATAATTTTGATATGTTTTAAAATGCATATCATAGTGTGTGCGCAATTACGACTTATATAACCTACTTTTTAATAAATCAAAATTATGTGAACATATAGATAATCTATAATCTTTTATTTATTTGAGAATGACATATATATATATATATAATACGAGCATTGTACTCGTGGTTTAAAATTAGGCAGAATTTTCAGTATATAAGCGTATTGCAGACACACTACGATAGATTGGGGTTCAAACTAAGGTATGAGGGTAGGAAATAGGTAAGAAAAGGTGAAACAAAGATCTGCAAAGCAGACCTTACTGTTTCAATATATATATATATTATATTTAAGTTGCTATCAAGGGATTAGAAGTGCATATCTGTATATGTATAAATCTTTGTTATTAAATTCAGTTTCAAAAGAAATTATATATGTGGTAGAAAATTAAGTAAGATATAAAATATGTTCCTAAATTTTAAATAATGAGTAAACTACATGATTAATGATAAGTATTGGGTAGTAAAGCAAAAATCCTATTCTAATTTTAATGACCATTGTTTGCAATGATGTTGGTAAGATGGCAACATATATTTCTGGAAGTATGAGAGTTTGACAAAAACATAATGACATCCAAGAAACCTAGAGTGAATAGAATAAAAATAGTTACTCTAATATTAGGAAAAATTAAATCTTTTTGTGCTAAAAATCGAATATATTTTGAAATATTTTCTATTTGTTAAAATATAATTAAATTTGACTTTTTTTTTTAATATTTGAATTCTTTCATATCTATTTTAAAAAAAACCAACAATAGTAATAATAAAAAACAGAATTTATTAGGTAAGACCAATCTTCTACAAAATTAGGATATGCTCTTTCATTTCTGCTCCATATCAATATTTTAATCTTTTAATCATTTTTCCATTTCTAGCAATAAACATTTATAAAAACATTTTCTATTTTTTTATTAGAATGAAAACTTGTTGGAGCATAACATGAATTATTTACATTTGGCCATTTCCATTATGATAAATAATAATCTTAACAATGTATCTGAAATATTATCAATCTTCCTTCACTTGAAACTAATCTACAATTATAGACAGCTAAATAAAAGATCATTAGTTAATAATAGCCTATGTTCATAATCCAGAAATTCTTAATACACTATGTCTTAAAATGAGAGCTATAATTCATTTTTGTCTGTCATGATTGCATTTGCACACTCATGTATCCATTCTTCCCGCCTCCAAGAAAGTCCAATTGACATCTCACTTAAAAAAGTATAAGGCATGAGAAAGTGTTTTTTCGGTCTTAAACTTGGAAATAAAATGTAATAAACTCACTGTACTGGCTGAAGTATGATGGAAAGCACATCATTCACAATCATATGATATCTAAATAATGCCATAATAATGCAATGGCAAGAATGCATGGACAGTCATTAGAGATTTGCACTTCTTTGTTGCTTTAAGCTCTTAATGCCAAAGAGTCCCTTTTAAGTTAATTAGTCAATGAACATATATAACTAACAAACAAACAATACATTTTGCTCTCCTTCAGACTTATCTGCGATGTAAATTTTGTCTTTCCATATCTTTGCTTGGGGAGGGGGGGGAGATAACAATTTGGGAGTTTAGAAAAAAATTAATTTATTTAGAAATTTTAATAAAGCTAATGAAGTGACTTTTTTTTTTTTACAAAAAAAAAAAAAAATTGATGCTTTGTAAATGCTTGCAGTACAATATTCAAAATCTCTGTCAGATTTAAGAAAAAGGGTTTTGTTTTAGATCGTATATAATATGAGAATTATAACAAAGCTGTCTTTGATGGAAGAGATCAATTTTAAGACTTGACCTGTGGATTTCTCACATAGAAAAACAGTTGAATAACTAGGTAATAGAGTACTATGATAAAGCAACAGCCATTTTTTAAAAGATCAGGAATCTAATTCTAAAAATATTGCATTTTGAAGAACTAAAACTATCAAATTATAATAAAATTATTGAAATACAATAGCAGGGATTAGACTTCACAGTGATATTAAATTTATATACTGGTAAGAGTTTACAGCAGAATGATTTCAACTGTATAATGGGCTGTTCTTTCTTTAATGATATTTACTTCAACATCTCAATCCGTTATTTTTTTTTTTTAAAAAATCAAAAATAAGCTTTTCTCTTTCATTATTTTTCCTTTTTAATTATTCTTATTTTTTTCCAGTCTTCATTTTCGAAAGCTTTTAAATATAAAAAAAAATTGAATAGTTTATTTTTTGGAGATCATAAAAAATGATGGAGATGTGATCCATCTACTTTGAGCTCCAGGTTCTGGTACTCCGTTTCTGCACTAAACCATTTCCGGGCAGCTTCTAAATATTAATATATACATATACTACTTTTTCATTTTGCTATCAAAAGCAGCATTTAACCAATAACTTAAAAATAAAAGCCAATTTAAAATATGTAAATAAAATTAATAAATGGAACGCAAAGATTTTTTAATCTGTTTTGAAGCCCAGCATGGTTTGATGCATAGATAGGGACACAAACTTGAGAGCTAACAGTCCATGAATTGCAGCAATTTAGGTATCATTTGTAATGTATACAATAAACCAATCAGTTACATACTTACATTTTCTGAATAGAATAAAGTCATCTGCCATTCACATGCACGAACATGATGATGGAATTAATAAAAAAAAAACTTAATTGAAATGAAAAATAGTTCTGATAATGATAAAGAATTTTAAACAATATCAACTGTTGCCTTAGAATCCAAATTCTATTGCAGTAGTTATCCAAACTATTTTGCAAAAGATCAAGAATTAATACTGCATTTTGAAGAACTGAAACTATCAAATTATATTTAAAAAATAATAAAATACCACAACAGGGATTAGACTTATTGGTAAGAGTTAACAGAAGAGAGATTCCAACTCTATAAACTTTTTTATAGTAGTTTATAAAAAAGTAATTGATAGATTAAGTTAAGAAACAAAACAATTATGAAAGTCGAGGTAGATTACTTGGGCAGATAATAATTCTCAATGCAAAAAAATGTTACTAAAGCCAGCAAATAAAATAAAAAAGTATTGACTATATATTATAAGAATTATTTTTCTCATTTTTTTTCTTCAGAATATCAATTATTAAGCTTATTAAGAGTTATATTCCTTAATTGATAATATGACAAATTTCAAA
This sequence comes from Epiperipatus broadwayi, assembly GCA_028023455.1. Lineage (NCBI taxonomy): Eukaryota > Metazoa > Onychophora > Udeonychophora > Euonychophora > Peripatidae > Epiperipatus > Epiperipatus broadwayi. Next base: position 2,483,955 of record JAQFVV010000094.1, read on the forward strand.
CATTTTTTTTTTAAAAAAAAAGGATTATTTATAGTTAGTTAGAAGTACATGCAAAACTCTCCATATATAATGCCACTCAGTGCAAACTAGAGTAATCAATGGATGCAAAAAAGGTTTGTGCATAAAATCCCTATCTAGTGCCTACTTATCCAATATCCTCAGACTAGTTTCTTGCTTGTGGCTTTCATTAGTGAGGAACCTTGGATCTAAGAGCCCTGCACCTATATTGTAGGGATCTAATGCAACTCTCCAGCAGCTATCTTTTATTTCTACTTAACTACAAAACTATGAGTCTAAAATTTGAAAACATAATAACATTTTCAATCTAAGCTCATTAGGTTATATACCCGTACATTTTGGTGTCTTTGGTTCTTTAATAATCAAAGTGACCACTATCCTATTAGGCAAAGACAGAAAAATGAATGGGTACTGAACTGAGTTCAGACCTATATAACTATATGAGCTAATGAGCTTGAATTAAAAATATTATTGTTTTCAGTTTTAGACTCATAGTTTTGTAGTTATATAGAGGTAAAAGGTGGCTACTGAAGAGTTGCCTTAGATCCTAAGATCTAAGTGCAGTGCTCTCAGATCCAAGGCTTCTCATAAATAAGTATGTGAGATTTCTACTAACTGTTGCCTTTGGCAGGATGGCTGTTGGTTAGAGTGTTACCTTAAAATTCAATACTCAAAAATCTAAAATCTAGGTTCAAATCTCATGCTAGTACTGTCAGTGGTCATGTCAGCAACACCTGAAGAAGAGGGAGAATAATATCTCTAGAAACGTTGTGCATATACTAATCTGTTTGATATGCTATTACTGACAGTTGAATGTATTTTGGAATATTTAAATAAAGTTAAATTTTTCTCAAGACATTCAATACTCAAATTAGATGATGGAAATAGTCCAATATAAAAAATCAAGTAAAACACCATCATCACAAACCTTCAGGAAAATTAGTTCCGGAGTCTATGACTGCACCAAGCCACCCAAATGAATAAATATAGTTATTATATTATTATTTTTTTATTTGTATAAGAACGGCGTTCTTATGTTAAAAAAGAAAATGGTTGTTTGTTGGTTATTATTTTTTAAAAAGTCTGTTTAGCAATTGAAGTTATTATTTTTAATTTCCTCCATTTGTCATTTAATATCTCAGTTTGCCTTAAAGCAGATAAATTTACAAGTATACATGTCATACCAGTTTTTTTAATATTTAAACATATTCACCTGTCTTCCTTTTTTTTTTTTTAACATTTAAAGATTCACCTGTTCTTAATTTATTCTTATCTACTTTCGTATTTATTTTTATCCCAACATTTTTTCAAATGATTTCATTTTGTAAAACAAATGATAACGAGAAAAATATTTTAATTGTAGAAAACTTAAGTCACAAATCAGATTTGCGAAATTTTGGATCTGGAAAGTAGAAATGAAAGAGTTTCAAAACTCAAAAAAAAAAAAGTAATTAATAAAAATTAAGGAACTTAATCTTAGATCTAAATTGATAAACTTTAGAAAATTGCTAGATATTGTCCTACGCAGCTTCATCTAGTGATAGATTAAATAGATGCACAAATTATTATTAAATACCCTATAATTATGCTTCAAACTTCAAATAATTGAAACCATGAATCATTAATATACTATAAATATGCTTCAAATATATATACTGAATTGAGAAGCATACATTTTTTAAATATCTTACAAACTTAATTACAGAACTGAGATACATACATTTTTTAAATGTCTTACGAACTTAATACAATTATTTACATATCTTATTTGCTATATCAACATATATATATATAAATTCAATAGCCCATAACTTTTTACTACTTTTTAAATATTTAACTTGTAGAAATATAATCAATAGCAGAACATTCTAGTCCAAATACGTTATCCAGAATTATTTATAAGAACAGGCAAAACTCTCTATACATATTGCCACTCAGTGCAAGCCAGAGTAATCAATGGATGACAGAAGGCTTGTGCATAAAATCCTCATCTAGTGCTTACTCATCCAATATCCTCAGACTAGTTTCTGGCTTGTGGCCTTCGTCAGTGAGGAGCCTTGGATCTGAGAGCACTGCACCTAGATCTTAGGATCTAATGCTAATATGCTTATATGACTATATAAGCTGATGAGCTTTGATTAAAAATATTATAGTGTTTTTAATTTAAGATTCATAGTTTTGTAGTTAAGTAGAGATAAAAGGTGGCTGCTGGAGGGTTGCATTAGATTCTAAGATCATGGTGCAGTGCTCTCAGATCCAAGGCTCTTCACTGATGAAGGCAACAAGACAGAAACTAATCTGAGAATATTAGATGAGTAAACACTAGATGGGGATTTTATGCACGAGCCTTCTGGCAATCCATTGATTACCCTGGCTTGCACTGAGTGGCAATACATATAGAGTTTTGCCTGTTTTAATAGTTTTGAGCAAGCATAGGAAATGGTGATCATATAATTATTTATAAGCAGACTCATAAGTCTTTTTAATAAATTTGCAAATACAATTTTACTTTTCATTTATCAATGACCATTATTCAGTCTGATAAAAAGGATAATTTCTTTTTCATCTGACCTGTAAATAAATCAACATTGATATTTGAAAAGGTTGAAACTTATTATTACCAGTGATCTTAGTTCTAAGATTGATTATATTTCTACAGGTTACATTATTCATGCAGTACAGTACTTTAAAGTCTATAATTTGACTTCAGAATATGAAATAACTCACAAACTAATATATTTATGATGTTTTGGATACAATTATGACATTAAAAACAACACACAACACAAAGACAAGTTTTTTCTTATTTTCAATTTTATATGGATGGAAAACTTTTTGACTGCTAAAATAAATATATATAATAATCAATGACAAAACTATATTATTGCAATCAATTAGAGGTGCTGATTTTATGTACATACTAAGGAAAATATAAATCTGTAGTGGCTCTGTTAATGAGGGCAATTATATTTGAAACAGTATAATTAGAGAGAACAGTGTTACTCTGTCTGAATGGTAGATTACAATCTTGATTACCATTTGCTTATGATTTTTTTGCAAATCTATTCCCTCTCATATTTCTATTTTCATATCCAACTTTACCCCAGTGCCTTCATATTTCAATTGTTTTTCAATTCTGGTGTTAAAATTTTTCATCAAAATGTTAAAGTGATGCTTAGTCAAATTAGAAACTTTTATAAAAGATCTATTTTTTCATCAGTATGAGAACTTGTGATAAATCTGAATTATCTGCACTTGATATCTTTCATTAAGATGAATAAGAAACATCTTCATATATGACTCTAATATTTGTATTTATAATGTGAAGTATACGTCTACATTTCAAATCAATGGTATCCTTTCCCCCATAACTTCACATAGTCTATAATATCCTGTTTAATACTAGACAGTTTTAATTCCAATTTATATAATCTTCCTTGACTAACCTATAGCTGTCGGTAATTAAATAAAAGAGTATCATCAAACAAAAGCCTATTTCTGTTCTACACCCTGAGCTACTATACTCAAGTATCACTACTATTCTTATGTCAATTAATGCCTAAATATATAATCTTTTTTGATTCTTTAGTAGTATAGGTCTGATGGAAAATTAATCTTCGGATCTAGTTTTGTGGAATAAGTCACTCTTTTTAATTTAATCAGCATTTCATATGCATTCAGGATTTGATATGAATATTTATTTACATTTTTACTATCAGTTAAACAGTAGTCTCCACAGATTTATATTTGTTCTTTGGTTTTGTGATTACAACAATGGGGGATTTCTACATGCATAAGTACTTCTGTTGTTATGAATTTCTGAAGCTCTTTTTCAACTTTACATTGTTAGACAAAAAGTACTTTCCAGAAATTATCAAAGATTTGCCTATCCCTTGTGCATAAATCAATAGAAATGTCAATAAATTCATTTGGCCAAACAGTGGAGTGAAATTATTGTGCATTTTCTTTTCAGTGATAAGCTTTTTAACTACATAAATTTGAATTCCCAAGAATTTAAATTATTTCCTGCCCAATAAAGAACTAATAGAGTCCTGTATTATGTGTAATAGATAATTTTTGACTTTTTATTTAGCTTTCTTTTTTCTTTTTTTCATATTTCAAATGCATTGGCTGGGAAGCAAACTCAAGCTAGCTGCTTGGAAGGCAGCTATGCTAACCGCTAGGCCACCAACACTTGACTACTTTTTATTTAGCTTGACAAGAACTTTAAATAACACTTCACATTTACTGAATTTCTATTTGTATCTTGGATTTTTAAGGATAGTTCTATTAATGGTAGAGTTCTATTATTGTTTTTAATGAATAACTTCCAATCAATGAAAGGCTGATCTTACCATCAACCAATAGTGATGCTTGGTTTTTAATTATTTTGACAGTAAGTTTAATGTGTTCTGGATTATTAATACCTAAATTTTTAATATTAGTTTTATTATTGCGATTTTTCTGAATGTGGATATAAATGAATTGATCAGCAATATTTGAATTGAATCCACTTGCTCTTAGCAATTTTTATCCACAATTTATTGCCCTCAATTTTTAAAATACTATTGAGATTGTGCCAGTTTGTTGACTTATTAACTACACAATTATATTTCATCTCTAACAGCTATTTTTTTTTACATATTTGAATTTTATCTATGATTATGCTAATTTTTATTGTTATGTATTGGACCATTACACTTGAGTACTACTATTATTATGTCTAAATTTATGCCCAGACATCCAATAAGTCATATACTGTACCGGTCAGAATTGTATGTTCATTTAACAAGGTTTAGAATCTAAGCAAAAGTACCCTAAATCCACTCATGCCCGAGATACACAGGTCAGGAGCAATCATGGATTCTGCCCTATTTACTCTTCTCTAAAACTATAACATTATAAATAACACTTCTGATGATAACATGAAATTTTATTTATTCCAGTCCCGGAGACACAGCGGAGAAACATGAGATCTATAGGGTAATCATTATAAATAAATAATATCAAATTTTGGCTCAGTCAAATATCTTATGTGAAGGGAAAATCTGTAAATTTAAATGAATTGCACACAGCTAGCATTGCAAAAGAAACATGAATTATAAAAGAGTATCCATCCAGAATGATCAAGAACAGAATAACCCAGAGATAAATATCTATTTAAAGTAATCAGTTATAACTTCTAAATAATATTAATATTATTATAAGGACTGAATGAGATTCAACGAGTGAGATTCAGTAAGACACAACGCATGAATAATTATTAACACACAATAGTTTAATGAACATAACAATTTTCATTTACATTAAAAACATAGCACAGATTTCATGTGGTTATTACTTTGCATATAGGCAACTGATTTAGTATGCTAATGAGCTATAAACAATAATAAATTAATGTTATCAATGCTATGATCATTACTTTAAGTAATGATAAAGGATGTTTATAAATTCATCTCCAAAGAGAGGTTTACTCTTGATATGATAGTTAAATAATTTATCGTTCATGAGCATATCTGGGCCTGTATAAATGAAAAATGGGTTAGCCTAAATAAGCTTTACTGTGACAAACCTAAAATATTTGACTAATTATTAAATGATTGGTTTACAAATATCACTGCACCACGTCTTATAGTTAATATGAGAACTATACATAAAAAGAACTCGCAGTGCTGACCATAATGATAGCATTAAAAGTGGAGTTTATGTCCATCTTTGGACTAAAAGCTTTATCATATAAGAGATCACTTGTATTTATAACAAGGCGGTATTCAAAGAGACGAGTAGTAAGGTTCCATAGTACATTTGCCAACATTATCCAATGAAGAGCCTTAACAAATTAATGTTTGTCCTGAGATCAGTGCTACCAACTCTCATTCTTAGACAAGTTCTGGAGGAATAAGTATGATAAAGCAAAATACGAATCTTGAAAATGCTAACATAAGTAAGCAATGCAAATATGGCGTAAGTCTTAAATGACTAATACATTAATGTAAGCTTAATAAAATAACAGTATCATGCATAACACCATGACAAAATATTAACCCACTCAGCAACGTACGTAAAATCTTAGCAAATTAGGATGTCAAATATAGAAGAGGGAAACTATTATTTTCCTATTTAACAAGCCCAAGTATTCTTAAATGATATATTATAACCAAGTTAATGCTTAATGGCGTATAAGTAATAAATAGTTATTAAAATAGATTAATAATCACATTTATGTAGAGAACATAAAATGCATTTAAATCGATAGCATCAACAACAAAAAGTTTATCTTATCCCATATTATGATGTTTAAACAATCCACCATTAAGCATATATAATAATCACATTTAAATCGATAGCATTATCTTATCCCACAATATGATGTTTTAAACAATCCGCCATTAAGCATATATTTCAAAATATTCAACCAAGCAAACTGCATTCAATAAGAAATTTTATGTTTAACTATTTAAATATTCCAAAATATCAGAATGGTGACTGAAATGATATAAGTTCGCTAGGTTGAAACATTAGCACACTAAAATTAATTTAATAAATACATAATTTAAAATAAGTTTTGCCACATGGAGAAGATAACTAAAGCGTGAAACTTAAAAGCTAGTGATAGATTTAAACTATAATTCTGTGCTAGCATTTTATAGAAGGAGATTTTTAAAATTTAAGAGAGAAAATCTAACAATAACAATAACTAAGCTTATAGCCCATTACCAAATAAATACAAGAGTACATTATGAATATAATTAGCATTTAGGAAAGAAGTGAGGAATATTAAGAATTCATTCTTCGGCAAAACAGATTACCTTTAAAAGTTATAGCGGCCATTTAGAATAACATCTACAAAGTTTAGATGTGAAGGCACTGTCAACAAAATAATGGTAGGCATCTTTCAATAGTTCTTTTACAGTTAAACAGAACAATTCTCAAGTAGTGATGGTGTGACAGGAAGGCAGGACAAAGGCGATCTAAAATCAGGGAGGCTAATGTTCCACTACTCACAAGTCATTCTATTTTCACTCTCCAATCGAACACAAGAGAATGAGTGATTTGAGCTCATTTTGAACATTCTTTGCACATTCCTAAAAGTTTTACTCCTCCTACACTTGAAATTTGGCAACATTGGAAGAGGTAAACAAATACATTCCAGAAAGCATTATTTAAATGTATTTTTAAAATTGCAAATAACTTTAATAATATGATTTTTGTTAGTTTGACTTGAAATAGTTAAATGTGAATGACATTTTAAAATTGCAATACTTTCTAGAATTTTCTGGCATTGCTTTAGCTTTACATTAATCGTATTCATTTTTATATCTGTAATACATATACGCACATACACAATTATCTAAGTGAAGGGAATTTACAAGCTTGGAAATGAAATATACTTAAGCTAAAATGATAATTCAACTGGTTACTCATAACCATTTTGAATAAACAGGGAGGAAGTTATAAGTGTATATGTGTGTGCTTAACATTCCTGGATGACCAAATAAACATATAAACTGGTTCAAACCAGTACTTTAAAGGTATGTAATGGTTCAAACCAGTTAAATATGTACTACAGATTTACCACTTCACATTCCCCTAATTAGAGGAACAAACAAAAAAAATTGTTAAAAAAAGATTTTACTTATACCTTTAAAAATTGTTATTCCAAATGGCAAAGAAACACATGGTCAATCTAACAGCAATAAGCTAGTCTATATTCTCTTTACTACTCTTTTGTCTATGCTTCATTTCATAAAATTCTAATCACAATGTACCAATTGGGATCTCCCTATTCTCTTAAGTCCCTTTGAAAATCCATGGTCCTTCCTAATATCTTTTGCTGTTTTATCAATTCCAAACACTTTACTACTCTTTCCCAGGGTCAGGCGGTATATATGGTTTTAACTGACGAGCATTGTAAGTGCCTTTAATTACCTCTCCTTCTCTTAAAAGGAAAGCATTTCCGCCACATTTCTTCTTAATTACATAAGGACCTTTATACAAAAGGAAAAATTTGTGGAACTCTTGGCATGTGACATTACTACAATTAGGAACTTTAAGCCACACTTGATCTCCTACACAAAATGTATGATGAGGAATATGCCCCTTCCTAATTATAATTTTGGCCATATGAGCTAACCTTGACTGAGCATGTTGCTGGTCACATTTTTGATCAATACAAATACTCTTGTTCAGTAAGGATTTACAAATCTCTGTATTACTATAACTAATATTTCTAAAAATTTTAGGTTTATCTAATATTGGGTTTGTAATCATCTCCATCTTGAAAACATTATTACTACCACTAAAGATGATATTCTTATTGGTTGCAGAATCAATATGTTCAGCATTAAATAAATTCATTTCATGAATCTTTATATCTTCATACTTTTCAATAGTAGAAATAAATGTACAATCATTTTCTTTATCTATAGCAGTTTTGATAGATTTATTAACAGAAAACCGAACATTTTCTTTACCATAAGCAATCTTTTGAAAACACTGTCCTATAGAAACATCATCAATACATTCTGATATTTTCACATCAATTTCTTGGGCTGTGGAAAAACAATCTGACTCAGAAAGTTGATCATTTTTAATCACAAATGGGATTGTCTTTTTATTTATAAATTTCTTTTCAAAATTTTTAGTAACTATAATATCCATCTCTTTAGTGCCTAGTAATGTCAATTTTGAATCCAAAGAGAATGCCTTGTTAACATAATTTTCTGTTTTCATTGTAGTTGCTACATCCCAATTAGTATTTATATTCTTAGAATGGAGTTTACTAATATTTGAAACTAGATTTTTCTCAATCGTTCCAGAATGACAGTTCACTTCAATTTGTTTTTCAATTGTATCACCCAAACCAAGAGAATGAGAATTTATTTCTATACTACTTTTATTTACTTCATCTGGAGAATTTACTTCAATGGTATTTCCACTGTCATGCACCAAATAGTTCAAATCCATATGCATTTTATTAGCATCAACTACATTAGGCAAACAAGTAGTTATTTCCATATTACCTTTATTTAAAGAATCACTAAAATTCATCTTGTTCTGAGAATCCACTTCAGTGATATTTAAAATTGAATCATTTTCCTGATTAGAAACAATATAATTCAATTTAATTTGCCTTTCACCATCAATTCTGTTAGTCAAGCAAGAAGCAAATTCCATATCATTTCTAACTGAAGGATTATCTAATTTATAAAAATTACTAGTTTTCTCTGATATCAATTGACAGTGTTGAATGTTAACAGTGTTTGGAGGAACCTTGTCATTTTCTTTATCAGAGATGATAGTTTTCTGCAGACATTTATTGCCAGTTTTAATATTATTTACACCAGTTGTCATTTCCATATCATTAGTTATTGAAATATTTATGTTCTTACCAACTTTGATAAACCCATTTAAATAAGTTGCTATTTTTATATTATCTGTTATGCTATTTAATTTATTATACCTTCCTTTCTTAGAATTCTGAACAGTAAAAATAAAATGATCATTTAGCATGAGTTTTCTTTTTCCACAACTTATACATTGCTTTTCAGAAAATGTTTGTTTTGATAAACAATCATGTGTTTCTTCAAACAGTATATTTTTATTTGAAGACTCTTTATTAGGATTTTCAAAAGATTTTGAAGCACATTCAGATAAAAAGACGCCTGGTTCAATTTTATCTATTAAAATAGAATCACTTTTGTGAAATGGTAGCTCTTCATTCCTGTTATCTAATGCTTGAACTTTACAATTACTTTTATCAAACTGCTTATCAGTCAATACATTTTTACCACATTTATTTAACAAAGCATTATTAAAATATGGAATATCATTAAAACTATCTTCAAACTGGTTTTCAACATGAAAAATAATTCTATCACTATCCATTTTTCCAGCAATTCTATCATTAATACAAAATTTAGGCTGTCTCTTCATTAATTGACAAATCTTCATGCAAATCCATTGAAGAGTCTAGATACCTTATTGACTTATCATTGCTGAAAGAATTCAAAATAAATGGTTGAATTTGGTTTTCATCAGGTACTGTGTTAGAACCAAATGAAATTTCTTCTTCTTGATAAACCTGACTAACTATAACAGATTTATTGATGGAAGTATTAATCAAAGTTTTATAACTTGATTGATTATCTGGATTATAGAGTGGATCTATAAACTTTTCAAAATTTCTAGATTGATATTCCAATAAAGAATCTCTTTGGAATTCTGTTAGAACATACAATTTAGATGATTTCATCCTATTTGTTTCTATTGCTTTCGAAAGACAACTGGGATCAAGCTTATCATCAGACAAAAAGGAATCCTGAGTAGAAATAATTTCATCACATAAAGTTATATCTTTGGGTAATGTTTCAACATTAGTAGCATTTCTATCAATTTCTTTAATCATATTTTCCTGATAGTTCAAATAAGTTTCACATTTTTGTGTCATAAGAGAATCCAGACTTTTCATATTTAAATCATTCTTTTCAGAGTCTTTAAAATCCAGTTGTATTTTTGTCGGAGTTTCTTGAAGCATGTTCTTAATCTCATTTTTAGACATTTCATACTCATATTTAGCCTTATTTTCGAGCTCGTGAAGTTGATCATTAATTTCTTCCTGGACTACTTGGAAATTTCCTAACTGATCCTTGTGTTTTATCACATCCTTTTGTGGATATTCTACTTTCATCTCTTTGATAGAAAATGCTCCTTCATAAGTCTTCTCCATTCATTCTTCCATCCTCTGTTGTCTTTCATCTTGTTTTTCAGCTTCTTTCTTTTGTTCTTCAGCTTCTTTTTTCTGTTCTTCAGCTTCTTTCTTTCGTTCTTCAGCTTCTTTCTTTCATTCTTCAGCTTCTTTCTTTCGTTCTTTAGCTTCTTTCTTCCAGAATTTTTCAGCTTCTTTCTTCTGTTCTTCAGCTTCTTTCTTTCGTTCTTCAGCTTCTTTCTTTCATTCTTCAGCTTCTTTCTTTAATAGACTCTCCTGTGTCATCTTTCATTCTTCAACTTGTTGCTTTAATAGACTTTGCATCATCATAAATAATTGGCAATTATTGTTGATGACCTCTGGTCCCTTGTCCATTTTTCCCAATAAACGTTCCGGCTCCTTGAATGTTATTTCTGGGCTTAGAATATCCATTGAATTGTCGTCCCTTAGAAAGTTTTGTTCTCATTTCTCATTACTACTTCCACTCTCATTTTCTAATTGGTCAGTCTCTTCCAAGTCTCTGTGTCCATATTCTTCATTACTTATTTCATATTTTTCCATTTTGTTGATATCGCTAATTCTGTGACTCATTATTATTCGCTATGGGTTATTCGCCTATCCCTTTTCCTCAATCGCCTCTATACTACCATTTTTCCATCATACCTACTACTTTCTTCCTGCCCTGCCTAACTTATATGATGCTCAACCACTTTATTATTTATTCCTACTCTTCTCCACTACTTGAATTTGCCTATATCATTTAAGCTATATATTATAAAACTATTAACTATTAATTCTATAACACAAAATATATATATAAAAAATTACCGTGCCTTCATTTCTTTTGCCACTTTTCCATCTGTTCTCTTTGCACCTGGAACTGACTAAATTTTTATTAATAAATTGATAATACAAAGTATAACAGTAAGCTAAAGCAAAGTATGATTTTCTCTCTTTTTAAAACATTTACTCGCATTTGAATCTCTCTCAATGAAAATTACGTTATCACGTGGAATCACCGGTTGGCAAAATTTATAATTGTATAAATAGAAGGTGCCATGCCAACATGGCAAGATTAATAACTTATAACATAATATTTGGGTTATTCATGCTCACAGAGATGGATATCAAATTTTCCTTCACAATGATCTATGATTCATAATTACAATATTAAATAATATATACTTTATTTTCAAAGCTATTTTGAAATTAGCAAAATACATCTCTATATTTATCTTTTTGCAATAATCTGCAACAGCTATAAAATTTATTTCACATAAGCAAAATTTATGTATACATAAAATAGTGTTTAAGGTGATTTATGTTATATTTTAGTAAAATCAAGCCAAGAAAATATTATCACCATACAGGTATGCAAGATATACAACACAGATTGACATAATTTAGAATAGAACACTTTACTTCATGAATAATTATTATTTACTACAAACTGACAATGTGTGACTAACCTAAGTTTGAATATATGAATTTAAATCATTTCTAAGAAGCATGAGGCTATCACAAAAATATCAAAATTAATAATCTTTCCAACAACCTTTATTTATCGATAACAATTTTCACTTTTGCTAGCATAAGAATATGTAAACCATTAACTAGCATAAGAATATGTAAACCATTAAAGCATTTTGTCAACTACATCTAGCTGCTTGGTGTTACATAAAGGGTCTTCACCTGCTTCGAGGTTACTTTAGGAATCAATGTCATTGAAGCATAATCTCCATTACATTGGACCGCTTGACATACAATTCCATTTTGAAAATCTTCACCTGCTTTGAGGCTACTAATAATAGGAAACGAACATTTAAAATATTCGAGGTTACTCTAGGAATCAATGTCATTGAAGCGTAATGTCCACTGCATCGAACTGCTTGACATACAATTCTCAAATTGAAGATCTTCACCTGCTTTGAGGCTACTAATAATAGAAAATGAACATTTTAAATATCTGCTAGCAAGCAATACTTTTAAATCAAAAGTTTTTAACATAATATCGATATTGGATACTTCTAAATATCAAAACTGAAATATACACTACTTAATGTTGACAAAGAAAAAATTATTTCTTTCATCTATTCTAGCCCTTGCTACAATCTACTCTTACTATCTTTCTAACACTTTAATTTTCTTTCTCCTTATTATCACGAATGCATATTAACAAATGTATAATATATATACACTGAGATAGTATAAGATACACATATAATTAATTTATATATATATATTATCTGTCTTATTACGTTTTAAATAATTATTTTGACTAATAATATTGTTTTACTCATATAACTTATGGTATTTAACCAACAAAATTAATTAATGAACCTACATTTAGATAATCTTGGAGACATTAAAATATAAGTCACCAAAAACATAAGCACTTTACAAGGTCTGGTATTTAATTAATCAAGGCCCCAATGATTGAGCCAACAAAAAGATAAGCAGTCTACAGGGTGTGAGATTTAATTAATCGAGGCCCCAATGATTGGGCAGCCAAGACCAGGAAAAAAAATCCTGTACCGGTCAAAATTGTATGTTCATTTAACAAGGTTTAGAATCTAAGCAAAAGTACCCCCACTCATGCCCGAGATACACAGGTCAGGAGCAATCATGGATTCTGCCCTATTTGCTCTTCTCTAAAACTATAACATTATAAACAACACTTCTGATGATAACAGATGAAATTTTATTCATTCCAATCCCGGAGACACAGCGGAGAAACATGAGATCTACAGGGTAATTAGTATAAATAAATAATATTAAATCTTGGCTCAATCAAATATCTTATGTGAAGGGAAAATCTATAAATTTAAATGAATTGCACACAGCTAGCATTGCAAAAGAAACATGAATTATAAAATAGTATCCATCCAGAATGAGCAAGAATAGAATAACCCAGAGATAAATATCTATTTAAAGTAATCAGTTATAACTTCTAAATAATATTAATATTATTATAAGGACTAAATGAGATTCAATGAGTGAGATTCAGTAAGACACAAACGCATGAGTAATTATCAACAAAATTTAATGAACATAAATAATTTAATTTACATTAGAAACATAGCACAGATTTCATGCGGTTATTACTTTGCATATAGGCAACTGATTTAGTATGCTAATGAGCTATAAATAATAATAAATTAATGTTATCAATGCTATGATCATTACTTTAAGTAATGATAAAGGATGTTTATAAATTCATCTCCAAAGAGAGGTTTACTCTTGATATGACAGTTAAATAATTTATCGTTCATGAGCATATCTGGGCCTGTACAAATGAGGAATGGGTTAGCCTAAATAAGCTTTACTGTGACAATCCTAAAATATTCGACTAATTATTAAATGAGTGGTTTACAAACATCACTGCACCATGTCTTATAGATAATATGAGAACTATACATAAAAAGAACTCACAGTGCTGACTATAATGATAGCGTTAAAAGTGGAGTTTATGTCTGTCTTTGAACTAAAAGCTTTATCATATAAGAAATCGCTTGTATTTATAACAAGGTGGTATTCAAAGAGACGAGTAGTAAAGTTCCATAGTATGTTTGCTGATGTTATCCAATGAAGAGCCTTAACAAATTAATGTTTGTCCAGAGATCGGTGCTACCAACTCTCATTTTTAGACAAGTTACATGAATAAAATCCAGGGACTTCCAGAGGAATAAATATGACAAAGCAAAATACAAAATCTTGAGAATGCTATCATAAGTAAGCAATGCGAATATGGCTTAAGTCTTAAATGACTAATGCATTAATTTAATCTTAATAAAATAACAGTATCATGCGTAACACCATGACAAAATATTAACCCACTCAGCAATGTACGTAAAATCTTAGCAAATTAGGATGTCAAATATAGAAGAGGGAAAATATTATTTTCCTATTTAACAAGGAAACTATTATATTCTTAAACGATATTATATTATAGGCAAGTTAACGCTTAATGGCATATAAGTAATAAATAGTTATTAAAATAGATTAATAATCACATTTATTTAGAGAACATAAAATGCATTTAAATCGATAGCATCAACAACAAAAAGTTTATCTTATCCCATAATATGACATTTTAAACAATCCGCCATTAAGCATATATTTCAAAATATTCAACCGAGCGAACTGCGTTCAATAAGAAATTTTACGTTTAACTATTTAAATATTCCAAAATATCGGAATGGTGGCTGAAATGATATAAGTTCACTAGGTTGAAACATTAGCACACTAAAATTAATTTAATAAATACATAGTTTAAGATAAGTTTTGCCACATGGAAAAGATAACTAAAGCATGAAACTTAAAAGCTAGTGATAGATTTAAACTATAATTCTGTGCTAGCGTTTTATAGAACGAGATTTTTAAAACTTAAGAGAAAAAATCATAAATTTAACAATAACAATAACTAAGCTTATAGCCCATTACCAAATAAATAAAAGAGTACATTATGAATATAATTAGCACTTAGGAAAGAAGTGAGGAATATTAAGAGTTCATTCTTCGGCAAAGCGGATTACCTTTAAAAGTTATAGCGGCCATTTAGAATAACATCTACGAAGTTTAGATGTGAAGGCACTGTCAACAAAATAATGGTAGGCATCTTCCAATAGTTCTTTTACAGTTAAACAGAACAGTTCTCAAGTAGTGATGGCATGGCAGGAAGGCAGGACAAAGACGATCTAAGATCAAGGAGGCAAATCTTTCCACTACTCACAAGTCATTCTATTTTCACTCTCTAATCGAACACAAGAGAATGAGTGATTTGAGCTCATTTTGCACGTTCTTTGCATGTTCCTAGAACTTTTACTCCTCCTACACTTGAAATTTGGCAACATTGGAAGATGTAAACAAATACGTTCCAGAAAGCATTATTTAAACGTATTTTTAAAATTGCAAATAACTTTAAGAATATGATTTTTGTTAGTTTGACTTGAAATAGTTAAATGAGAATGACATTTTTAAATTGTAATAATACTTTCTAGAATTTTCTGGCATTGCTTTAGCTTTACATTAATCGTATTCATTTTTATATCTGTAATACATATACGCACATACACAATTATCTAAGTGAAGGAAATTTACAAGCTTGGAAATAAAATATTCTTAAGTTAAAATAATAATTCAAATGGTTACACATAACCATTTTGAATACGCAGGGAGGAAGTTATACGTGTATATGTGTGTGCTTAACATTCCTGGATGACCAGATAAACATATAAACTGGTTCAAACCCTATTTTAAAGGTATGTAATGTTATCAAGCAGTGAAGTTAAATATGTACTACAGATTTACCACTTCAATACTTTTTAATGTGAATGATTTATTAAATAATGAGACCAGATTTCAATACTGAGTAATTACAATTATATTCATGCAGAATTATAGATGTGAATAAGCCATGCAATAAATACAGGACTCATTACAATTGTATATTATCATACAATAATATAGGAAACTACTTAGTTTAAAATTATAAGACTAGATATACATATATAATTATAAAGCCAATGTGTTTTGTGTTAGCTCCTATGTTCATATAGTGGCAGAATTTCACTGGGATGATCAATCTCTATTGATCATGATTATGAGGATTTCATATGGATTTCAATATTCTGTTTGTTTATATTTGCTTCTGATTGTGTATTTTTGCTTTACTGTGTTTTGCTGTTTCCAGAAAGCAGAAATCTCTTTTAAGTCTCTGGTAGTTTTTCTATTGTGTGCTGGAGTCCAGTTTTTATTTTAGATTCTTCTAATTGGTATTAGAAGAATGTTATAATTAATCAATTTAGCGCGTCTGGATTATTTCTAAATTATTTATTGTTGTTTGTTAATTAGGTTTTACTAATTATTTTTGCTTTACCTTTTACATTATTTAGTAAATAATTTATTTAGACTAATATATATATATTATTACTTATAATGCACTTTGATATATATGTGAATGTGTACGCTATATATACATATTTTAAAATTTTGATAATAAATGTTTAAGCATACATTATGTTGGTTAATAAAAATCACGATGCATTTACAAAACCATCTTTCAATTTATAATTGCTTATTTTGATATCTTGAAGTAAAATAGTCATTCCTAGTTTCTAACTTGAACTCATCATGCTGTCCGAACATTCAAATTCAAGTAAAACATAATGTAAAAAAAATATAATAGATACTACTCTGGATGTGGACAATTTTTAGACACCCCTCCCTCCCCAGGTATATCTAAATATAATTCAAATATTATTTTTTAAAATTATAACTATAAATAGATGCAGAATATTGAGTTGTCTTTATGAAATGTAGATGTATCATCTGACTCTTTATACAAGACTTTATTTTGCAAACAAAACATTAATAAAAAAAATAATTTTTTTTCAGATACCGTATTTCAGTTTCAAGGTTTACATTTTCAATTATTATTATTATTATTTTTTTTTTAGCTGATAAAACATTAAACATCGTACAACATTTTACAAGATAATCTTTTTTTTTAATCTACTGTAAAAAAAATTAAAAATTAGTCATTAATTTCTATATAAAAAAATAAACAAATGGTTTTATTGCTCCAGAATTTATAAAGTCGAGCAACAGAAGTAACAGAACTGGATGCGACTCTGTAAATCTCAAGATCCAGAGTCCACGTTGGGTAATTTATATTAAATAGAAAAGATGACACAAGGAGATTTGAATTGTGTGAGTGTGTATACATATTACAAATTATTATTGAAGTCGACTATAGTAGTAGACTGACAATCTCCTATGTTTAAGATTTATGAATCAAATCCAGTTCTATCATCTCCACATCTCAAACTTCTTATAAACTCCCGAGCAATAAATATTATTTACTTTATTTACGAATAAATAAGCAAATGTTAAAACATTTAATGATTAAACAGTTTGGGTTTGAAATACAAAAGAATTTGTTTGAAGCTAAGTACTTTTGATACCATATATGATCATAATCATAGCGTAATAAAAGGGGGAAAATATTGTTGTTGTTTTTTTGCATCATTGAGACATATGTTTCACAGTTTTAAATATAAACATGTTTTATTTATTGTAACTACTATAATATATTTGAATGTAATCCTCATTAAGAAGAATCCATTTGTGTCAATATTTGACATTTTCAATTTCAGCTTCAAAGGAGAGAGATTCAATTGCCCATATCTTGCTTTAGTTATTCAATATAATTTTTTGTCACATAAAACCCTTTCTATTGATATTCATGAAGAACTTCATCAGCATAATACAAGGGATTAAGGACTTCAAATCATGCAGTGGATGAGGAATTACATCTGAAAAAAAAAAGCCACTACACATAGTATAGTAGATGAGATACATAGTAGATGCATGATACAGTGAGTAAGAAATTTTACATAATACAGTGGATGAGGTAATATTGATAATACAGTTATGAGATAGTGCACTTAATATAGTAGATAATGTATCACTTATAATATATTGGACAAATACAAATGATATAATTGATAAGGCAGTCCACATGATATAGTGGATAAGTCACTACTCATAAAATCGCTAAGGCACTACATGTTATGCACATAACAATGGGTTATACATAATACAATGGATGACATACTAAACATGTCACTGTGGTTAGGCATTGCATGATATAGCATATGAAGCATTGTGCATAACATGTATATGAGTCACTACACATGACACAGTGAATGAAATACTATTCAAGACACTGGATTAAGTGCTACACATGATAAAGCAAATGAAGAAGTATGCATAACACATATAAATGCTTATTCACTCTACTTCAAACACTTTTTAGCAAAAAAACTTTTATTGTACATATATGCACACATACATGTATGCACACACAATATTATGTTTTGACTGTTGTTCTGCAATCTTCTTCAGAGCTATGAGATAATGAATAAAATAAAATATATAACCATATAAAATAAAATAATACAATTAATAAAATAAATAAATAATAATAATAAAATAATATAAACATGAAACATAACAAAACATAATAAAAGTGAAATAAATATAATCAAATCCAAATAAAATAATACATTTAATATAAAATAAAATATATAATATAAATAATGCATGTGTATTCCTGACTGTGTATATATATATATATATTCATGAACAACTATTAATTTAAGTATATTATTCATTTGTAATAATCTGCTAATTACTTCTATTTTTAATAAACTTAAACTTTAATTTTATTAGCTCTACCTTAATAAAATACTTAATAATTTTATTTTCATATAATTCTCAGTTTAACCGTAATTCATTTATTAATATTCTTTTTAATTTTTAAATCATATAATATCTATTATTTTTTATGCATAATGCAGTGAATAAGACATACATAATGTAATAGAAAAGATACTACATTTAATATTGTGAATAAGGCACTATACCTGATATTGTGATCATGATAATATATGATATTAGCAATAAGCCACTGCACAGGATATAGTGAATGAGATATATCATGACACAATGGATGAGGTACTACATATTATATAGTTGGTAAGTCACTATTCATGATACAGATGAGACTTTTCACATGATACAATGGATGAGGTATACATATGATAAAGTAAATGAAGACTACACTTTCTATAATGAGTAAAACACTACACATGATATAATGGATAAGGTACTCCAGAGTATGATATATTGCATGTGACCCTGTATATGAGACACTTGACCCTATACAATAAACAAGATCCTAATTATGATGGATAAAAGATATGCTGTTCATAATACAGAAAATAAAACTTTACATATGATACAGTTGATGAGACACAATACTTGAAGCATCACACATTACACAATGATAAGACTTATATGAGACCCCATACATGCTAGAGCAAATGAAGCTATACACACTATTCCTGTTTCATTAATTTTTCAATGCAAGAACAAGTACTGTTGTAGAAAAGGCAAATTGAATTCTATTTTTCTCCCATACCCAATCATCTGTTCAACATTTTTCTCTTATGAGAATTACATATGTCTATTACTGATTTTTTTCATTTATAAATTTTTTTATATGAATAGTACATGTTATAGAATAGATTAGTCATAATAATTCTCCATAATTTAAAGTATATTAAAGATCTCAGAAGTAATGAGGGCCCTTTTGCATAAGTTTGATAATTATTTACAGTTTTCTCTAATATTAATTGATTGATGAGTAACAACTATCAAATGTGAATTAAAAGTTTAAATATATGCCAAACTTGATATAGATATTCACTCACAATTGATAAATCAAATAAATTCTTACTTTATAGAAAATCCATGATATATTTAAAATAAATATATAATAATTAACAAAATTTGACTAGGACAAAAAAAAAAAACAAAAAAAAAACATCCTTCTCAATATTTTCTTGAAAAAAAAAAAAATTGATGAAAAAATGATTGCATTTAAATAATATAGCTATTTTTGCCATTATTACTTCGATTTTCTACGTTATTTTTAGTTTTTGATTATCATTTCTTCTATGATTTACGTACAAGATTATGAGATTTCGAGTTTAACAATACAATTTCTGTGCTTTCATTTTTTTTTTTTCAAAAAGGAATAAAAAATATACTGTTTATCGTCATATTGTGAATTATACTCTATAAATGATTTATTTTCCTATTAATAAATTTTCAAGACTCATTACAATCAGTTTGTTTAGAAATAAAAGTGTTTGCCATATGAGATTTTTGCAGTGATCATAACTTGCAAATAGTATTAAAATATTTTTTTTTTTACATCCATACATGTTATGTTCAAATATTTTTTCTTTGGTATAAACATGAATATAGATTTAACAATATAATATAAGAAATGCTCTGCCGATGATATACAGATGTATATTCTTCTATATGAATATTTAATTGAGTTTTAAGATTTTTAGTATTTGATTAAGTTTTTGTATGACTTTCATAATCCCAGTAAAGATGTTTTCTTTGTTTTTAATTAGTTTAGAATTCTGACTTTCAACTGCGAAAGTAGCACAAATTCTATGAAAAAGAGTTATTCTTCGGATTTATTTACTCATAAATCTGATATTTAAAACTATTAAAATTACTGTACATACATATATTAAAGACTAGATGCATAAAATGTTAATACTGTGAACAAACTAAGAATAAATAAATTTATTCTAAGAAATGAATCACATTGAATGATTTATGGCAACAACATGTATATATATACGTTTTTAAAAAGTATCAGTAGATATAATAGTATAGATCAGGGGTCAGCAACCTTTTAGTAGTGTGGTGCCGAATCTATGTTACAATGTTATTCCGCGCCGACATAATTTTACCAACCTTATTATATTATATTATCAAAATTGGTTCACTTATAATGGGCTTCAAAGTTATATATAATATTATAGTATATAATATATACTGCTATTTAATATATACCTTTGAAGTCTATTGTAAGTGGATCTTATATTATTGGTAATTCAATATTTTAAAATACTTAGAATCATGTGAAAAGTACCTTTTTTAAAATATGTAATTTTTAACATGCTTATTAAAAGTTATATTAAAAATTATAAATTATAACTTTTTATCTATACAAAATATGTAATTTAAATAAGAAAAAATATCATAAATTCTAATATGATTAGCCATTTTTTATTAATAAAATAAAATAATGTGAACCTTGTCCTTGTCAGGTATGTAATTGGTCACTTTTAGCTTCACACATGCTTCTGAATGTTCAGGTGTTAGGCAACTTCTTTGTGAACTCAAAATATTTTTTATATGTGAGAAAATTTGTTCACATAAGTAAATTGAACCAAATGTCGAAAGCAGAGCACAAGAAATTTTTTTCAAACAATTAAATCTTTCAGGTAATGATATCCAACAATTGAGAATGACAGCTGAATTTTTTAGATAGTTCCCTTCAAGAGTTTTCAAATTTAGTTTTCCACAATTCTGTTGGCATTAATTTGATTACTTCCATTTCAAAACTATCAATATTCATTGACTCAAAAAGAGATAAATCAAATGGTGTCATCTTTAAATCAATTGAGTCAGATTTGATAAGGAAAGAAAATATGGGTGTGTGTATTTGGAAATCTGCACCTCGTTTGGAAAATTTTTCTCTGAGAGCTTCAGACTATTTTTGAAGTTCATCTTTGTTAATGTTAACTTGATTTGCATGGGCCTTTACATATGGAAAGTCAAATCTTTCCAATAGTCAAAAAGTTCTAGTACTGTTTAACCTTCCCTTGCAAAAGCACGTTTAACTCATTCTGGTGTTGAGTTATATTGATCAGAAACATCAATTTGCATAACCAGTCTTCATCTTTTGTTTTCAAATAATGTTGTTCTTTTTCATCAAGAAACATCTTGATTTCTTTCAAACATGATACAAACCTCTTCAAGACATTACCTCGATTAATCCAATGAACATTGCTGTACAGAGGGAGGTCTATATATGTACTATTCATTTTTTGCAAAAGGTATTTAAAACACCTATGTGTTAATGAAGAATGAGAAACTATGAAATTAATTATTTTAATGACAGGGTCCTTTACAGAATTCAAGCATTGTGATGAGATTTTTGCAACTAAATTTTTCTGGTGTATAATGCAATGGAAACTCATTATTCGATGTTTAATATGATTTTCAAGAAGTTTAAGAAATCCCTTTTTTTTTCCGACCATTGCAAGGCTGGGATAAGTAGTAACACTAAATATTTTATTTATGTTGATTTTCTGATTTTCAAAATAATTGAAAAAGTTCAGTGAAAATATTCACGTCCCTTTGTTACATGAGTAAGATGAATCAAGCAACACAATCCTACATAAATATGATTGTTGTCACAATATTGTGCTACTATTGCTAGGCATGCCACATCATTTACATCAGTGCTCTAATCAATAGCAACACTGACTACAACAGCTTGTTGTAAACTGGTTTTCTCTTTTGTTGTTACATTTTCAGCCATATCAGTTATTCTTCTTTGAATTGATCTTGCAGAAGCTGGTATTTCTTGAATTCGAGACAGTATCGTTTGTTTATTTGGTAGATCACTGAATAAGACATCAGCATTTTTCAAAAAGCGTTTCTTTGATGAACTGTCCATCATTGAAAGGTTTGCTTTTCAAAGCCACACAATGAGCAATTGTATAGCTACATTCAGTGGCTTTATTTTGGATTCCAATTATTTGACTAAAATAATTAGTTTGCTTCTTAAAGACAGAACAGCTCTTTTTATAGCTTCACTTTTCTCATCTGAGTTTTTAAACATGAACAGATGTTTAGTTTGATAATGTCTTTGTACACTTGAGGTACGACACACAATACTTTCACAGCATAATGTACACAAAACAAATTTTTTTGCTGTACAAATTCATATTCATTTGACCAAAATCTTGAAAATAACGAATATGATGTTTTTGTCTTTTGTGGGACATCCTGGGAATCTCTCAGTCACTATGCCATGAGAATCTCTTTTTTTGAAAGAAGCGCCACCAATCGATTATTTACCATTCAACTACAGAAAATAACTTTCTCCAATTGATACCGTAATAAGCTTTTTATTTGGATTACGATCTTATTTTTTAATTTTATCAGAAGTAAAATGTGAATATGTAGAATTTTTTTCACTTGCAAACAAAAATATCTTTTAAATGAAGTCAAGTGTATTATTTTCTGATAAATAATAATTTGATCGTAAATTCCATGTTGAATGTAAAAACAAAAAAAAAAAAATGCTGAAATTAAAATATATATTTTTTTATTATTTCAATTTATTCCGAGTGCCATTGATAATCGTTGACATGCCAAGCATGGCACGGGTGCCATAAGTTGCCGACCCCTGGTATAGATGTTGCTTAAAGTTTAAGAGCAAAAAAAAAGTTTTGTATGTAGGTTCCTTTGGTTATTGAGTAAATATATTAACTACTTCTAAAAAATGAGGAGACAAAATCATGTATGAAGAAACTGAAAAAGATCAAAAATAGTTTTACAACGGTAGAGTACTACTGAAATGCTATAATAAAATGGAGAAGAGCATGATAAAGTGATAGATTATTAAAGGTCATATGAAAGATCATTATTTTAAGAAAATTATAAAATAATAATGAAAGTATGAATTGAGAATCAAAAAAAATTTTATGTATGTAAAGTGCCAGTCAATAAGAGACTTCAATTAGATTACTGATTTTAAATCAGAGTGGGGTTAGAAATAATATTGAGCATATTAGAATTAATATAGATTCAGATTATTATTTAGTAATGAAGAAAAATAAGATTATTTATTTTTAAAAAATAGAACTAAGAAAGAAATGAGCCACTGATAAAATAAAAAACACTCATAACTGTATTAAAAAACCAATGGGTAATTGCTCTAAAGTTCATAAAACATTTGAGTAGGAGAAGACACAGAACAGAGCAAAGATTAATAAAGCAGTCTGCAGCTCTGACATGGCATTAAGTCATGAAATGCACAACTGGATTTATGCATTTAATTCTGAGTAGTTTTCCATTTGTTTTTTTTTTTTTTCAGGTACCATACATTTTTAGAAAATATATCTACTGCTTACAGACTTAATGCTCTTTAAACTCTTTTAAAATTAACTCTCACTCTTTTCATATTGGTCATCATTTTACCTATTCATAAAAATTATTGAATGAAATATTTTTTATTTGAATTCCATTTTTAAAATAGAAACAAATTTTAGTTGAGATCATAAAAGAATAAAAATATGTCTTAAAATTCAAAATTAAACATATTATTACTAAAATTTCACAAAAAATTTCTCCACCAGTGTATTTATAAAAGCAAATCTTGTTAACCAATAAGTTTCCATTGTATTATCATAAATATGGTTTTACAATTTGTCTTCTTAAAAACATTCAAAAAAATTTAATTGTAAGCATATAGTTTTTGGGTTTTAAATAATTATTTTACAAATACATTGCATAAAAAAGCTTAAATATGTAAATAAATTACTGAAAATTATAAAAAAAATTTCAGACATATTAAAAAAGTAAAGCACCCTCTGAAAAATCTAGGGCCAAATAATCTATCAATTAATGCTGACAGTTTTTTTGTATTATGATATAATAGTCAGGGTATTGTCAACTTGTTTTGACATTCAGATTTACATCATATTTGTATGAGGTTTATATGGTACTGAAGACTGATATCTTGATTTTCTTTTAAATAAATAATTTAGTTCCAATTTCTAAGCAAAGAAAAGTTAACTGATAAAATAACATTATAGATAACTTCAAAATAGTGAAGAAAAGCTGCCAAAATAATATTAAAAAATTAAAGACTTTGTAGCTACTAAATTATAGCAGATTAAATAAATTATATTTTAGTAAATTTTGAATATATGGACTTTCAATGGATTAAATATATTTACATTTGAAAAGCAATTTAAATGTAAAAAAAAGTTAGAAGAATAAAACATATGGTTGGAATGATACAAACTTTTGTTGCTGCATATAGGAAGGTTACTATTTCTGACCTTCATAATAAAAAAAGTATTTGATAGAATTTATTGAGTTATTTTGTTTGGTATTTAAAAATAAGAATGACATAGATTGAAAAGATATCATTTATAAAAAAATTTATATAAAAAATTATATCTTTATCACTGAAATGTAATCAATTAAAGATAATATTGATACCACTTTATACACTGAGAAAATATTGAAATTATTAAATATAAGCTTAATGCATTTTTGATACTAAATATCTTTGTGAAAGCTAACAATTATATTTAATAGAAGTATAAAATTATTAAGATTGCCACTTTAATTTTACATTTTCTGTCAAAATGTTAATCATTTCCATAAAAGAATATTTGATGTTCTTTTAAACTTAAAGAAGTCAAATGTTCTACACTGTTGCTAATGATAAAACAAAAATCACTAAACACCCAACTTAAATAATAAAATAAATAAAACTTCACTTTACAACCACCTAGTATAAAATAGAATAATCAGTGATTTTCTGATGCATATATAATTCCTATCTTTTATATTTGATCCTCCATCATGAGACCACTTATTTTAGCTTTTGCCTTTAGCAGTGAAACCTAATATTTAAAGTTGAAAGGAATGTATGTATGCATTTACACTTTATCTAATCAAGCTTAAAACAACTTAAAATTCAAATCAGTCTAAGATTGTTGCTGGATGTATATATTCATTTCTTCAAATTTTGAATACCAGAATTCAATTATAAAGACAAAATCTAGAAAACAATTTGAGGATGAAGTTTCAAATACTAAAAATAGAAATTATATATGCATCTGATAATGATTGATTACTTTAGCTTACACTAGATGGCAGTAAAGTGAATTACTTTTGTAAAAGTGATTGCTCAGATATTTTTGACTTTGCTTAAGGAGAAGACACAGTACATCACATCAAAAGTTTTTGTTTTTATGCTAGGTTTGGGAAAAGATAGGAGGATTTAGATATGAAGGTCATGGAGTTGGCAAAGATTATGTTGTGGAAATGGGATGGAGCAGATTATGGGAAAACTTAGGGTGGAGAATGGAAAGGGAAGGTAAAGTGGCTAACAGGTTTCTCTGGGCATAGTTGCTGAGAGATTCCTGACTCTGTATTAGGAGAAGTCACAATGCATCACATCACATCAAGACATTATACATTATATCAGTATACTTGTATAAAAGGTGGGATGATTGTGTTAGGAGGATTGTTGAGTGTTATACTGGTAAGGAATGGGATAAAAAATAGATGCATTAATAAAGAACAGGAAGTTGGAGAGATGGAAAACTAGTATGGAAAGTAAAAAGAGTTTAAATATATATTGAAGTAAACAGAACGTTGGGTGTGAGTTAATTTATGATAATAGCAAGAAAAGTAGTTTATTGTCTAAGGCTTAAATGGATCTTTAGCAACAAGAGAATATACACATAAATGGAAAAACATGGGCTAGTTAGTCTGCAAATTGTGTAAGGAAGGCATAGAAAATATTAGGCATCTGTTAATTGAATGTAAATGCTTGAAAGTAAAAAGGGTACAAATAATGAAGTTATGGAAAAATAAATATGGAACAAAGTAATTATACAGAAAGTGAGTTATTGGTTTTTATTCTGGGTCTGGGAAAAGATAAGAGAGATTTAGATATAAAGGTCATAGAGTTGACAAAGATTATGTTGAGGAAATGGGATGGAGCAGATTATGAGAAAACTTAGGGCGGGGAATGAAAAGGGAAGGTAAAGTGGCTAACAGGTTTCTTTGGGCATAGATTCTGAGAGAGTCCTGACTCTCTTTAAGAAGAAGTCATAGTGCATCACATCACAAAAGAATATCTAAAATAGTTTTTAATTGGATTACAAGTAAAGGGCAGGCAACAAGATGGGTGAGAAAGGTAATGTGATATGCAAAAGATTTGGATAAAGAATTTTATACTTGTACAAAAGGTGGGATGATTATGTTAGGAGGATTGTTGAGTGCTATGTGGTAAGGAATGGGATAGAAGAATAGATGCATTAATAAAAATAGGGAGTTGGAGAACTAAATATATATAGAAGTAAACAGAACATTGGGTGTGAGTTAATTTATGATAATAGCAAGGAAAGTAGTTTATTGTTTAAAAATCAAATGGGATCTTTAGCAACAAGAGAATATACATGTAAATGGAAAAATATGGGAGATTTAGTCTGAAAATTGTGTAAGGAAGGCATAGAAAATATTAGACATTTGTTAATTGAATGTAAATGTTTGAAAGCAGAAAGGGTACAAGTAATGAAGTTATGGAAGAATGAATATGAACAAAGTGATTATACAGAAAGTGGGTTATTGGTTTTTATGATGGGTTTGGGAAAAGATAAGGGGGATTTTAAAGCAGATTATGAAAAAACTTAGGGTGAGAAATGGAAAGGGAAGGTAAAGTGGCTAACAAGTTTCTCTGGGCATACTTGTTGAGAGATTCCTGACTCTGTTTAAGGAGAAATCACAGTGTATCACATCATATCAATATTAAATGGGTGTTAGCTGATTTTTTATTACATGCTTAATTAGATCATTAAGATACTTATAATTAATGAAGAACTAAAGTTATTAAAATGTATAGCAACTGATCTGTTTTCAGATGTATATAACTACTTATGCAGGTTAACTTGAGTGCAATTTCAAGTTTTAAGCTTGTTAGGTAAGATAGAATTTAAAATGGTAGCTGAATGCATACACAATATATATGCATTCATTCCAATTTTGAATCTCATGCCTCATTGATAAAGGCAAAAGCCAGAAAGTGGTATGAGAAAGAGGTTCAAATACTAGGGGTAGAAATATATGAATACCTTTGATTACTTTAGCTTCATTAAATGGCAATAGAGTGGAGAACTGAAACCAATAGAAAATGTACATTTAAAAAGACGTGGCTAATTAACAATGAAAAATTAGTAATAAATAGAAAATTAATTGGTGAACTTTGATAATATTTGCCTTTTAAAGTATACTCATATTCGCTTCTTTTTTATTTTGAATTGTATAGGCTGTTGTCTATGATAAGGATGTTCAGCACTGAATATGTATTAAAAGTTATATTTTATGTTTTCAATATTTTTCCTATGTATGAAGCACTACTAGTATTACCTTTAATTTATTAGAAAATTTGTAATAAATTAAATTTGTTTTTACTGAAGATAGGAAAAGGAAATGCTGTAAGGGAGTGAAGCACTATAACTGAAATATAGATTAATTTGGGATCAAAAAATAAGAATAATTATAATAATAATACTTACAAAATATTCAGTTTCTATACCAATCTCTTTTGTCACATAATTGATTTAGAATAAGTGATAAATTATTAATGTGTCTCTATATGTATTCGTGTGTGTGTGTGTGTGTAAGAAGTAAATATAAATAAGTGAAATAAATAATTTGCATTTATTTTGTATATTTTTAAAAATATAACTCATATATCTGGAAATTTTTCTGGGATTATCGTCTGATGAATTGTGAGCTAAAGATAAATTTTATTCACTTTTTTTAACTGATGGGAAGGGGGTGGGAGAAAAATGAGTTAACTATTGTCAGTTCAAAAATACAGACTGGTACCATTACTAGGAATGGGAGGGATATATTTCTTTTTAACAGTTTTCAGTATTTAATAAAGTCATTTCAGATTTCTGTATTAAATAAACATAAAAATAAAAATTATACTGAAGATAAAAAAGCAAGTCATGAAAAAGATAATGTTATCAAAAAACATAAAATGTTAGAAAAAATGATAAAAACAGTCTCCTAAAAGTATTAAGGATTTATTGCAGAACTTACGGTTTTAACTCCTGGAAAAGTCATAAAATATTTATTTGAATGCCAATAAATTAAAAGATGGATAAAGATCAGACAAAATGTGTAATAAAAAGGGTGATTATGAGAAGGAAAAGAATGAAGATAAAGACATTGAAATGGATAAAAATGGAAGAGTAACAGACAAAGCAAAAAAAAAAATTCAAGAAATAAAGACATTTAAAAAAAACTAGTTAACATTACTAGTATTCAAATAAAATTTTCTGTTTCAATTTCAAAGATTTTTTCAACTGATAAAATATTGAAAGTAATATACCTTAGGAAGACAAAATTCAAAAAGAAGTCAGATAAAATTCAAAAAGAAGTCATCTTCAGATAAAATTCAAAAAGAAGTCATCTCCAGATATTTTACAAGTAATGATGTCCAATCAACAACATCAATGCATTTTTAAATATTTGCTGATGAAAAAATTATAGAAAAAAATTTCCGTTCATTAAAAAATAAAACATTAATGATACAAAAATATATTTTTAATTTTGTTGAAAATAAGCAATTAAATAATCTATCAAGCAGAAGAAAAATAAGATAAATCGATCGTATAAATTATTTATTTCTAATTTAATTGAGGATTTAATAGAAGTTGACCTGAGTAAATCATCCAAACAAAAGGCATGAACTTTACAAGGTTTGGTTTTTAAAATTTAGCTGAAAAAGCAAAAAGTTCACATTATAGACCATAGAATCTTAAAATTAATAAACTTGTGAGAAGAGCACATGCACATATATAAAAAACATGAACGTAGAAATTTAAATTTAAAAGATCAAAGATTATAGCCCATATCTCCAAAAATTTAAAGCAAGTAAATATTTAATAAATTATTATAAAATTCTGATGTTGAAGATGTCATCAACATTGATGATGACGATGATAATGTATAGCAAAAATCTCAGAAAGATGTTTTGAAAGATGACGACAATAAAAGAGAATAATAATAATGATGAAATTGATGACTAGACCACTATGCACGAAGTTCAAGTGCAGAGTAATGTTTTAAATATTTGAGAAATACGATAAATGGTGTATTTAATCCTGAAAAATTCGTGAGACGTCACAGTCTTTTCATGAAAATAGGAAAATATTTGTCTTCTAGGTCTACTAGAGAGAGCCTGGGATTCCAGTTTTTGCTGTTTCAGGCTCCCTGTTCTAATCACCAAAGTCATAGTCCATTGTTGGATTCATAAACAAAAATTGTTACCAAAATGTAAGTGAATGTCCGTTTTATTGTTTTTTCATCTCTAGAAGAAATTTTGAAACAGTTTTCATTCAATGATAATTGAAATTATCCATCGTTCTGTTTTATGCAAATGGATGCCATTAGAAAGAGACAAAAGCTAGCTTAAATAATTCTTGGAATCATTAAAATATTATAAACCTTTTAAAAATAATTGTAAATGAAACCAAATATTTCTAAAAAGAATAGACACTAGAAATCCTAATTTTATTAATAGAATAAACAGGAAATTCATTTGCACATCAAATCTCATAGAAAACACGGAATATAATGTGTTAGCAATGATGGTTTTAAGAATTTTATCTTTGCATCAGATTTTAGCAGTGTTAAACAAGTTTCAATTATTAATTCAATCTCAATTTTGGAATTGAACATTATAGAAAATAACCTAAGCTATCGCCCTGCTCAAAAATCAGATTTCTCCGATGATCAGGACAGAAGTTATCACTCCCTTTCTGGTGGATTGCCCCCCCCCCCTAAAAAAATCAATAAATAAAATTTTTTCAAATCAACACAGAACTACAATGAAGTGATTCCTGAGCTAAAAAATAATGATCTAAAGACAAAAATGAGTACAAATGATGTTTTAGACCTAAACAGAAACTTTGAAGCTACAAATTAATCATACTTTTCAAGCAATAATTATTGAGAATTTTCCAAAGTTTAACAACAAACTTTCAGATTATACTTGTATCATTCATTACTAACCAAAACCTAAAATTCAATCAAAAAAAGCAGAATCCAACTAGTATCAACAAAGAAAAATCATTGTGAACCCTGAAGGACTTTGGTTGGTGGGTTTGGCAGCTGCTGTGAACATTTGCAGACACAGGAGTCTGATGATGATCAAGGGCAGATGTTCAGCTCCATTGACCTCAGTGTGCAAGATGATATGGACATATTATTTATTCCCATGATGTGCATGTAAATCCAGCTTGATTTCAAGACTACATGAATTAAATGTTATATTGGTGGGTGTGAGTTTGCACTCCTTTTCCTCAAGTGTGGTGATAGTGGTCATAAGGGGCTTGGTTCATTTGGAGGGATGGTCGACGATCATTGTCTAGCCTGGGAAAACCTGCTGGGAGGGTGAAAGTCACTACCTTCACATGGACTTTGCCACGAAGGGCTACTGTACCCCTTGATGGATTATTTGATAGGTCAGTGTTCATTTGCACTCACTATCATTAGGTTTCATTTGTTAGTTTTAAATTTAGTGCATTTGTAAAGCAGTTGGTCTATTTTGAGCCACCACCATTTTTTTTGTAACATGGATGAAGTTCTGTTTTGTGGGCATGGGTCTGCACTCCCCCCTTTTCTTCATGGGTGGCTGGTTGTAGACATTAGGTATCTGGTTTATGGTGTGGGCTGTTAACAATTTTGCCACTGCCCAGAACACCTGCTGGGGGGCTACACAATCAAAGTTGGTGCTATTCCTGCTCTGGTTGGCTGCTGTGTCTCTGATAGGCTGGTTTTGGGCAGTGTCGATCTGGTTTTTTACTTATTACTTCTTAGTTTTACCCAAGTTGGCTTTCCAATTCTGGGCAGGTAGACCAATTGTGGTCCCTGCTCATTTGGACTGCTAATTGGGAGGCAGAGGTATTCCGAATTGTCTTGACATGGCTCGGCTATGGTTTGAGAGTCTATTGCTTGGTGAACTTGGGACTTGGACCTCGCTGCCTGTTGTGGTGGTTGGCACAATGCTGGACTTTACCCATTCAGCTGAAGCATTTGAGTCTTCGCTTCAGGGCCGCAGGGGTGAGACCATTGGGTGATGTTAATTTCTTGATGACCGGGCCATGTGGATCCACATACAGATACACATTAATCACATTACAGCAATGCTTATGGATGTAATTATTTTTGAACATATGTACATTTTACCTTGTTACATTGAATCACTGTGTAATCCTCAATGAGTAAGTGTACCCAAAATTTTTGTAGTCTTTTATTAATAAAGGTTACTTTGAGAAAAAAAAAAAATATTCGTCTTCTATTAAATATAGAGCAGGAATATGAATAATTAGGAAAAAAAGATTGGAGGCTTTAAAAATATTGATTTAAAAGAGAATAAATTGGAATGATAACATTACTAATGACAAAGTGACTAAAAAGATAAGTGAAACATTTTTTAAAAAGTAAATAGAAAATAAAAAAGGAAATAGTGAAAGTTTTGATTGTATATAATTTTCACGATAGCATAATAAAAAATATATTCTGAGATCATTATCATCATCAACAACAACCATTATCAATCCACCACTGCAACATCTTCTCCGATCTCTAGCCTCTCTTCTCCACATCATTCCTGCACACTTTCTTATTTCGTCCATAGAGATAGGACAAAAAAAGCTATAAGATGGCTTAATTAAGGGAAAAGAGAGAGAGAGAGAGAGTTGAATTTAGAGCGAGAGTTTTCGAAAGTGTTGGAAATGATCTGGTTTAGAGTGCAAGACCTACATTTGGAAAATACCTCTGATATCACGTAATCATAATGATTAATTTAGATTAATGTGTTATTTTAATTTCACCTCGCAATCAACAGATTTTTTTGGGTCAACAAACTTACTTTTCAACAAATCGTTGTCATTATTATAATTAAAATCAGAAGTAAATATAGTTAAAAACATTGTTTATTTGAACATTTTCTTTTTTCTATTTCTAAACAGAGAGCAGAAAAAAAGAATTAATTCCACATGTAAGAATTTATTTTTTTTATTTTAAAATATTTTCATTGTGGGAAAAAAAATTATGGAAAAACATTTAATTAAAACCTACAACTTTTGTTCTGGATCCCGTGTGAATATAATCCCCACTCCCCTTTAATATGAATCATTAAAATTTTCAGCGTTTTTGTTTTATTTTTTAAATAAGACTTAAAATAAAAAAATAGCATTAAAATGAAAAAAAAAAAACATGTCCCTCTTATTACGAATTGAAATTCCAATACGAGTGCGAAACTATTGGGATAATACGGCACTCTTTTTGTTTAACAGTATAATTATCACTTTCAAATATAGCAACGCCGCTTTATGTATACAAATAGAAATAAAATGAATTACTGCTTATCATAGCAATTTTTGTCTAAGATTCGCAGAAAGCAAGGCCTAAAGCTCATTTTATCTTTAGATAAACATAATATTTTTTTAGGCCTTTAAAGATTTTGGGGCCCTGCTCCTTCGAATCATACCGCAATCATTTTGAGCTATTCAGAAACCTTAACTGTACAAATCATTGCTAAACTTTGAATAAACAATTTATTTTGCAATATTGTCTTCAAATAATTGTTATATTTATCTAATTCTTTCTATTTTGATACAAAATTTAATTTTTATTTTGTGAATTTTATTCAGCTACATAAGTGAGTATTGAGATGTACATAACCAAATAACCATTATATCTTAAAATAATATAAATCCGTATCCAGCAAGAAATACGGTATTGATATTATTCCAAGAAAAATTTTCATTCAGTATCATTAACAATCCAAAAATATTAAATGTGATTTTAAAGTAAACATTTTCATGGGGGGACGGGGACGGACGACATATTATAACTATTTTTGCTTAGCCTCTGCACATTTATAAATCAGGTTCTAGCAAAATGGAGCTCAAAACTATTCTACTAATTGAAATCATTGTTTTATTTAACATACTAAAATAAAAATAAAAAAACTCTTTAAATTATTTAATATATTTACCTATCATATTAAAAATAGATTTAGCTATTTTAGATATAGATCCATTGGACATTCAAGTATTGAACTGATAGACCAATGATCCATCTGACTTCGCTTCTGAGTCTACGATTGTTCTAAGCTACAAAAGGCTGCAAAATCCAATAAAATACAAGAAATCAATATTCGGATTATTTACCACAAAAACAAAAAAAATTATATTTATCTAATTTTAAAACCTATAGAGTATATATACATTCTTTTAAAATACATTTTTATATTAAAGAGACATTTCATTAAAACAAAAAATATTAAAATAAAGTTAATAAAAGTTTGCCTATGTATTCAATGCTTTTAATTAAAAAATATCATCTCTTTTTTAAAGATTTCTGAATAGAAGAATGTCAGAAAGATCAATAATCCTGTAAAAGAAATGGATTCCCTTTGTGAAAAATCCCAATGATTTATTTAATGTCTTTAATAATGAAATAAATTTACTTTAATATGTTCAATTTAAGAAAACTTTATAATGATTACAATTAAATATTATACTTTTCAGTCATCAAAGAATGCTTCCACATGACACATTCTTCATTTGGCAGTCTGTAAGTCAGTGTATGGTATTCTCAATACTTTCATCAAAAATGAAGTGTAACATAGTTATATTTATCTTTCATTATTAATACCCTGATACTTGTCTTACCAACTCAGATTATTGTAAAAGTAGATAACACTTTATTGACTAATATGGATAGATAACTAGGTTGTTTAAGAGCCAGTTATTAAACTCAATTATTAGGAATTGTTCAGTTACATTTTAAAATGTTCAAACTTCATTCTATGTTTAATCCAATCTTCAGATGCAGTATTTTTATTATTTATTTCAGGCTATATTTTATTAAGTCAGATTTGATGACATAATTATCTTATCAATTTCATACATCAATTAATGATTGTTATATTTATTAGGATTATTATTATTTAATACAAGATCTCCAAGAAGAAAATACTACAAAAGAGATACAGGCACTACATTGTATTTAATGGTGAAATCGAATATAAATGTATGTTGTTGTTTTTTTTATTATATATAAGTGGACTTCATTAGTGACAAATTATTTACAAGAATTATTGGATTTACATTAAGAGCTTTTTACATTTTTTTGTTAAGTTTTTTTTTACTTTTCTTTGGTTGTTTTTAAAATACAATGCATTCGAACGAGATGATTTCTGTTACTGCCTTAATGAGCAGCTCAGGAATATATTGCTTTGCCATATTTTTTTTGTTATATTTCTGGATATGTAGTTTTGAGAATATAGATATATGTTATGTTATTTTTTTTTAGTACATTGTATTTTTTGTTGTCAAAGATTACAGAACAGTGGGCGAGCCACATTGTTCTGAGAGAATAAATGGTTATTAAGGCATTGAATGGTTTTAATTTATTTATATTGTTTATGAACATGTCTCAAAGATATGAGTTGTATTTTTCGGGAATACATTGCATAATGTGCAAGTAGGATCTAGGTTTAATTTAAAGTGGTTTATGAGAAACAGATATGTTGATATTGTATCAAGTAGCAGATTATGTAGGAATTTTAGCCATGACTGAAGCACAAACAAATTTTGAAATTTAGTCAGTATTCTGGCAGTTGATAGTGTTGATCAAAGTTGCCTATCGGAGTATATGATTTTTTTAGATCTTTGTATGATAGAACAATTAAAGTATTAATGCTATAATTGTCCAGTAAATCAGCATGCTCAATGGCATGATCAGTGAAAAAGTGATGATTTGCATATTGGAGTAATGGCAAAGAGAAGTAGAAATGGAGTAGTTGTCTTCAGGAAGGGGCTAGTTGTGGTTCTAATGTACATCTTAGCTCTAATGTAGGATGTGAAAGATCACGGACCAATTAGGTTAAGCCCACCTTTGCAAATTGAGAAACAGACATTTTTGATTGATAGAAGATGATGTTGATCCCCATATATATGCTTTTGCTATTCTCATGATATTCTTATTAGTTTTCTTTTGGAGATGCATCCATGGGCTGTAATAGGTAAGTATGCCTCCTAGAATGACATTGATGATTCGAACCTTCATTATAGGGTAGAGCAATTTTATATTGAAGCATTTTATTATTCTGTTAAATTTGTCTGTAATGTTAAGTAATGACTTAATTGTGTTTTTGATAGGTTAATAGGTATGCCTAGAAAGGAAGAATATGTGCCTGTGAAGAGTGAGAGAAGACTGTGGCTGGTAGCTATTTGCCATAAGAATGATTTGTTGATTTGTATTGTGGATCCTGTTACAGTTTCAAATTTCTTGTTTATAAGTATCAGAAGTATATTTTGCAGGTTTCTGAATTCTATCAGGACATCATCGACATATGATATGATCTTGATGGTTATGCCTAAGTGTGGAAGAAAAATATCTTTTATGCATTGCTCAATGTCCTTAATCATGGAGTACATTTATATCGCAAATAGTAAGGATGTTAGTGGAGAGTCTTGTGGGGTGCCTCTGCTTGGCTTAAAGGATTGAGAGAGTCTCATGTAATTTTTTTAAGTTTAATTGTTCTATTGTTAAGGTAATTTTTTATTGCTGTTATAAGTGCGTATGACTTCATAGCATTTGACTTAGTACAAAGAATAAGAAGTTTCAGTTTATGAGTTCAAAGGCTGCATTGAAGTCTACCTGGCATGCCACATAGTTTTTTAGTTTGTTTTGTTTGATATAGCATATTGAAACATGTTCTAATGATACTGCTTGAGATGCTTTTCACCCTTTGATAATAAAGTGGGAAGGTGAAATCTTAGGTAAAGCATAGACATTTAACTGTTTCAGCATGATTCTAGCAAACATTTTTCTGATCAATGTCTTTTAATGTAATGAGATGCAAATCATTTACTATTGAATGTGGATTTTTTTAGGTTTTTTGCAGTATTTTTATTGACCATGATTTAAATAGCATTTTCCAATTTCTTATTAATCAGAAATGACTGCTAAAACTGATGTGATGAAAATTGGCTTTTTCTTATACAAAGTCAGAAATAGCTCTACAGAGCTCACTTTACCAAAAACTGTTAAGCAAATTAAGTTTTTCAATTTCTGAAAACATTATATAACACAAACACCTATCTATATGATCTATTTCCATGCTCTAGTATATTGTTTCAATCTGCATTTACTGTCAAATCATTCTCTATTGATGAAATTCTTTTTCTTCTATTCTACTTTAATGAGCTATTTTATTAATTTCATCCAATACCTTATTCTCATCATTATCACTTTTAACCATTAATTATTTATTGTAGGATAATGATTTCCTTAGTTTAATTCAATTTCTCTATAACCTCATATATCTACATCACATAGGGTACACTTTTAATTTCATTCATACACCTTACACGTGATCTCTTTCTAGATCTTTTATAGTCTCTCATGAGTCAATTTAAGACTTTAACTGTCTATATAATTTCACTTTTTCTAGAACAATATGTTAACCCAATTACATTTCAATGATATCTGTTTATTTTTTTACCCAAGTATTTCACTTTTGATCTCTTCTTATTACTCCTATCATATCTCCCTTCATACTTTGCTGAGTGATATTAAGTCTCTCCATTTCTCTTCTTTTAAGTACTCAACTCTCAAATCCATAAAAAGGGTGGCAAAACATATCTATTAAAGATCTCATTTTTTAAATACGTCAACATAAAAAATAAATTTAATCATAGAGTGATTTTGATAGAAATAATATTAAAAGAGAGTATGCTTATATATTTAAGAAGGAAGATTTTACATAGATGTATTTTGCCAGTTCTTATATATGGATCTGAATAGATATTTAACATAAAAGTAATATATTAAACGTCAGATCATTTAATAAAACCTGAAGAAAAGTATGTTAGTAGTAACAAGAAGAGATTAAAAGTGAAATACTTGAATAAGAGAGCATACAGCTATTGATGAGAAATTAAAGTACGGTAATGTAACTATATTAGTCATATAGATAGATGGATAAAATAAGGAAGTTTGCTGATGTATTGTAGAGAAAAAAAGCTAAAGATTTATTGAACTTGGAGAAACTTTCATCCTGTAGTGGATAAATAATTACTGAAAATGATAATTTCTATCTGTATTAATAATTTGATAAAAAGTATATATAGTTATTGACTTTTTATAATTCATGACTATCTATTATTTTTTCTTTTGAAAAAATCCATTGAACATTAATCTTTTTAGTATTTATCTTGAGTCCAATTTTCTTATTTTTATCTGATAACTGTTGCAACATTTCCTGAAGTTTGAAAGATTATTTGCATAAACAACCACATTATCTAAAAATCTTAAATAACTTAAATAATCTCCAAGTAATTTTTTTCTTTAATCCATATACTCCCCAATTCTGTCGTAAAGACCTAAACAAATAACCCAGAACATTAGTTCTTGTTATATATTGGAATATTGCCACCACCTAATATAAGTACTGAATATCTTTAAAAAAATTAACTTTATTTAAATATTCCAAATACATTCAACTATTAATAATAGCACACAGGTTAGTATATGCAGTCAAATTAAGGAAAATCTGCAATCAGTATAACATCAGAACAGCTTTCCAGATCCACACCATATTACGAGGAATTTTAACATCTACAAAGCCTAAACTTGAAAAGCAAACACTATATCTATGAAATATACATGTAAATGTGGAAGATTTATATTGGTGAGATCAGTCATCCCATTAAAAAATGATTTCAAAAAAACAAACTGTTGATTAGAAGAAAGAAAATGGATTTGTTTAGGGTAGCAGACCATGTATATACTAAAGAACATATGTTCAATTGGGTAATCACAAAAATATTGGATAGAGAAGAAAAAGTACAAAGAAATTTTTTTAAAGAAGTTGCTTATATAACAATAGTGAACAACCCAGTAAGTCAATATACTTAATGTATGGAAACCATTAATTAATTTTGTTCTTAGGCAAAGTGGAGAAATCAGGAGGAATCTCATAAATAAGTATATAAAAGTTCTACTGACTGTTATATTTGGAAAATGGCTCAATTAGTTAAAGCATTACCTCAAATTTCAATATTCAAGAATCTAAGGGTTCAGGGGCACTGGTCAGGCTAGCAATACCTGAAGGAGAGGAGAGGGGAGAATAATATCTTGAAATGTTGCACATATATTAAACTGGGTGCTATTATTAGCAGTTTAATGTATTTGGAATATTTAAATAAAGTTAAATTTTTCTAAAGACATTCAATACTTATAATAGATGATGGAAATAGTCCAATATATAATATAATTAAAATACTACCATCACAAACTTTCAGAAAACTCAGAATATCTTTACTTTTTTATTTTATTTCATTCACCACATTTTACTCAGTTTTCATAAATTTTTCTTGAATGTTTTTTAATGTTATACTTTAAAAACACATATTTATTATTCTATTTTTCATCTCCACATAAGTCACAATTATTATCCAAATTCTTATTCCATTGTTTTATCCTTCCTTGATATCCAAATTTTCTGTCCTATAAGATGTGATGCACTATGGCTTTTTCTTTCTTGGAGTGAGGAATTTCAGTCTCTATGTCCAGAGAAACCTGTTAGCCACCTAATCTTCCCTTTTCTATTCCCTGCCCTAAGTTTTTCCCATATGCTTCTCTATCCCATTCTATCCCATTTCCTAAACATTATCTTTGTCCACTCAGTGGTCTTTATATCTAAATCCCGCTTATATTTATCCAAACCCAGCATTAAAAACCAAGAACCAATTTTCTGTATAATCACTTATTATATTTATTCTCCCACAACTTTGATTATTTTTATCCTTTTTGCTTCTAAGTATTTACATTTAATTAATATTTTCTATGTATTCCTTATATAACTTGCAGATTAAATCAACTGCATTTTTCCATTTATGTGTATATTCCTTAGTTGCTAACAATCCTGTTCAAGCCTTAAACAGCAAACTACTTTCCTTGCTATTGTTGTAAATTAACTTGCACCCAATATTCTATTTACTTCTATATATATTTAAACTCTTTTTTACTTTCCATACTAGTTCATTTCTCAACTCCTTATTTTTTATTAGTGCATATAGTCTTCTATTCTATTCCTTGCTACTATAACACAACAATTTTCCTAACACAATCATCCCACCTTTTGTATAAGTATACTGACATAAAGTGTTTTCCTGAAGGTTTGTGATGATGGAATTTTAGTTGTCTTTATTGTTTGGACTGTTTCCATCATCTAATATGAGTATTGAATGTCATAAGAAAAAAATAACTTTATTTAAATACTCAAAATACATTCTGCTATTAGTAATAGCACATGCACAATGTTTTGAGAGATATTATTTCCTCTCTTCTTCAGATGTTTCTGACCAGTGACAGTACTAGCATGGAAATTAAATCTGAACCTTACATTTTTGAGCATTGAATTTTAAGGTAATGCCCTAACCAACTGAGCAGGATGTGTTACCTTAAAATTTGATACTCAAGAATCTAATGGTCCAGGTTCGATTCCCATGCTAGTACTGGCATTAGTCAGGTCAGCAACACCTGAAGAAGAGGGGAGACTAATACCTCTTGAAATGTTGTGTATATAATAACCTGTTTGGTTTGCTATTACTAATAGTTGAATGTATTTGGAATATTTAAATAAAGTTAAATTTTTCTAAAGACATTGAATACTCATATTAGATTATGGAAATGGTCCAAATAATAAATATATACTGACATAAAGTCTTCATCAAAATCTTCTGCATGCCATACTACCTACTCTTTAATTAAAACTCAATTAAATTCTATTTTGGCTATTCTCTTATTATCCATAAATTGCAATCTATTGAAAATTTTCATTTTGCTTTTTGCATCTCTCATATAAAAAACTTGACCATCCCATTTCTCCTAGAATTGCGTCCTTTACCACCCATACATCTGTATCTAATGCATGTTTTTCTACTTGTATTTTTTCTAAGTAATCTAACACCTCCTTACTAATACATAACTCAGCATTACCATAAGTTATCCCTGCTACTGCCACAGTGAGTCTAGCTATATCATATTTATTATATGAAACACTGTTAATTTTTTTTATCAGTCACTTTCTTCACTTCATTTATCAATTTTTTCTTCCATTCATCCAAGCAATTTTTCTGATTACTTAAGATGATTTCCAAATCATTATACCCATTCACCACATTTAGCTTTATATTCTCCAATAAAAATTCTTATCTTCTCTTTCGCCAGTATTTATCATCATTACTTTTGATTTTACTTAACTAAATTTAATCTTCATCTCTTTACCCACCCTTGTGAACATCTTCAGCATAACTACTATAACTAATAATATACACCCTCCCTTGCAATCTATTTATGCTATCTCTACCCCTCTTCCTAGACTTTCCATTGCTCTCTCCATTTCTACCAAATATAAAAAAAAAAATAGATGACATTGTGCATCCTTGCCTTAGTTTCACCCATTTTTAAAACTCTAACTATGTCTATATTTCCTAATTGATAGGTATAGTAATTATTTTTATACAATCTCTTAATAAGATCCACTAAAGTGCCATTCATTCCCAAGTTTACTAAACTTACCAAAATCTATTTCTGTTTACTCTATCATATGCCTTCTTTATATCTATAAAGTCCATATATAACTATTCATCTGTATTCTTACTCATATCTACAAATTGTGTGGTTACAAATGAACTATCTCCTATATGCCTATTTTATCAAAACTCTCATTGCATTTCTCCCACTATATTATTTTCTTTCCATCCATTTTGCCACTCTTCCAGACACCTATATGCAAAAACTTTATATATTACTGATGTTACCACTAACAGTCTGTAATTGTTTAACTTTCTATGATCCTTACCCTTTCCTTTAAATAATAGCATTACTCTTGTATTATTCCAGCTATCTAGAAATGCTCTCTTCTCTGCCATCTTATTAAAATGTGATAATAGATTTAACTTTGTCCTCTGCTGCCATCCAGTTAAAACTTATACTTTGTCACTTTTCAATTTCTTCCCTGCCTCAATTCATTTTCTGTAAACCTAATATTTCCATTACTATATGTTTTTATGTTTGTTATCACTATTTCCTTTGCATTTTTTCTACATCCATTACATAGTTGTTTAAGGTTGTCTCTAATTCTTCTCTAGAGCTATATTCTTTTTCCTCATCATAGTAATGCTATTTCTTTCTCCCCTACATTCCTTCTTTTAATATATTTTCAAAATTATTTAGTCCCATCTCTTCCACGTTTTATCATTACATGATCATCATTATTTATGCTTGCTCATAATTGTTATTAAAACAGGCATAACTCCATATAGTAATGCCACTTAGTGCAAGCCAGAGTAATCAATGGATGCCAGAAGACATGTGCATAAAATCCCTATCTAGTGCCTACTAATCCAATATCTTCATACTAGTTTTTGGCTTGTGAACTTCATCAGTGAAGAGCCTTGTATCCGAGAGCACTGCACCTAGATCTTAGGACTTAATGCAACCCTCTAGCAGCAACCTTTTATCTCTACTTAACTACAAAACTTTGAGAATAAAATTGGTTATTTTCAATCTAAGCTCATTAGCTTACATAGTCATATAGGTCTGAACTCAGTTCAGTACCCATACCTTTGGGTGTCTTTGGTTCTTTAATAACCATAGCTACTATCATCCTATTAGGCAGAATTAGTGTTAAACCACTAAACATCACATGATCACCTTTTTTTTTTTGCTTTCTCATAACTGTTATTAAAATAGGCAAA
The DNA here is from genome assembly GCA_028023455.1 of Epiperipatus broadwayi. NCBI lineage: Eukaryota > Metazoa > Onychophora > Udeonychophora > Euonychophora > Peripatidae > Epiperipatus > Epiperipatus broadwayi. The sequence continues at coordinate 2,526,738 of JAQFVV010000094.1, forward strand.
ATCTTCATACAGACTCCTCACTGATGAAGGCCACAATCCAGAAAACAGTCTGGGGATATTGGAGGAGTAGGCACTAGATAGGGATTTTATGCACAACCCTTCTAGCATCCACTGATTACTCTGGCTTGCACTGAGTGTCACTATTGTATGGAGAGTTTTAGCTGTTTTAATACAGTTATGAGTAAGCATAAAAATGGTGATCTTGTGATGTTTAGGGGTTTAACACCAATCCTGTTCTAATAGAATAGTGGTGGCTATGGTTATTAAAGAGCCAAAAACATCAAAATGTATGGGTACTGAACTGAGTTCAGACCTATATGACTATATAAGCTAATGAGCTTAGATTGAAAATATTGTTTTCAATTTTATTCTCATAGTTTTGTAGTTAAGTAGAGATAAAGGGTGGCTGCTGGAAGGTTGCATTAGATCCTAAGATCTAGGTGCCATGCTCTCAGATCCAAGGCTCCTCACTGATGAAGGCCACAAGCCAGAAAATAGTCTGAGGATATTGGATGAGTAGGCATTAGATAGGATTTTATGCACAAACCTTCTGGCATTCATTGATTACTCTGGCTTGCACTGAGTGGCACTACTGTATGGAGAGTTTTTCCCTCTTCTGCTTTTATTAATATCCTTCAGTAATTTACTATTTAATTTCATTCTCTCTATTTAATTATCTATTTTACCCAACTTTTTTTTAAAAATAATTTTCCATTTAATATAAACATCTTTTTGACTTTCTTTGTTTTTAATAGCACATTTATATTTTGTGCATGGTTTTTTCTCTTTTACTAATTCTCACTTTTCTATTACTTTTATTGTTCTGAATATTCTCATCTAAAACCATATTTGCCACTTTTCTATTTTATCACACTAGTCCATATATTCATCCCCAACAAACTCTTCCATGATTTATTCTATTTTTATATTTTTCTAATATTTTTCTTATCATTCATTCTCCATCCACATCTTTCATTATCCTTTCTACTTTTATTATTATTTTTCATCAGATTACTAGTCATTTCTATCATAAAAAAATTATGATCACTATTACATACTCTCTCTTTATTATCAAACACTTTAATTTTCTATATTTTATTTATTCCCTCTTTCTCTACTACTACATAATCTATTGTGTGAAATATATTATTTCTAAACCATATGTCTTGTCTCTCTTAAATATTTGAAAAGTTTCCAATGCTCAAATTCTCATTATGACAATTTTTTTCCAAAAGCTGCCCATTCTTGTTATCCATATCATCACTTTCATCAATAGGCCCATTCATATTCCCTATAACCATTATTTTCATTCCACTTTTTTATAACTCAGTATATCCTTAACTAGGCATTCATATATGCTACTGTTCCACTCCATTATAGTTTGACTATCTCAAGTGGACATATACACTATAGCCACCATCCATTCTTATCTTCCTAAACTTATTTCAAACCACAAATGTTCATGACACCTAACAGTATTCAAATATTTTTTAAATATAATTCCTATATCTCCACCCCCTTTTTTCTTTTCTATTTATACTTCGCCATATCAAGTCTTTCAGTGTACATTCTTCTTTTTCTCTTAAATGTGTTTCCAGTAATGCAAATACCTCAAGTTCTTCATTTTTAACTGCTTTGTTTAATTTCAGCCATTTTTCTATTCTCCTACTATCTTGCATATTCAAATATCAAATTTTAACAATTTTTTCTTTTCTTCCTACCTTTTTATAAACTCTTTATTCTCTATTGCATTTGTAATTAGCTTCTTTATCATTAATTTTACAGACCCATTCTCTCTCCACATCTGGATTTGGATCTAAATCAGCTACCCTTTATTTATTTCTCACATCTCTTTCATTCTTCTTCTTTTTGATAATACTGTAACTTAAAACCCTACCCACCTTTATAAGTTTTCCAAACTATAATATTTTTTTATAAATCAACCTCCCTAATGCTTCACTTTAGCTAAGTACAATCAATTTTTACTATATAACTCCCTCTTACTAATAAAAAAATCCCATGCATCCACAAACATAACATTATTTCTCTCACATAATTTTTTCAATCTTTCATTTATAGACCATGCCATATCTAACATATATTGTCAAATTTTGGTAGTAATCCAATTATTGCTATTCTTTCTTTAATCTTATTCAAATTACTAATCAATTCTTTGAAATAAAATCCTTGTTTTTTACTTCACCTTTGAGTGATAAGTTTTAAATTGCACTTTATGCAAAAAAGTGAAACTTAGTATTATTAGAAAAAAATTATATGTCTGAGCAACTTAAGTCTCTATATTCATATCTTCTTATCGAATAGACCAAGCAATTTACAAAATTTCAATCCCAATCAATGGATGTAGAGCAGCATATTATGAAGAGACCCATGTCAACATCCCCATCAGAACATATTAACATCATTATTTATAAGGAGAGCTCTAAATAATACTGGAAAACAAATCCATATACTTTGAGCATCAAAGAACAACAGGCCATGTGTTCAAACTCACTATGATAAGGGCACTGTGCACTGAATGTAATGATATGAAATGAAATATAAAGAAGGCATGCTTCATTGCAAATGACAACTATACAATAAACCGAAAAAAATTGTACTTTGCAATCTCCAGGAAATGGTCTTCAGTAAATTTTGCATAAATTTCCACTAAATTTTACTTAAAACCTCAATGTAAACCAATACTCCCAAAATAGGCTATGAATATGGAGACTTAAGTTCTCTGAACATGCTCAAGTGTATAATTCTTTTCTAATAATACTAAGCTTCACTTTTTTGTATAAAGCACAATTTAAAACTAATCAATTCTTTGTACTCATTCACTATTCTCTCCGATGGCTCTGATAAATTATTTTCTCCTAGCATCAAATAATAACAAGTTTCCTCTAGCATTATGATACATTATTTCATATTATATACATCTAAATTATCTTTTTCATTCATGAAAAAAAAATTTCTTTATCCCATTTTCTTTTTTTTCTAATCAATTTATTTATTGTTTTTCCATCCCCCACAATCTGTGCCTTTATCCTATTTCTTATACAAATACATAGAAATCAAATTTTATTCTATTAACTGTGCATATTTTTAATACTTTAATAATTCAATTAAATATCATTTTTACTAAAGATTTTCATCCATATATTGTGGCCGTTCAAAAAAATTTAATTTGCTTTTAATTTTCATCATTAAAAAATAATTCCATATTTCTTGAATAATTTTACTTACTGCCTACAATTCACTATCTAATATATACCTTCCTATTTCTCTATCTAAAAATTTCTGAATTTTCTACCAATATGAAATGCATTATTTTCAAATATTAAAGCAGAAATCATCATCTTTTTAAAATTATTCTACATATCTCATATTTGTTATATGAAAAGCGTGACAGATTTTAAATCAATCTTATTTTGTGTTTTGCTTTTTCTTTCAGTTCTAATTTCCAACTAACTATATAATTCATTTTTTTAATACAAATACTAAAATGATTTTTCATTAAATGAAATCATATATTTTTACAGATAGTCTATATACTCAGAAACTCTTTTAGCCAAGTTAAATGTTCCCTTTTCTCTAAAATCTTTGTATACAATAATAAATTCATCTACTTTTTACTTTATATTATCCAATTATTTTTCAAGCCACATTATTTTTTTTTCGCTCTTACCTCATTTTAATAAAAACTAGTTTTGTCTATTCCTCTATTCTACCCTCATATTCTCCACTTTCATCATAAATACTTAAATTAAAAAATCAAAAAATATCTATCTCTTGTAACTTTCTCCCACTCTCCACACAATTTGTCCTGATCTTCTTTCAACATACTTCATTCCAAAAATAAGTGTTCAATGCTCTTTCTCACATCTCCATATAAACTACATCTCCAATCTGAATCTTTATTCCATTTGTTTCTTCTTTCCTTGTATTTAATTAAATTTTAAGATTGTGCACCAAATAACTATAAATTCCTTTAATATAATGTTTATTTTTACACAACTTCAAATTATTATTTTTATTTATATTTGTTTTTCTCTTTTATCATTCTTCATAATTATGTAGCTGTATTACAGTCTCAATACATTTACCTACCTTTCTTATATAAACACATGGAAATAAATTATATAATCAGTATTTTTTCATGAAATCTTTCTTGAACAATTTGTTTGTTATCATGTCCATGTTCTAATCTATCTTCATTCATATACTGGAATAACTTTCAAAACATTCTGAATTTACTTTTGAATTCCTCATTAAAAAAAATTCCATTGCATTTCACCATAAATAGACTCATTTACTATCAATAATTTACTGCACAATGTATAAATATGTAATTCTTTTACATTCAATCATAAAAATTTCTCAATGCTCTAACCTATAATATAAAATGGATTGTTTCCAAATATTAAAGTAGGCACCTAAATAATTTTACGTACCTCACATTTACTATATGAGAAACATGCCATATTTTTAATCAATTCCATTCTACCAACTTAAATTACAAGTTATCTTTTTAATTCCTTTTTTATTTAAGAAATTACTTTCTGCACTATAAATATTTCCCATTTTTTATTCTTCAGTTTTAGCCTTCCAAATAAATACTGGGAGCTTAGATTTATCTTTACTGAATTTAATTTTCATACTTATTTCTTTATTTTCACACTTTCCTAATAGCAACTCCATATCCTCTACACTGCTTGCAAAATATATCATATCATCCACAAAAAGGAATGCACCACATTATGTATTCTTTTGATTCCAACTGCAGAAATCCTCATCCATATCTCGAATCTTTCTACTTCTCTTAGAAACAAAATAAATAATAAAGATCATAATCAATATCACTATTTTAATCCAATTTCACATTTAGTTCTGCATTAATTTTATATTACCCCTCTTAATTATCTTTAATAAACCTAAATCTATTCCCACATTTTTAAAACTTGTCCACAATCTATTTCTACCCACTCTAATATAAGCTTTTTCTAAATCTAAAAATTCAATAAATAATAGTTCACTTTTTCAGTCAATTCTGTGATTTAATAAACAAATTATCCCCATACTTTTCCTTAAAGAAATCCATTCTGAATCGGCCCTAAAATTTCACTTTCTTTCATCCAATTTTAATATTAAAATTTATAAACTACATAATAAGTTTAAAAATACCATCACCCAGAAGCTGAGATCAAAATAATAATTATTTATTCCTTAATTTTAATTGAATATCACAACAATAGCATAGATTTTTATTGTCTTTGCTTCACCAATGAAAGTTATTTGAAATAATGATAGTTATTTGATATGTAAAAAAGTAAAAGTTTTTTTTTGATACACTAACTGAACCATAAGCAATGGAATAATTTAATTTTACATAACAACCACAATGATAAACTGCAGAATAAAACTATCTATTTTAAAAAAATCATTTTTTACCCAAGTCAAAAAATAACAGAAATAATTTGGTTCCTGAAAATTAACATTATTAATTATTCCTTTAACTAGTACTGTCAGTGAACTTGTAGAGTTTAGTGTCTATTCTGCAAGAAAAGGCAGTAGTTCAAGTGCTACGAGAGCTGTGGTGTGTCTTCAGCTAATGTTTTTGTCCATACATATATATTATCTTTGCTGGCTAATGGACTTATTTACATGTGATAACATGTTTAAAAAAATCATTACTAACTTTTAGAATGTGGACTGAATGACCAACTAAATATAAAAAAAAAAGATTAACCCACTAAATGCAAAAGCTAGATTACGACTGGGATAGTGTGATAACTAATCAATATCCAATGGATCCCACCCCCACTGCATTTGATATACAGTATAACAATAACTGGTCAATAAATTGACACATTATGTCATTATTATTAGTGCTATTTAGTATTAATTATAATAATTAACAAAAATTAAAAAATTCTTCTACACAATATTTTCACTGTTTGTTTTACTTGTGAATGTATTTGTGGGTTAGAAATTGTTAGAGTAGTTTTTTTTCCTTCACTCTTTCTTTCTTTCCTTTCTTTCTTTTTTTGAGTTGGAATGGCTAAACTCATTTATAAATAGCTGTTCTTTATTTTTATTGTTTTGTTGTTGTTATTATTATTATTATTATTATTATCTTAATCTTTTTAAAAAAATGTTAATCACTTTTTACACGTATGATAAAGAACAATAAAATGTCGAATTCTCAATAAAATATATAATGAATAATACATAGTTGTAATTACTACAGCATAACAAGTTACATATCTGTTTTTATTGCTTGTAAAATATCGTTATCACGGATTAGTCTCATTACGATAGTAATGTATTCTTTCATTAAGATAATGAGTACACGATAAAACAAAATTTCCCTTTAGTAAACATATTTTTTTTTTAAAAAAAAACAAACAACAACTTATTTTTATTTTTTATTAAAAATTAGAAATGAAAATAAATTACATTTAAACATCCGTTATAAATGTTAGAATGCTTATTACTAGGAAATTTTCCTCAGATATGTATTACTGCAATTTAATCCAATTAGAAACAAACATTAATTATTTCTTCGCCTTAGAGAATAGTGATTAATTGGTTACAATCATTCAAAATTAATATTATGATAATATTTTGTTAGATTGTTTATTGATTAAATGTCTTTTTAATTAGTTAACGCTTTTGCTAATGGAGTCTGACAAATTATAATCATACATATTATTGGGAATGTGCAAATAATGTGATACATTGGAGTAATGGCCAATTTGGAGAAGGCTAAGACGAAATTTTAAATTTCTATAACTAGAAATCTCAGTAAGTTATATATATATGTCAAAGCGTTAACCAGGAAATGAACCTGGGCCAGCTGCTTGGAAGGCAGCTTTGCTAACCGCTAGGCCACCAACATTGCTTATGTAAATTACTAATATATACAATGTAAAAAAAGTTTAAATGGATTTAATAATAATTCCGTAATGAAAATAAATCACGATTTTTGAAAAAAAAAATATGCATAATGTTCAACTGCTAAATTAATACAGCATTATGATTTTCACAGTGATGTCTGCTAAAATCATGCTTAATGCATTATAAAAGTCTTGAATTTCAACTTTTACCTTTTTGTAATATTCATTTACAATGATTTATAAAAATTATCTTTTATTATTATTACTATTTTAAAAAAAATATTGAAACTAATCAATAAATTACTGAAGAGAAAAAAAAATATTTATCTTCTTACTTTTTTTTTTTAAATAAAATTAAAACTTAAAACTGATTAATAAAATTACTGAAGAGAGAGAATAAAAAAATTATATTTATTTTATTATTTTCATACTTTGTCTCTCTCTTTTACACTAATCTTAAAAATTATCAATATTCACATTAGTATTTTAAAAAATGTTTGGAATTATCATAATGCTTAAGAAATGTAAAACTTTTAAATAAATTACTGCTTGATATTTAAAAAAAAAACTAAAAAAATTAAATCCTATCATTTCTCCATTTTAACCATACTAGTTTAATTTAAGAATTTTGTAATATTTGGCATGGCTAGAGTTAGTCACTGTCTACAATGTTATAATATCCCTCCCTTAAAATATACAGACATTAAAACAGAGATGAACATAAATCTCCAAAACTTTTTTTAGAATTTTTTAAAATGTATTTTGTGGATTAGAATGAGAAGCTCAGGGAATAATATTTCATCTAGATTTGATAGATGATGTGATTGATTTTGTAAATAATGCTTTGGAACTTCAGGAAATGTTGCAAGAGTTATCAAATAGGAGTAAAAGTAATTGCTAAGATATGCAAAATAATGGATTTTCATGGGGGAAAAAATCAAAATTGATAGTCATAAATTAGAAGCATTGAATGATTGGAAATATTGTGGCTAGGTTTTAATGCAGAATTGAAATTAATCATGGAATTAAATTTGAATTGAAGGTTTTTAGTAGAAATAAGTTCTTATTAATATGTGTTGAAAAAAAAGATTTTTAATGGGTATCTATTTTTAATTCTTATATATGTGTTTAAGACTTGGTCATTTAACAGAAGGACAAACAGATATTGCTGATATGATCAAAAAATTAAATGATTGAAATGGAGTTGGGATGGATATATTTCTAGAAGAGATAGTAATAGAGGAATAGTTAAAGTGTTAAACTAGATCCCAAGAGATTTAAAAGCATCTAATAAAAGATCACATGTGAGATAGATAGATAAAATAAGGAAACTTGCTCTGTGATTTTAAGAAATGTTATGGATTAAAAAAAGGGATTAAACTTGCAGATAGTTTTAACTTGGAGAAGATTAATAATGGTTGAAAATCAAGATGATATACATTTCCTATGGAGCCACAATATCTGCTATATTTTGCTCCTAGTCTCCCTTAGGCACATTACATATAGCATGCAAAAATCCATGTTTTGTTGATAAATTTTAATTCCAACAATAATATTATTTTATTGAACTGCAAGTGTGCATACTTTCAATACCACATATATATTATTCAGATACTTTATATATATATACTGTGACCTTTCAGGTTGGCACCAGGAAGAAATGTGGGAAGTTCACATTTGTGTTAACAATGGCTAAAGATAGTTATCTTAGAAAAATGAATTGTGATATAATTTAATATTTAAAATTGAGGTTTAGGAAAATTAAACTTAAATTGTGGTGAGATTTGCTATTTTAAATTAGATTTAAAATATGAAACTTTAGTTGGATGTACCAATTGATAGAATTTAAAGTTATATATTTAATAGTGAAGAGGAAGACAGAAAAACATCAGGGAATGTTGGTATAAGAGTAGAATTAATAGGAAGGTTATAGCAGGTGTTGTTCATTGGTGTTCTAGATTATTGCCTACTCCAATCTAAGATTTAGCTTGTGTATGTGGATGTATGTTCATTTACATCATTTCATACTTTGTCCATTTTTTTTTCATACAATTACTTATAATATCTAGATTGTAATAGTAAAATTTATATGCTAAACAAAACAGATATACAGTACTCATATATAATTGATTAAAATGATTTTCTTATTTATATTTTTTTTATTTACTGGTTATGTATTGTTTCTAATAATACATTTGGAATTGTAAAAATTATCTCTGTATTTGTAAATTAATATTTAATATTTGATATTTTTATTTTATTTTAATACTCTATTGTTGTCAGTTTATAAAGCAAGCTAGTTTTGGAGTGTTGCCAAGTGATCAATAATAATAAAAAAAGAGGGCGTGAGTGTGTGTTGACAAGAAAAGTTTGTACAGACTACTTAAGAGGAAAAACAAGATGAACATAAAAAAATAAAACCCTGTAAGGTTTCAGCTCTGACTTTGCCAGCTAGCGATTGGAGTTCACTATTAAAATGCCTAAATATCACGTAAGAATATCCATTATAAAACATTTAACATTTTGTTGTAAATTGATAATAATTGAATTATGGAAAATATTAGAGATGAAAATAATTGTGAGAAAACATATTCAATACTATTGCAAAATGCTTGATATATTTTCAATTTTTAAAAGCCTATTCTTAATATTACATAAAGTGAAATTTAAAAAAAAAAGAAGTTATTCAATATAATTTGTTTTCTTAGAAAAAGAATTATAAACTAAAGAATTTATTATTCACATATATATGACTGAAATAAATAATGAAATATATTATTGAATGCCAGTTAGTGATCGTCTATAGTAACTGCATACTGTCATGGAGAAATTGTTAACAATGGGAATAAAAAAAATTATATCAAATTTAAAATTAAAAGGATAAAACCTTAAAACTTTAATATAATTGTTTCACTTAATTGGAGATTTTATTTCGGGTGATTAATAAGATAATTCCAGTGCATGCTAATATATTTATTACAAGATTTTCAATATTGGAAACTTTCGCAGTTATATCAAGTTATTTTTTTTTAACCGTCAGGATTAACTTTTTATTTGTGATTCATTTATTATTAATAGAAGCAGCGTATACATCGTATATATATCATTGACATTTCAAATAATGACTTTCAAGTTAATAACAATTCATCATCTAATGATTACATATCGATAAGTATTTTTTTTTTGTATACTAGAAATGTAATTTATATATATATATATTTTTAAAACTAATGTAACTGGTTAAATATATTGTCTTACAGGATTTAAAAATCATTCTATACATAAATTTTATATTCGAATGTGTGTGTACTGTTATAAATATTATTATTATTGTTTCCAAAATTATACTTTTGTTTTATTTCAATTATTGCGTAAATAAACTATAAATATTATGATTGATAAATGCATTATATTTATAACATTTATAAGCACACATATTCGAAAATATAGGTAATAAGGAATAGTAAAAAAAAGAAAAACTATTATTAAAGTTAATGTTTGCAAATGAATATCAAAATCTTTATAATATATCATATTAATATCATATTCATTTCATTTTTTTTTAACAATTCATTTCTTTCAGTATAAATGAGATGTTAGAGAGAAGTGTATTTTATCTAAGTAAGAAGGGAAGTGGTAGAGTTAATAGCAAGATGTTTAGGATAATAATATATTTTGTTTTGTTATTTTGTCTTTATTTTCAATAAATATTTTATTGAATTAATACCCATATGAATTGTTTTATTATATGTTCGATTCTCCATTTCCACACACACACATATGGTTAACATAACATAGTTATAGAATATCTAGATTTGCCAGTATAAGTCAGGTTTTATTTAATTTGTCTGGTGTTAATAAATCTCAGTATTACAATGCCAATAATATATTTTACTTTGCTTAGAATAGGTGGTGATTTGGATAAAAAGATACCCAATCCTCATCATTGTCTATACTGTAATAAATGTAATAATTGTCAATTTTGCAACAGTTTTAGTATTGAATAGATGCTTAGAACATATTTAAATTAACATTATAGAATTATTGTTTATAGACGTTTTTATCAACTTATTTGCCTCCTATATGAAGACCATATCCTATAACCTCAACTGAGCTAAGCCATAGAGTAATTACAATATAAGAATCTTTTAAATAAGTTTAAAAGCAATTTACAATTATAAATTTTATTCTATCTTGTATAGAATTGGCGCCTGGGCATTTGTAAATCTAGTAAAGTGAATAAGTGAAGAAGACAGAGGTTACAGGGTGGGTTAAGTGGTGCCAACATGGGGCCTGATATACAATTGGATTAAGTGGCTGCCCAATTGTGGGGCCCTGTTTAATTAAGTCTCATATCCTGTAGAATATTTATCTTTTGTTGGTTTAATTGGGTAAGTGGCTTGCCTAGCATGGAGGCCTTGACATTTATGGGTTAAATGCTCGATATATTTATGGATTAAAGGGTTGCACAATGATTGGTGATCGATTCATCTTTGTTCATATGTGTATTTTGTCCTTTATTGGAGATTATATATTATACATTCTATTATGAATGACACACAATGTGACAGCATGATTAGTTAATGATAGTGGAGTGGAATAACAGCCAGCATGTTGGATTTGATTGATGATTATTGTAGATAGGGTTAAGTGGTGACCAGCATGGATGGCTTGATATATACATAGAGGCCACAGCTGCCAAGGGTTTAAATGGCTGTCCAATTATATGATCTTGATTACTTAAGTCTCATATCTTGTAGAGTGTTTATATTTTTGTTGATATATATTGGCATATATCTGAGATGAGAAGTAATCCAGTAACATTAGAATTACTTTGTTCCTGTTTTGAATATACAGTTATTGCAAAATTGGTTTCAAAATAGAATCAAGTTGGCAGTTTTCTTATTCAAGGATTTTTTTTATATCAATCTGGAAGATTAATAGAAATGTTTGATAAAATGGAACTAGGGGTAAATGGAGCATTAACTAAGGTTTGAAATAAGCCAATTAGAGTTTGAAATAAGCCAATACCTGAAAGATGTGTAGTAGATATATGAATGTCAGATGTATAGTTTAAAAAAAACATTTTTTTTGTTTATGTGAAATAAATAAATACAGCCATGAAACAGCTTAGTTTCAAATTTAAAGCTATATAAATATCACAACTTATAGTAAATGTTAAAGTTGATAACATTTTTTATATATATATCTTTTGCTTGTCAATGAAATATAGCACTGATGCCAGATAAGCATAGAATTATTGATGATGTTAAATTATAAAGTAGTAATGTTGTTCATATTCGGAACATTTCTGTTATAGAAAGTCTATAATTTTGAAGGTTAAATAGAATGCTTGATTGTTGGAGTTTTGTTGGTTGTGTTGCAAGTTTTGGTGATGGATGGAGAGTTTCTGTCATTGTCTTAAGTATATGGTGTATTCATGTCACTGGTGACTGATTGTTCTCATTCACTGCTCCAACCCAAATTATGATATCAGTTGTTAGTTATCATGAAGCAGTTAACAGTAGTCCTGCCATGATTTTGCCTCTAAGACTCCAGAGAGAGCAAGGCATAGTTCTTTCTAATATATATGTAATATTTGTCTCTAAGACTCCCAAAGATGAGCAAGACAATATTTTATAAATAGCCCCTAAGACTTGGATGTAAGCAGGGCCTTGTGATAGTGTTTGTAGTAAAATACTATGGGTTGTGGTAGCTTAGAGTGACTAAAGTGGGACGATCATCAGAGTGTTCATGGAGCATTGTATGTTTTGGGAGCAGTGATGAAATTCTTCTATCTATCTCAAAATTGTGAACTGCTAATAATTCTTTTGTCTGTCAGTATCTGTTGGATCTTTAGAAGAATGGATGAATATATAACTCATTCTTAAAAGGCTATTTTCTATATTCTTATGCAAAGGTTGGCGTCTTTCATATTTAATTAAAAATTGTATATCAGTTGTCATAGTAAATGCATGTCATCATTAATTTTATTTTGGTTATAAAATTCATTTTTTGGGGGGTTATAAATGCTGGTTATAATATTTGAATGTACCCAACACAGCATAAAAATAAATGAGTATGTTTAAATTGTTTTGGTCTTTTATCAGTATTTGAATTGGTATAGTCTGTAATATAACTATAGTGGATCATGTAATCAATAAAATTTAATTAATAATTTCAGCTATGTTTAGATCAATGTTATCTAATGAAAACTTAATGTCTTCTTGCCTATGTGTGTGTGGAAAATCGAACATTATATGGGAAAATAAAATTGTGGAAATTTTATGTCATTTTAGGTAATGATGGTGAATTTGAATTGTTGGTTTGGTGGAGGTTGGAGCTGGTAAACCTTATTCTCTTTAAGTAGTATTAATAAATTTTTAAGAGATTATAAAATGGAAGAGTTTAGTTTATACGATAGTTTGGGTGGGTCTCAAGAGACACCATCTCCAGACATGGCTGCATTGTCCCCTGACCTTGAATCAGGAAATGAAGCTATAGATATGTCATATGGAGAGTCTAGTAAGATGAAAGATACTATCCTTAAAACCACAGATGGTGACCTGCTAATGTGGTTCAAAGAGATGTTTACAAAATTAGAGTTAGGTCAAACAGAATTAAAATCAGAATTAAAAAAACTAAAGTCTGGTTAAGTAGAAGATAGAGAAAATGCAAAAGAAATGTTAGTAGAATTAAAATCAGAATTAAAAGAAGAACTGAAACCTGGACGAGTAGAAGATAGAGAAAAGTCAGAAGAGATGTTTGTAGAATTGAAGTCAGAACTAAAAGAAATAAAATTGAATCAAGATAAGTCAGAGGAGAGGATGGCAGAAATAAAATTGGAGGTTTCAGAAATGAAGTCAGAAATGGTAGAAATAAATGCTAGTATAGTTAGGCAGATGCAAGTTGTGGAGGAGAAAGTAAAAAGTCAGGAATCAGAGATAGCAATAGAAATAAAATTGAGTCAAAAGAAATCAGAGGAGAGGATAGTTGAAATAAAGTCAGAAATGTCAGAGATAAAATTAGAAGTGAAATTAGAAACAAAGCTAGAAGCAAGGTTAGAAATACCAAAAATGAAGCTAGAAATGCAAGAGAATATTAATGACCAATTTATGCAGATTAATAAGGATGTTAGTTTAGCCAGTGATGAAATAAATGTATATAAAGAACTTAGAGAAATAGATGGTCAAGACTCAAAATTAGATAAGGATGTAGGTATAGACATGCTTAAGGATTTCAAGAAGAATCTTGATAGAGAGAAAGAAATTAATAAATCAATGAAGGCAGAAATAATTTCCTTAGACATGAAATATCTAGAAATTTTGGAGAATGAATTGCTAAAGGTTACTGATATCACCAGTAATAAGTTTAGAAATAAAAATAAAAATTATATTCCAAAATGTGTTCTTGATTATTTAGAACATAAGGTGAAGGTGAATGTTTTTAAAAAAATATTTTATGGAGATACTAAATCTATAATATGTAGTATGAAATATTTAATAGAAAGTGTTAGTCATGCTAGAGAAGTTGGTAAAGTGAAAATAAAATGTAAAATTAAGAATACAAAGAAGTTTGATTTAAATTTTCTTAGAAAAGTTATTAATCCGGAAAGAGATTTAGGCAAAGCCAAAGTAAAGCTTAAATGTAAAAGTAAGAAGAAAACTAAAGTAGATTTTATGAGAGAGGTAATTAATCACAATAAACATATGAAGAAAATTAAAGTAAAATTCAAAGAGATGAGTAGAGAGAAGGTTAAGATAAGTTATCTTAATAAAGGTGTAGATTATATAAGAGATATTGGGAAAGCAAAAGTCAAATTTAAAAGAATAAATGAAAAGATAGTTAATTTAAATCTTGGTAGAAAGATTGTTGATGAAGAAAAAGAAATTGGAAAGGCTAAAATCAAACTAAAGAAAGTAAACAGAAAGTTGATCAATGTCATGGGTTTAAAGACATCCAGAAATAAAAGGATAGAGCATAGAAAGGTAAAAACTAGACTAAAGAAGGTTGAGATAATGTCTCTTAGAGATAAACTTGTCAGAAGAAAGGAAATAAAGAATAATCGAGCAAGATTTAAAGTTACTTATAATGCTTGCAGTTTGATTCCGTATCCTGCAAGACATGATTAATAAAAGTTATACATATTGTTCAATATAGAATTTAGTTATTTTTTTTCTTGCTTATTTAATGTTGCTAAAATATAATAGGAACAAGTGTTTGTAAAAGCATTAAATGTTTTTATTGTTTTATGTTTGTTCGACAAACATAATTTTCTAAGTGAGGAATGATCTTAGAGTAAAATTTGATGAGCTATTAATATTTATTGTTGTTTATCCAATTCATTTTTCTTTCATAAGGGGGAAGGACTGTGACCTTCCAGGTTGGCACCAGGAAGAAATGTGGGAAGTTCACATTTGTGTTAACAATGGCTAAAGATAGTTATCTTAGAAAAATGAATTGTGATATAATTTAATATTTAAAATTGAGTTTTAGGAAAATTAAACTTAAATTGTGGTGAGATTTGCTATTTTAAATTAGATTTAAAATATTAAACTTTAGTTGGATGTACCAATTGATAGAATTTAAAGTTATATATTTAATAGTGAAGAGGAAGACAGAAAAACATCAGGGAATGTTGGTATAAGAGTAGAATTAATAGGAAGGTTATAGCAGGTGTTGTTCATTGGTGTTCTAGATTATTGCCTACTCCAATCTAAGATTTAGCTTGTGTATGTGGATGTATGTTCATTTACATCATTTCATACTTTGTCCATTTTTTTTCATACAATTACTTATAATATCTAGATTGTAATAGTAAAATTTATATGCTAAACAAAACAGATATACAGTACTCATATATAATTGATTAAAATGATTTTCTTATTTATATTTTTTTTATTTACTGGTTATGTATTGTTTCTAATAATACATTTGGAATTGTAAAAATTATCTCTGTATTTGTAAATTAATATTTAATATTTGATATTTTTATTTTATTTTAATACTCTATTGTTGTCAGTTTATAAAGCAAGCTAGTTTTGGAGTGTTGCCAAGTGATCAATAATAATAAAAAAAGAGGGCGTGAGTGTGTGTTGAAAAAAAAAAGTTTGTGGAGACTACTTAAGAGGAAAAACAAGATGAACATAAAAAAATAAAACCCTGTAAGGTTTCAGCTCTGACTTTGCCAGCTAGCGATTGGAGTTCACTATTAAAATGCCTAAATATAATGTAAGAATATCCATTATAAAACATTTAACATTTTGTTGTAAATTGATAATAATGGAATTATGGAAAATATTAGAAATGAAAATAATTGTGAGAAAACATATTCAATACTATTGCAAAATGCTTGATATATTTTCAATTTTTAAAAGCCTATTCTTAATATTACATAAAGTGAAATTTAAAAAAAAAGAAGTTATTCAATATAATTTGTTTTCTTAGTAAAAGAATTATAAACTAAAGAATTTATTATTCACATATATATGACTGAAATAAATAATGAAATATATTATTGAACGCCAGTTAGTGATCGTCTATAGTAACTGCATACTGTCATGGAGAAATTGTTAACAATGGGAATAAAAAAAATTATATCAAATTTAAAATTAAAAGGATAAAACCTTAAAACTTTAATATAATTGTTTCACTTAATTGGAGATTTTATTTCGGGTGATTAATAAGATAATTCCAGTGCATGCTAATATATTTATTACAAGATTTTCAATATTGGAAACTTTCGCAGTTATATCAAGTTATTTTTTTTAACCGTCAGGATTAACTTTTTATTTGTGATTCATTTATTATTAATAGAAGCAGCGTATACATCGTATATATATCGTTGACATTTCAAATAATGACTTTCAAGTTAATAACAATTCATCATCTAATGATTACATATCGATAAGTATTTTTTTTTTTTTGTATACTAGAAATGTAATTTTTATATATATATATATATTTTTAAAACTAATGTAACTGGTTAAATATATTGTCTTACAGGATTTAAAAATCATTCTATACATAAATTTTATATTCGAATGTGTGTGTACTGTTATAAATATTATTATTATTGTTTCCAAAATTATACTTTTGTTTTATTTCAATTATTGCGTAAATAAACTATAAATATTATGATTGATAAATGTGTTATATTTATAACATTTATAAGCACACATATTCGAAAATATAGGTAATAAGGAATAGTAAAAAAAGAAAAACTATTATTAAAGTTAATGTTTGCAAATGAATATCAAAATCTTTATAATATATCATATTAATATCATATTCATTTCATTTTTTTTTTAACAATTCATTTCTTTCAGTATAAATGAGATGTTAGAGAGAAGTGTATTTTATCTAAGTAAGAAGGGAAGTGGTAGAGTTAATAGCAAGATGTTTAGGATAATAATATATTTTGTTTTGTTATTTTGTCTTTATTTTCAATAAATATTTTATTGAATTAATACCCATATGAATTGTTTTATTATATGTTCGATTCTCCATTTCCACACACACACATATGGTTAACATAACATAGTTATAGAATATCTAGATTTGCCAGTATAAGTCAGTTTTATTTAATTTGTCTGGTGTTAATAAATCTCAGTATTACAATGCCAATAATATATTTTACTTTGCTTAGAATAGGTGGTGATTTGGATAAAAAGATACCCAATCCTCATCATTGTCTATACTGTAATAAATGTAATAATTGTCAATTTTGCAACAGTTTTAGTATTGAATAGATGCTTAGAACATATTTAAATTAACATTATAGAATTATTGTTTATAGACGTTTTTATCAACTTATTTGCCTCCTATATGAAGACCATATCCTATAACCTCAACTGAGCTAAGCCATAGAGTAATTACAATATAAGAATGTTTTAAATAAGTTTAAAAGCAATTTACAATTATAAATTTTATTTTATCTTGTATAGAATTGGCGCCTGGGCATTTGTAAATGTAGTAAAGTGAATAAGTGAAGAAGACAGAGGTTACAATATATATATATATATTAAAATTATAGTATTAATAAAAGTAATTAATCTTTGAACTTTGCATAATTTGCATATAATTACTTCACTCAGAGCTATGAAGATGAGAGCACGTCTCTTGAAAGTGCTTACAGAGTAATATAATTTTATTTTGTTTTTAAGTAAAAGTAGCTTTGTGGTCAGGTGCAGTAGCACCTATATTATTTTACAAATAATAATAATTATTAATAATAAATTGTGGGAACATATTTACATATATATTTACTATGTACAATCATTCAAAATATAAAAATAATAAAATAATTTATTACATTGCAAACTGTTAGGTTTTTAACACAATTAAACATGCTCTGGATGATATCATTTATTTTCAATAACATTTTTTACCTATAGAAACATGATCTAATCTTGATATTAGCAAACAATTACCTGTTTAACCACTAAATTACTGCATGGAGAGTTTTGCCTCTTTTAATTACCTCTCTAGTTGTTTTGATGACTTTAAGTCTATATCAATTTTAGAATCTATACAGTTGCTGTTACTTATTATTACCTATTTTAATTTCACAGTAAAGTTTAAGATTTCTGAAGCAATTCAAGAACATTTTACAATTCCTTTTTTCTGCTATTACTAAATTACTAACTTTCATTTTATCATTTGAGAATGATACTTTCATTTTTTTAAATTTCAAAAACTATTAATTTTATGCTTAGAAAACACTTTATCACACAAAGTACTATGCTATATCAAAACTTGGAAAGAACTTTAAAAAAGTAAATTATAAAATATGCATAACTTTAATATAATCTGAATAATTGTTATTAATAAATATGATCACATTTCAAGATGGGAAAATGTCTACTGCAGTATTGTAAAATGTATTAAATTTACGAATTTTAATATTATTTTTTATTTGCACTTTTTTTATTTAGTTATTTTTTTTTGGGGGGGGGGAGGGGGAGATAACATTTAATTGAAGCAGTGTATATTGATATAGTGTATATCACATTTAAATGTATATAGATTATAATACAGCAAATTGATTCAAGTAAAGTTTATATATATATGGTGATATGAAGATTTTCACGGGTTGCATATATAAAAGACATATTTTGCAGGTTCATCCATGTTAAAAAATTTAAATATTGATATACTGACATTTCGACTGGGTGATAAAAGATAGAAAGACAGTTGTAAATAATATTGGGCTGACAGTGTTCGAACATTACTTTACTTCTTGAACAAATGTTCTTATATTGTTTAAATAAATAGTATATAAGTATAGGGTCAGAAGATGGGTCTCAAGTTAATAAAAAAACAACAACAATATTTGTATTAAGAATAGCAATCCATTGCATTATTTTATTTCAGAGCTATCTACTGTAAACTTGAGTAATTTCAGATTTAATTACATTATATTTGGTTCCTATGAAAGATATCATTTTTAGAATATAATCTTTAAAACTATTTGATAACTGAGTTACTGATTTAATTAGAACAGGCTTAAACTTATTCTTAACATGATTTTAAAAAAGCACTATAAAATAAAAGATTAATGAAAGCCTACTTCTCAGTCATTAAGCAATTAAAAATAAATCACTCCCGTGAGATAATTCCTGCACATAAGAAAAGATATTTTTTTATTTCCAATTGTTAACATTATGGGATCTTCCAGGCAAGAATTGATTAAATATACTGCAACAGTCATATTTGTACATTAACACAACAAAATCCAGAGTTCTGGCAAATTATACTAAAGCTGATCCTGATGAGGGGTTGAGACATCGAATCTGACCACATTTCAGCTTCTTTACCAGTGCTCCATGATTTACTGCCTTATGGCAGACATATATGAGGTTACATTTAGTCTCAATTTAATTAGTGAGACAGCATAGAAAAGGGTGGAACATGAGACTCAGGAATGACTGACAAATTACTAATAATATTAAACAAGCACACATTTATGGCTAAATAAACTAATGCATGTAAATTAACACATTAGTACTAAATTTGGATTTATTTGTAGTAGTTTGAAGTAGATTGTGAGATATACACAAAACAGAATTACAATTTAAATATCTTTAATAAATAAAACAAAAAAAAAATTAATATAATAGCAAACAAATGTGCATGGGATAGGTTTTACACATGTAGGTATTATTACAATGATGAGTTAATTTAGATTACAGGAGTCTCATCTTTTAGAATGCACTTTAGATATATTATTATTATAGTTTATTATCTGCAACTAATACTTATGCCTAGAGACATGTTATGCCAACTATTCTGGGTTTGCTATGAGAAGCTAAATCTTAAAGAGATGATATATGACAAACATAACTTATTCAGGCTAACGATACATTATGAGCAATAAATACACTCCATATATAGATTCCATGTTCAGACTAATGCTGAAATTTATAATAATAGAGTGGAATGAACTGGTGATTGTAGTGAAGCTTCTGATACTATAGTGCTAAATTACTAATAATGGGGCAGTACATGTACTCGATTCCCTTGGACTATATAACTTGTTAGCATAATATAACATCAGCTCAGGTGTCAGAGCAGCTTTAAATTTGGTTTTTTGACTCTCATGTTCCAGTTCTAATGTGGCTGTCCAAACTAAATGATGGGTGGCATATCACTATAATCCCATTTCAACAAAGAAAGCATAGCAATGCATAAATACATGTATAGTGTTTAGTAAAAACACATTCATAACGCTTACTAAATAATATTAATACTAAAATTAAATTTAATCTAAATGCATGAAATACTATTGTTTTGTTCTGTGAAACTACCTTAATCCAGTTCTCAATTAGCATACCTTAAACATGCTAAAAGAGGAGTCTCTAAAGCAATCTACTTTAGAATATTAAATTTGTATATTTCATCTAATAAACTAGGGAGGAGAAAAGCATATTTGGGGGCTTAAGTAATCATAACTAATATGCCTTTAAATATCATCCCTGCCATTATCTAACTAATATATTAACAATTTGCAAACCTTAATGATAAGCTAGTCCATAATAGCTTAAACAAACATACATATATAACAAAAAGCGTGCAGGGTTCTGTTGTTACATATAAAAATAGATTCCAAAACAGAGATTTATGTTTGCTCATACCTGTGAAATAAATATACAGTCAAAATTACAAATGAATATAATAAGAGCCAGATAAAACAAAAATATATAGCTGTCTTACTGCATATAAAAGGCATACCAGATGTATAAGCAAAATATTTAATAAACACAATATTAAAATTATAAATTGATAAAAGGATTGAACTTTTTTTTTACATGCTAAAAGACGAAAGGGATTTATGAAATTTCTTGCCTGATTTGTTTTGCATCTTACATTGGTCATACATTAAAAGAGTGGACATACTGAGAGAAGAATAGATTATTATAAAACAGAAAAATGTTTTCTTTTCTCTTGATACTCATACTGTCAACATGAATTATATAAACTTTGATTAAAATAAAATAATTAATATTGTACCAACTTTCTGACTGAATCACACCAGCCATTATTTAGTAAAGATTGTGGGTGATAGTAAATGAATAATCAGAAGAAAAAAAAAAAGTTCTTTCGATTGACATGCTCTTAAGAAATATTTCCAAATGAAAGATAACTTAAATGTATTATTACATTTGTTCAAAGAATTTTGATGATCTCTCTGACTTTTTCTTTTTTTTTTTTATACATGCATGTCACAATTTTGATGTTAGAAAAATTTATATACTGGAAAACATTTGAAACATTTCACCTGTGAAAATATTTGCATCTGCAATATATATATTAAAAATTTATATATGTAAATTTAAATTTACACATACACACTCTCTCCCTCACTACCCACTGCTTTGACTTACAAGCATCAAGTTTTCTGCATTGACAATTTGTCACCAATCACACTTCAGATAAATACATTAATGATTATAACTAATCTTTTATTACACTGGAGATTATCTTTATTCTAGTTATAAACTTTAAATTTCAGTTAAAGATTAAAATATACATATATTTAATTAAATTAAAAAACACATGGTATAATTAAACTTCATTTCTACTTTTTTTCACGAGTAATACCTTTTTTAGACAAATGTAAAACTTTCACTTCAACACACATTTCAAAAAAGTGCAGTGGAATGGAAATTTTATATAAATATAGAGATGTCTTTGTGTGCTTGAATACCTTTAAGTTAATTATGATTAAAGGTTAGTAGAAAGTAAAAAACAATCTGACGTTAACTTTCCATATTAGCTATTGAGTGTTACAATTTAAACATAGTATTCTTTTGCAACAAACGTTTTCGAGACCGGCGCACAGCACAGCAACATACACCAATTATATTCAAATCTAATATCTTAAAATAAAAAAAGATTGTATATATGGAGTTCAGAAAAACAGTCTACTGCAGAGCAAAGGCTTCTCCAACTAATCCATTCCCTCATAACATCAATGAAGGTGACATTACTCACCAAGATAGCCAGTTATTTGCCATGATCTGGTTTGAATCATTGTTTTATTCTCTAATTAAGAATAGCTAGATAATCAATTGTTGGTCATTATTAAAATTTTAACTAGGTAGGCGCCAGCTACTTAAAAAAACTATTAACACTCTTAACAGTAAGGAAATGAGAATAGAAAAAAAAAAACAACCGTTTGTCAATTTTCTAAGCAAATAAAGGGTAAAAGGTAATTGCTTTTGGAAAACTGGCGAATGCTTTTAACCATACTTTTATTGCGATTTATTTACTGTTTGATCGATAAATATATGAAAAATACTATTTACTATAAGTAATTAGTGAATTTATGTATATTTAGTTATTTTTATTTTTATTTTTTTCCAATTAAATGTTTATTTGCATTTTTATTAGACTGTATATGCAGTTGCTTTTATAATAGTCAATTTATTTCTAAATTAAATCAATTGTAATCCATTTAAATACATTCCAATTAAAATACATTTAAAATTTTATTAATTTCAACATTGTATTCAACCTATTTCAATCGTGTAGCAGTTTATTTTAGAAATTAACTTGATTAGATATTTGATGCGTTTGGTTTTGTCAGGTAACAGCCTAAAGTAATCCCTCGGTAGTTTATGTTGGCTTCAAGATAAGACGACTGACTGGTAGAACTGAAAGAATGATCACTCAAACAGAATTAGAAAAATTCTAAATTTCAGACTTCAATGAAAGATTTAGTTTTGACCACTCAGTTCTTTAATACCCCCCCTCCCCCGCTTCTACTAATAGAAATTTTCAGTTGATGAAAGCACATTAGATAGATAAGAGGCCACGTGCTCAGTCACAAAATAATTAAATATTTAAATTTATCTTTTACTTTGATAGTTAACTTTTGAAAATTATTTAATTAGTTAAGTGCAAAACCTTTAAGCCCCAGGTGGTGAAAGTTATCGTCTTCTCGATAAGAAAATTGATCCTTTAAAAGAGGTTAGCAAAATTATTGTGCTAACATTATATCGAATAAATTTTCGATAATGTCTGTTTAAAGACGTTTTATTTATTTATTTACTTGCGTTGATAATAAGAAAATTCATACGATTTTTACAGTATCTTTTTACAGTAAATATGTAACCAGAATATGGAATTTTATATATACGCATATAAAAAAAAAGATGTATTTTATTCTGTGATACACGCATATATATATACTTTGTAGTTGGTAATTCAGTCCTATAAAACTGTTTTGTTATGTACAAGGCTGAACTAATTATACTTCTGAGAATATTTAATGTCAGATTTTTTTGCCTCCAATGTGGAACATATTAGGATTTATAATCAAAAATGGTTATCACATTATGTTCACTCACTGGAGATTATATTTGGAGCTAAAGTGAATGCTGGAAATTTAAAAATATATTAATGCAAATTAAATATTAATAAGCGTTTTAGCAAAAACAATTTTACTTATTGATTAGAAATAGTAACTTCTAAATGTAAACCTGTTATGTCCTTAAATCTTATAAAATTTTTCATTAGAAACACATTTATATCATTATCCCTGTGTGATTTGGCACAATAGATAGAGTGTCTAACTTGGGATTGGTAGTACTCAAGTTTGTTTCTGGCTTGTAGGTCTGGCACTCAAATTTCTTATAAATTCCGAGCAATAAAACCATATGCCTTTTTATATATATAATTTATGGGTCTACTTCTTGCTCTTAGGTTTATAGCCATTAATCCTTAGTTTAGACTTACTACTATAAACTTAAATTTGATTTATCACATTGATTAATTTGATTTAAAGAGTGAGTTAAACTTTTTTAATGAATCTTTCATTCACCAAAAGGCTTAAACTAATTTAATGCATTCATGCCCTTTTTAACAATTTTGAAGCTTTAGAAAGAACATCCCACCACAAAATCACTCAAGATTCTTTTTCAGTTTTTTCTGCAGTCACTATCTTAAAGTTTTTCCCAACATATTCCTAATAAATCTAAATAGGGTTGTGCTTTGCAGTTCTACAATAATTGCACCACTTCTTGTTGATTATTTTCTATGTTAGTGTTTCTCAAGATTCCAGAAAAATTTCCACATATAGCTATTTAAGTTGGATAGCTAGATTTGAAGACGTATAGGTGTCTAAAAATTTCAGATTATCTACTTAAAAGTTAACAACAGATAAGTGCTGGCTTTGAGTTGGTATTTTGGATTTGGTATCTGGAATATCCTAGAGCCTCATTGAGTAATGCCAAAAGCATAAAACCAGTCTGAGAATAGGAATCATTTTTAGATAGAGATTTTTTAAATGCTTTCTCTTGCTGGCATTTATTGGTAAATCTTGTTAGAACTGTTGCATGCTCTTTAATTTTATAATTATAAGCTTATTAAGTCATGTGATGTATGACTTATTTTTAGCTACTAAAATTATATAAATGTTTGTTTTAATCTGTGACATATTATATATAATATTTAAATACAAATATATTGTCTATTCTGGATTTAATGTAATTAGAAAGGATTTTTTATATGTAAGTGGTTATGTGTATTGGTTATATAAAATGAAGTGGATAGCCGTAGAAAGCATAAAAGTCTGAGTTCAAATCTCTTCTAATTACATTAAGCACAGACAATATACTTGTATTTAAATATTACATATTCAACTTGTAGTCTGCCCATACCCTTCTATGTATTTAAATGGACATATTAGAATTCTGTATATGAGGGATCAAAAAAGGGCTTTGAGTATTTTACATCATATTTTCAATGATATGGATGGCTGAAGAATTGGAGGGTGAAGAATATAGAAGCCTGTCTATTAAAGTTTGAACACTTGCTATCTTAATATAAACTGATCACATTGTATGTATGTAAATGTGTGTGTGTGCATGTGAGAGAGATAGAGATAATGATCTGGACTATTAAATGTCTGATTCAGTATGAAATACATATATTGGAGATTTTTTTCCACATGTATGCAGTCAAGTGGATTGGTTGTATTAGATGGAGTGAATAACTTTTGGGAGCTTGAAAGTCTGAGTTCAAATCCCTTCTAATTACATTAAGTTCAGTATAGACAATATACCTGTATTCAAATATTACATATTCAGCCTGTATTTTGCCTATCCCTCTTCTGTGTATTTAAATGTAAATATTAAGATCCTCTATATAAGAGATCAGAATGACTTAAAAATCTAGGTGGGTATGACAATAATATCAGCATCACAAGAGCTTTGAGTATTCCATGATCAGATTTTCAATGATATGGATAATTGAAGAGTTGGAGGGTGGAGAAGATTAAAGCCTGTCCACTAAAGTTTGAAGATTTGTTATGTTAATATAAACTCTGGACCAACTGATGCATGCTGGTTCATTATTTTTATTAAAATTTTATTGCAAATGTTATTTTATATATATAATAAAATTATGAATGAGAACATTTAAGCATTCTCACTAAACTCATTATTTAAATAAGGTAAAGGATGTCAAATAATTGCATTTTGTAACAAAGCATAGGAAATTTGTTTAATGTAAATAAAATTCAAGCTTAGTTTGTATTTAGAGTGATGGTACTTTAGTATTTTTTCTTGCTATGATGTATTACCCCAAAGACATATTACTCGAATCTTCTGATCTTTAAGATAACATCTCCTAGTGATTTGCGGAAAAAGTTAATCACTAAAATTTCTCCGCAGATCACGTGGTGGTGTTACGTTAAAGATTGAAAGATTAGAGTAGTATGTCTTCAGGATAATTCATCATAGCAAGAAAAATACTAAAGAAGATAGCAAGAAAAAATATAAATATTAGAGGGGCCCAGTTAGATAGATATGCAAATACATATATATAGAATTACAGACGGAAACTTTTATAAAAATCAATACATAAATTTTAATATGATATTTTTTAAGTATTTTATTCTGGAGATTTGCTTTCACAATAAACCTTACTAACATTCCATAGCATCAAACAAAAGAAAATCCATTAACAAAATGGTAATGGATTTTCTAATTAAAGTAAAATTAAAATAAAAAAAATAATTTGAAATATAAATTCTGCAAGTCTACATTAAATAAAAATAGATTTGAAACAATTAAATCATTGAAAAGTTGATCTCAAGAATACAATACCAATATAATTACATTCATATCGACCATTCAAGCCAATTGTGCAAATGCTTTGCGAGTGTTAAATAATAAATGAATACCCTCTGACCAATACAAGATATAGAATTTATGCAGGAATAAAAAGAATCCCTCTTATTCCTATGACTCAAATATTTATATATGAGCAAATCTGAAGTACTGGCACAGAAGGTGTGACAATATAACGGTCACTTTAAATTACTATATACAATGTCTGAATGAATGACGCTGATGAAATTTTCTAGAATTTACTAAGCGTCATTCCAACTGAAACTTAATCATATATATAAATAAGCATTTATTTTTATAGCATCTGTATACAATTTGTAATTACATTCATATTGGCCATTCAAGCCAATTGTGCAAACGCTTTGCGAGTGTTAAATAATAAATGAATACCCTCTGACCAATACAAGATATAGAATTTATGCAGGAATAAAAAGAATCCCTCTTATTCCTACAACTCAAATATTTATATATGAGAAAATCTGAAGTACTGGCACAGAAGGTGTAACAATATAAGGGTCACTTTAAATTACTATATACAATGTCTGAATGAATGACGCCGATGAAATTTTCTAGAATTTACTAAGCGTCATTCCAACTGAAACTTAATCATATATATAAATAAGCATTTATTTTTATAGCGTCTGTATACAATTTGTAATTACATTTATATATGATTAAGTTTCAGTTGGAATGACGCTTAGTAAATTCTAGAAAATTTCATTGGCGTTATTCATTCAGACATTGTATATAGTAATTTAAAGTGACCGTTATATTGTCACACCTTCTGTGCCAGTACTTCAGATTTGCTCATATATAAATATTTGAGTCATAGGAATAAGAGGCATTCTTTTTATTCCTGCATAAATTCTATATCTTGTATTGGTCAGAGGGTATTCATTTATTATTTAACACTCGCAAAGCATTTGCACAATTGGCTTGAATGGCCGATATGAATGTAATTACAAATTGTATACAGACGCTATAAAAATAAATGCTTATTTATATATATATGATTAAGTTTCAGTTGGAATGACGCTTAGTAAATTCTAGAAAATTTCATCGGCGTCATTCATTCAGACATTGTATATAGTAATTTAAAGTGACCGTTATATTGTCACACCTTCTATGCCAGTACTTCAGATTTGCTCATATATAAATATTTGAGTCGTAGGAATAAGGGGGATTCTTTTTATTCCTGCATAAATTCTATATCTTGTATTGGTCAGAGGGTATTCATTTATTATTTAACACTCGCAAAGTGTTGCACAATTGGCTTGAATGGCCGATATGAATGTAATTACAAAGTGTATACAGATGCTATAAAAATAAATGCTTATTTATAAATACCAATATACTTTAGGTATTCCAGAATTGCCACATAGCCTGGAGCATATGAAAAAGAGAATTTCCCAAAAATAGTTGCAAAAGGTATAAATAGCCAAAGAAAACAATAGAGGCCAGCCAGTCCCGGTTTTTATCAGCAATTGCATGGGAAATCTACGCTAGTCAAAGTTTTAAAATAATGATAAAAATGTTTTGAAGTATGGTAGCCGAATAGATGGCATCAACCTGCCCAACTCCCGTGTCCTAAACATGATCATCAAAATACCATAAGCCAGAGAAACCTCATAAAAATGAACTGCTGAACTGTTGAACTCTTTTATTCAATCCATAGCTAGCTATGCCTGTGAGGAAATTCAGTTTTCATCATGGGATTCCAACTTCCACTTGGACTCATAATAAATTAGGTAATATGTCTCCAATTTGTTATTTCTAACTGCCTAATTTATTCTTCTAAACTCCAGTGACCCAATAATGTAAATCCTGCTAATTGTAATGTCTTCTAAAGTGGAATCCACATAATGTAATTTAAAATATTTAATTTAATATTCTATAAAAATATACTTGCTATTACTTAAAATCTAATGTCTTTGCTTTCTTTCTATTTGTTTTAAAATTATGCCTCTTCTTAATACTAAACTTCCTTCTAATTGCAGTTTAGAAAATATTATTATTAATTACTTAAAATGAAATGAATATATGCCAATTTTTGTTCCATCTCGACAAAAGCTTTACTCAAATAAATATTTTGCTGCCGACCAATGTTTGTCGGTAAATAAAATAAATAATTCCCTAGCTCTGAAGATTTTGGAGCAACCTTTGTTTTGTCAAGGTGAAACCATTTTATATTATTATGTGTCTTTTTTTTTTTATATTTATACATATACAGTTTAGTTGTGGGTTGATGTGAGATTCAGGTATGAGGAGTCATTTAGTTAAATTATTTCATTTTTAAAGAGTGAAAGGGAGGGGATTTAGAAAATTAGATTTGTGTTAAATAATAAGGGAGAAATAGAATGTCATTTGAAATGTTAGTGGGATTTTGTGTTGAAGGAAGAGATGGTTCTCTAATTACAAATATTTATAATAATAATTAATGCTTATTTTATTCTTGTTTGTCTGATTCTGGTCAATCCA
Source organism: Epiperipatus broadwayi (assembly GCA_028023455.1). NCBI lineage: Eukaryota > Metazoa > Onychophora > Udeonychophora > Euonychophora > Peripatidae > Epiperipatus > Epiperipatus broadwayi. The sequence goes on from JAQFVV010000094.1 coordinate 2,555,752, forward strand.
TATAACATTTGTGTAATCTTTAGCTCAGCACAATTCTATATTTAAATGCTAAAATATATTTTCCAGTACTCATATTTTGCCTCACCGGCATTTGGCTTGATTACTTGTCCTTTGTGATCACTAGATTAAAGCTAGACCACATGATAATTTCACTGGCCATGATTTATCAGGATATGAAAGCCAAAAAATGGGAAAAACTGGGGCAAGCTAAGCTCAGCTAGCCTTGGTGATTCTTATATTTCTTTCACCTGAAATATGCCAATGGCAGAGACTATTCTTTCTTTATTTCTTGGCATCATGGGAATGGGGCAGGTGAATTGAGTCTGTGCTGGTAATGTAATATCGAATGCTGAGCTTTGTTCACTTTCCTTTGTCTGAGAACATCATGGTGGATTGACCACGATCTGATTAATTTATGTATTTTAAATCTTGAAATATTTATTTGCGAATATCACGATCCATTTATATTTTAAATGTGTCACTCTCTCTGACACTAATCCCTATAGTTTGAGTTAATCATTTCTTTCTTAAAATAAAATCAATCAGAATAAAATTATGTTTATCATAGTTCTTTAAAAATATATCTCAGACTTGGGCGGGTGTCTCCACAAATCGATAATCGTTTACATTTGTTAGATTGGCATATAAATTATACCACTCTCCTGCCAGAGACATAATAGATAACAGAATAGAAATTTGTATTAAATAATTTTATAAAATCAAATCAGAGGCATTTAGATAAATTAACAAAATGTTTTATTAAATATATATATCTGTGAATTTAAGCTACCTGTGGTTCGTCTCTATTCCTTCATTCTAAATTTAGTATTTTCTAATTAATTATTGTGCTGCTATCTGATGACTCAAAGTCACACACATACCATTTTATATTTAAATAAATAGTCTAATTAAAGTTAATAATTAGAGTTAGACATATGAATTAGTTGAGGCTCATGTTCCACCGTTGATGGTAGTGGGCCAGAGTGTGGAAAAGATTAATTGCTTACCTCAAAAATGTTGTTAATTAGTTTGCAGATTTAGAGAGTGGGTAAACAGGGCAGAATCCATAAATATTCTTCATCTTTGATCTCGTATACGGTTGGGTTTGAGGTACTTTTACCCAGGCTGTGAATCATGTTGAGTTAACATATAATTTTGACCGGTATAATATATGTTCCATTTATTTACCCCTATAACACTGTCTATGCCAGATTTAAACCCTTCAAGAGTACTTTCCTTAAGATTATAACTTGATTATATATATATTGTAACGGGAGAAAGATCTTTGAGATTCACATATACTGACCCTGGGGGCACCACTAGTCTGAAAAAAAGGAACTAGACATTTATTTTAGGGTGGACAGGATATGCGAATCAAAAGGCACCGAACTACACTCAGGGAGGAACAAGATATCTTAAATATTATTTAGACAGTTGAGAAATCAAAGCACAAAGACAAACATCAGCCAAATTAAGTTTAAACAATTTATTAATTTTATTAAAAGTTGTGCAATAGAGTGAAGACATCTAGCCATGAATATAAAAGTGACTTATGTTAACATACGCATATTTACCAGAGAGTGCACAAGAGTACGACAAACATGAAGGCATAAAACATTTTGGCAGCAAAATTATCTCACTTAAAATAGAAGAAATGGTTAGGAAAATATCTTCTTGCTGGCCAGTTGCAAAATTACAAAACAAACAACAACTTTAGCTTCCTGAATCAGGGATAATAAAACAGTTACTGTCCCATCGGAAATCAACGTAACCAGCACGAACGTCCGAGCAGTAATATTCTAATTACTGTCGTTAAAATGCCGCAGGACTGCTGCGCGTAATACTACATTCAAAGTAAACATGGTTGATCTCACTTACAAGACAGCAAAAGATATTTGATTATGATCTTACGTAATCCAGAAAGAAATGACTACTTTCAGACAACCCGAAGAAATAACTTAACAAATAGCCAGCAAAAAGATTTTGTTGTTTGCACAAAAAGCGCAAACGAAACATGCTTAAAGATTCCTTATTTTACAACTAAGGGCAGGTGAATAAATAAAGACTATGAAAACTGCCAATGCGTTTTGTAATAGTTAACGAAATAATCAGGTATATATTAAACATATAAAATACAATCTCCTAATGCACCCTCTGATAAACAAAAATTGCAAACAAACTTGGAATCTTAAAACTAAGATTCCAAGACACACTTTAAATACTAGAAAAGAGTACATACAGATAATAAATAATAAAAAAAAAACAATTAATACCATTTTAAAACATATTTATCATTAGATTGAGTGGAGATTTAATTAAATGCAATTTATTTACCCTGGCTAGAATAGGAAAAAGTTTAGCTTATGGTAAGGCAGAGTTCTAGTGATTTAGTGACGAGTGCGCACTTTTGACAATAGTTCATCTTTCAGGTCCTTTGACAGTGGCAAGGTAGAGGCAGTGTTTATTTTAGAGGCTCATGGCATGACTGAAGGAGAGCTGGTAGGCGTGGGTCCATCCTTTGTTTAAATTAGCAAGACATTCTAATGATGGCAAAACCCATAGCGGTAGATTTTGACATCTTGCACAGCAACGAAGTTTGTCAATAATTATTTAAGTTTTTAGCAGGCAATTAAACATCCAAACAGCTACTCAAAACCATCTGACTCTTTGCAGGCAATAATCCAAGTGTGTATCTAATAATGAATCTCTTCTCTCTCCAAAAATTGGCAGGCTATCCTTGCCTTGCTACATTTCCCATGCAAAACTTTCATTAGTGTCCATTCTATATTCCAGGCAGGGCAAATATTAATTTCCCACTCAATCTAATTTAAGACTTCCAACCAGGGATAATTGAAACAAAAATGACAAATACAAAACTAAATCTCCGCTTTTTTTTTTTTAGAATTAACTTTAAAAATATGACTAAAATAAAAGCAACAGGAATATATAATTAGCAAGCTTGTCTGTTTTTAATCAAATTGATTAAAACAGGCAGTGAAAGTAAACTATTTTAAAATCAATTTTATAAACATTAAATGATCTACTTTAAATATAAATGTGTATGTGTTTTAAATAATAATAAAAATTTTAGCATTAGACATTTAATGAAAATGAAGCTGTTCTTCCTTTATTAATTTTAGTAATAAAACCATTGAATCGGAAATCAATCCGGCTCAACTGCCTCAACACGTGATCAAAAAAAAAAAACATTCCTGCAACTTTTTTTCCCTTTTTTTAAAACTATAAACATTTTAAAAACTACCCCTAGAAATTCGGCTGAAGTTTGCCTCGCACTCATGAAAAACAAACTATTTCATTTCCAACATTTATCCATTCTCATAAATCCTTAACCAAATTTTTTTTTCTTTTTTTTGAACAGTACGTCCGATCAATATCACTTACGCTTGGTCAGGCAGTTGCTTCTTATGGAGAGTTTGGTCAGGACAATCTACTCTCCTGAACCTGTCTACAGGTTCTCTTGATACATTGCCAAAATCTACAGCCGTTAAAAATTCTGCCATTTCTTCTATCGACCACCCATTATTACTCAACATCATTTGTTGTATGTCTGGTGGCATATTATGTCAGATAGTCCTCATGACTTGATCGTCCGACAACAGAAAGGCCGTTAATGCCTTGAGTTTTGCTACTTGTCTATAAAAAAATTGCGTGTATGTTTCACCGCGAACGCTGGAATATCTCTCATGGGATATTTTATAGAGTATCCCGTCTTGTCTGGCTTCACTCCAAAATGTTCTTAAAATGGCGTGCCTATATTCCTCAAATGTTCTTGGTTTGGTGAATAAAGTGTGCCACCAGTCAGAGGCTGTTTCACGAAGGTAGTTACTGGCTACTGTAACTTTATCCCTTTCCGGCCAGTCTTGGACATGAAACATATTAGCCAAACTTCCTAAATGATTTAATGGGCTTTCTCCCACCTCAGCCTTGAATGTTTCTATTAGGAATTGTTTTTCCAAGAATCTACTGGAGGGCCCTTCCTGTCTTTTACTTCTCGACTCCCTATATTCATTTTCTGTTTCATACTGTTTGTCTTCAGTATAGAATGCCCTAGGTTTATTCTCTATCCCAGCTAGCCTATATTCGAGTCCTTTTATCATATCAATACAAGTTTGTTGTACTTCTGTTTTCAAATTATCCTTACTTTCCTCTATGCCTTCAAACATCTTTTCTAATTTCCTGACAGCACCATCAATCCTCAGATCTATTTCTCTCTGCATTTCTCCTTCCTTTAACATCTCCAATTCTACTTGTGTTGTTTTATGTATGTCTATCCATTCCTCGCACATCCCTTCAACCTGCACCATCTTTATTTCTAAACTACCTGTCCTAACACTACCTTGCTGTACCTCATCTTTTACTTCTTTCATCTCTTCCTTTAAAATTTCAACTTCCTGAACCTCCTTATTTCGATCTTTCTCTATGGCTTCTATAGCTGCTTGATTTTTGTCGACTTTCTTCAATATTTCCTGTCTCAACTCCTGCAGTATTGTTTGTTGACTCTGTTTTATTTCTATATTTTGTTTTGCTATATTTTGTTTCATTTCCAGCAACTCTTGTCGTATTTCTTTCATCTCAGCTTGCTGACCTTGTTTCATTTCTAGCAACTCTTGTCATATTTCTTTCATCTCAGCTTGCTGACTTTGTTTCATTTCTATTATCAACTTTATCATCATCTGTGTCTCGCTCTCTTCTTTTTCTACTATCTGGGGGTATTTAAATGAAACAGGGCTCTCTTCCAAACCTGCCGCCCTGTCGCCTTCTTCTTTACCTTCCATTTTTACACAAGGCTAACTTGCTATACTAACTTTTTTTTTTTTAAACAAAAAATCTCAAAGCAAATAAAACACTATTTATTTATATGCAAGAAGACAACAAACTATTTTTACTACTTTTAACTTCGAAAATTTTACTCCGAACTATTTTTCTTCTATTTAAACAACAACAACAACAACAACAAAAAAACTCTATTTATTATTTATGTCATATGAAAAAGACGAACTATATATATATTTAACTCTTCAAAAAAAAATTAACTCCGACAGACTTTTTTTTTGAAAATACGCTATTTATTGTTTATTTATTTATGTCATATGAAAAAGACGAAACCCCATTCTACCAAACTGCTCCAACAATACATGCAATAATTAACAAAAATCGAACCTCTACCGACTAGATCTTGCCACTTACACCTGAAATCTTTCTCAACCATCTAAACAAAATCTCACATGGGTTTGAAAACTCGGAAGCCCCATGTTGGGTGCCAAAAATTACTATATATGTAACAGGAGAAAGATCTTTGAGATTCACATATACTGACCCTGGGGGCGCCACTAGTCCAGAAAAAAGGAACTAGACATTTATTTTAGGGTGGACAGGATATGCGAATCAAAAGGGCACCGAACTACACTCAGGGAGGAACAAGATATCTTAAATATTATTTAGACAGTTGAGAAATCAAAGCACAAAGACAAACGTCAGCCAAATTAAGTTTAAACAATTTATTAATTTTATTAAAAGTTGTGCAATAGAGTGAAGACATCTAGCCATGAATATAAAAGTGACTTATGTTAACATACACATATTTACCAGAGAGTGCACAAGAGTACGACAAACATGAAGGCATAAAACATTTTGGCAGCAAAATTATCTCACTTAAAATAGAAGAAATGGTTAGGAAAATATCTTCTTGCTGGCCAGTTGCAAAATTACAAAACAAACAACAACTTTAGCTTCCTGAATCAGGGATAATAAAACAGTTACTGTCCCATTGGAAATCAACGTAACCAGCGCGAACGTCTGAGCAGTAATATTCTAATTACTGTCATTAAAATGCTGCAGGACTGCTGCATGTAATACTACATTCAAAGTAAACGTGGTTGATCTCACTTACAAGACAGCAAAAGATATTTGATTACGATCTTACGTAATCCAGAAAGAAATGACTACTTTCAGACAACCCGAAGAAATAACTTAACAAATAGCCAGCAAAAAGATTTTGTTGTTTGCACAAAAAGCGCAAATGAAACATGCTTAAAGATTCCTTATTTTACAACTAAGGGCAGGTGAATAAATAAAGACTATGAAAACTGCCAATGCATTTTGTAATAGTTAACAAAATAATCAGGTATATATTAAACATATAAAATACAATCTCCTAATGCACCCTCTGATAAACGAAAATTGCAAACAAACTTGGAATCTTAAAACTAAGATTCCAAGACACACTTTAAATACTAGAAAAGAGTACATACAGATAATAAATAATAATAAAAAAAAACAATTAATACCATTTTAAAACATATTTATCATTAGATTGAGTGGAGATTTAATTAAATGCAATTTATTTACCCTGGCTAGAATAGGAAAAAGTTTAGCTTACGGTAAGGCAGAGTCCTAGTGATTTAGTGATGAGTGCACACTTTTGATAATAGTTCATCTTTCAGGTCCTTTGACAGTGGCAAGGTAGAGGCAGTGTTTATTTTAGAGGCTCATGGCATGACTGAAGGAGAGCTGGTAGGCATGGGTCCATCCTTTGTTTAAATTAGCAAGACATTCTAATGATGGCAAAACTCATAGCGGTAGATTTTGACATCTTGCACAGCAACGAAGTTTGTCAATAATTATTTAAGTTTTTAGCAGGCAATTAAATGTCTGAACAGATACTCAAAACCATCTGACTCTTAGCAGTCAATAATCCAAGTGTGTATCTAATAATGAATCTCTTCTCTCTCCAAAAATTGGCGGGCTATCCTTGCCTTGCTACATTTCCCATGCAAAACTTTCATTAGTGTCCATTCTATATTCCAGGCAGGGCAAATATTAATTTCCCACTCAATCTAATTTAAGACTTCCAACCAGGGATAATTGAAACAAAAACGACAAATACAAAACTAAATCTCCGCTTTTTTTTTTTAGAATTAACTTTAAAAATATGACTAAAATAAAAGCAACAGGAATATATAATTAGCAAGCTTGTCTGTTTTTAATCAAATTGATTAAAACAGGCAGTGAAAGTAAACTATTTTAAAATCAATTTTATAAACATTAAATGATCTACTTTAAATATAAATGTGTATGTGTTTTAAATAATAATAAAAATTTTAGCATTAGACATTTAATGAAAATGAAGCTGTTCTTCCTTTATTAATTTTAGTAATAAAACCATTGAATCGGAAATCAATCCGGCTCAATATATATATATATATATATATATATATTATATCTATATATATATATATATATATATATATATATATTGTAACCTCTCTCTCTCTCTCCCCACTGTGGTTACTTCTCAACCTTCTGCACACATACATGCAATCTGCATAGTGGATGATCTCAGGAATCGACGGTGATGGGACAACCCGGAAATCAATCTGGCTCAATATATATATATATATTGTAACCCCTCTCTCTCTCTCCACTGTGGTTACTTTTCAACCTTCTGCACACATACATGCAATCTGCATAGTGGATGATCTAAGGAATCGATGGTGATGGGACAACACATGAAATGCCAGGGCACCTAATTGCAATTCTAATGGAACTTTACATACTATTTTAGTATTGATAAATAATTGACCTAATTATCTATGTTAATACTTTATGAATGGGGTAAACAAATAAAACACTCAGAGTGATATTAATAATAATAACTTCATAATTTATTACATCTATTAGAAGAGGAGAATCTGAACTCAACTCCACACTGTACACTAAATTTCTCAGCACTCTACCCATCCATCCCTCATCAAAGTCACAATTAAAATTTTTGTAAATTTAAATTATTTCTTTGCCCAACATCATCATCACAGCCCATCCCTCTACCATGCTATCGATTATACTTTAGTTTTGCAAATATTAGTAATCACTAATTATAGACTTCATTTCTTTATTTTCTGATTAATTCCCATTCACAATTCTTCACTACTACATGATGATCTTATTTCAGGGTTTCAAAATAGCAAGGTATGAAAATTTAAATACTGATATGAATTATTAGTGATTAATTAATACACTCCCAGTTATTATGGTTATAGTCAACCTTAGCTTAGTTTAGCCTAGCCAATGTCCACTTTCTCTATTTCTGGATACCTATATAAAATTTCAATTGTAAATATTGGTTGATAAACACCTTGAACACGGTAATTTAGATTTGACTAACACAGTTCACCTGGGAAGCTATTCGAATACCGTGGATGTAGAAAGGATTTTATATCCACCCACTACATTCAATATTACATGATAACCTTATGGCCTATAATAAACTTTAATTTTAGCATTGCTAAATTTGTTTGCTTATACTCAGCATACTTATTATAAGATTGCAGTGTTTAAAGTAATTTTCTCTCTTTTCAATTTTAGTAATGAAAGCTTTATAAGAATCCTGAGTAAAATAAAATAATCTCTTAAGTACTTTACCATAGTGTAGTTGTAAGTAATTAAATTATAATTAAATATAAATATTAGTGTATTAATGTATGATTGGATTTCCAGAATTTATAGGATCCACAAAACACAGAGACACAGACAAGGTTTTGATTTAAAATTGTAAAATTTTATTAACAGCCATAACTTTAACATATTTATATTATTTACACCTCTCCACAGCTTTCTCCCTTTTCTCAAACACAAATAATATATATATATTGTACCAGTCAGAATTGTATGTTTGTATATATAATATATATATATTGTACCAGTCAGAATTGTATGTTTGTATAACAAGAGCTAGCATCTAGGCAAAATTACCTCGAGTCCAATCATATGCAAGATGCATAAGTCAGGAATATTCATGAACTCTGCCCTATTGCCTAATTTCCAAATCTATAACATTACAAACATTTCTGATGATAACAAATGAAATTCTATTAATTCTTGGCCCGGAGTGACAGCAGAGAAACAAAAGACCTATAGGAAAATTGGTTAACCTGACCTGTAAACCCTCTCTTTCCCAATAAGATGAATTACCTTATAACTATCTTACTATTTGTTATGAATCATTTATAAATGTCATAGATTAGCTTAATGGCAAGTGGACTCTATCATATATAACACAATACAATTGCAGATGTGCATGCATGGAAGGAACAAAATAGAACCAGAGAATAACTTAATTTAATTGTTAATTTATTTATAATAATAATAATAATAATTGGTTAGAATTTCGGGTAAACAATTATGGTGAATATACAAGAAATATATTGCGAGTCTATTTATACATAATTAATACTATCTGGGTTTCACATAATTATCGGTTGTGATTTGCGCATTCCATAAATGACACATTGGAGCATAGATTAATGATTAACGAATATGAATAAAATCATTAATCAAAATGATGTGGCTTAATACACTAATGAACGATATCAAATTTACAAGACTTTTATTCTGAATGCCATGACCTATTTAATAAAAACATAAGTGATCCGATGAATTTCAAATAAAAGCAATTTGTTTTTATTACAGTTTATCATAATGGCAAATTAAAGTATATGACAAATTACACAATGTTTACAGTCTTTAACGATTTTCATTAATGATTTAAGAAGTAAACATTTATTTGTGCATTTGGTTACATTATTAGATTTTGGTAGGGTTTACTGAAAGTTATTTCTCAGTGCATCTAAAGATTGTTTAATGAGAGGGCGGATAGCTTAAATAAGCTTTAAAACATGACATTTTTAACTGATAAAATATAAATATATGAAATATTGGGATAGTTTATAAAATCATAGCATTATGACTTATAGACTAATAGTGGGGAATGTAAAATATTAATAACTGTGGTGCTGACCGATATGATAATGCCAGAAAGGGTGAGAAGCTTCATCAACTTAAACGAACGTAAAGCTCACCTGCATTTATGACAGATAGGATCTAAAGAAATGGTTGGCAGAAATTTCATGGTTTTGGGATTCTCCAATATTATCCCACATAGAGCCTAGCTACAACCTGACACAACCCATGGAATCGGTGCTTCCAAATTCCTTCAAGAAATGTGCCTTATTAAATAAATCTGGGATCTTCAGGAAGTGGTTTGACAAAGCAAGATATAAATTTAATAATGTTTTCAAGGGTAAGCAACACTAACGTTTTCAGGTCTGTAATAATGCTGAGGTATTAAGGCCTTAGTAAATAATAAAATCTGGCGTAATGACATGATATAGTTTAAATCATCCTTAATGGTATGTAATTGACCTTAAATATTGGTTAGAAAGTCAAACATAAAAAGGGAGAATATGTAGTTCCCATCATTAAACAAATATCAATACACTTGATAAGTAGAAAAATTAATTGAAATCATCATGTTAGATGGTGTGATAAGCAAAATGATAGATTACTAGCATAGGTAAGGTCACAAAGCTTTACTTTACTCAATATTAAAATTCATTAAATCAGTAGCATTTAGATAATAGTAAATTGATATCTTTAAATATAGCAATGGATAGTTTGCAATGAACGACATAGAACAATTCAGTAACGTTATTCAATCAAGCGAACTTTGGGGCTAGGTAAGAACGCTTACATTTAATTATTTAAGATTCCATAATGGCAGAATAGAAAATTAAGACAAGATCGTTTCGCTAGATTGAATTATTAGCATATTAAATAATACATAATCAAACAAAATAAAGTGAAAAGTTTGCCGCATTTAAAATAATAGGATAGCAAGAGTGAAACCCAGCAAGTACGGTTAGAAAATAAAATTATAGATTTGTGCATTAGAGAAAGTCATTATTTTAGGAAATTAATAATAATTGGCACTACATCGCCGATTATGAAACAGGCAAAGTTATATTTTAAATAATAAAAAAAAAACATAGATGGAGGTTTTAAAGTTACATTTGAAATAAAATAAAAAGCACATAGATGGAGATTTTAAAGTTACATTTTAAAGACATTAAAAAACACATAGATGGAGTTTTTAAAGTTTATATTTGCGGCACATTTTGATGGGTTTACAGTGGAGGCCATATCCATATATATTGTTTGGGTAAGGGTATATTCATATAGAACTGGAGCATGAGGATTCAGACTCTTTTCATTAAGCCTGAGTTCCTGAACTCAAATGTTCATATTATTAGTAGCAAGCCATTCAATCTTAGGATACCACATATTTTGATATGAAATCCCATGAATAACTACCCACCCATACCATAATGTTTTATTAATATTTATTATGTGCCATAGCAAATATGTGTTAAAGCTAAGATAACCAATTCCTTCCATTGATAAATGCATGTTCAGAATCTGTCTGAAATTAAGAAATCTTTGATTACTAAAGCTAAATTTGCATCATCCTCGAGCTTGATTAGATGCTCAAATTTTAAATGTATTTATGAAACCAGCAGTCATATTAGCACTGTAATAAGTATTATATCTGTGGTCAGCATATTCACTTATAACTTGGCAAGCTATGATATAAGAATAGGATTTTGGCATATTAGATGTCATAAGCATAATCTAGTTATCGCACCCACATCTATTTAAATATGATATGATGAGTTAAGTTGTAACATTTATGATCATCTTATCCCACTGTGTAATGCTTGTGTGCATATAATCACATATTTAATGTAGTAGAATTATTTGTGTTTTATTTTATTGTTTGATTTTATTTTATTAATTAATAATTAACTTGTTTCCATATCTTAACTCAAATCCAATTCTAATTTACTTATGTATTAAATATTTTAATATGTATTATAGCATAATTATTAATATTATCTTTAGTTTAATTAATTACAGTTCATTTAACCCATGTGTTAGTCATTGTGTGCTTAATTTTTTAAATTAATTATAATATAAATATTTTTAATTTAATTTTTTAAAAAAAAAAAATTTATAATTAATTAATAATTTTATTTTTATATTATATAAAATATAATATAAAAAAAAAAAATTAAAAATAAAATAATAAAATTTTAAATTATAAAAAAATAAATATTTATTTATTTTAATATTAAAATTTTTATTTTTTAATATAAAATTTTTATTTATTTTTATTATTTTTTTTTTTTATTAATTTTTATATTTAATTTTTTTATTTAAAAACAATAAATATTAATAATTAATATAATATAAAAAAATAAAAATATCTTTTTTTTTTTTTTTTTTTTTTTTTTTAGGTGTTTTTTTTTTTTTCTCCCCCACCAATACCATTCTCTTTTGAGAAGAGACCATGCACAAAAACCAACCAAAATTTCTTTTCTTTTTTTTTTGTTTTATATGTTTTTTTTTTTTTTTAATTTAAAAAAAAATAAAAAGGTCCCCACCCCAAACAAATTTTAAAAAATCAATAAAAAGAATATAATAAAAAATTTTAAGGAAAAAAAAAAAGAGGAGAAGGGTTGTTTTAAGTGTCGACGAGGAGCCCGGGGGGGGGGGGGAAAAGGGTTAACCCATGTGTTAGTCATTGTGTGCTTAATTTTTGGATCTCATGTCTCTCCCTGTTTGGAGCCAGCTCACAGATTAAATTGAGACCTGTGGGTGATCTCAGAAATATCATTCATAGGGTGTTAAGCCATAGACCACTGGAAAATAGGTTGAAGCTTGATTGAACCTGCAATCTCACATCCCATTTTGGTCAGCTTTGATGTATTTTACCTGGACTCTGGGTTTTGTTATGTGAATGTACAAATCTAGATTATTATTAGTTCATTTTACTATAGAGTTTTTTAATTACAAGTTTATGAAACATTTTGACTTTAGATTTAAAAGGATTTGTAAGAAAAATGATGTGTAGTAATACAATCTCCTTCCTGCCTGGAGCAAGTTGTACAGAATTACTTTAGTAAGTTGAGTTGGTGACTTAGTGTTTGTTTAAATTAACTCGGAGTGTAATATTTTTACAATTTTTTTAATTTTTAAATTCTTTTTTGATGGAGTTTTTCCACAGAATTTTTTTTTTTTTTCACAGTATTTGATACAATATACTATGTATACTCCCCTCCATCTTAAAATTATTTATTCAAATTTTAATCGATTATGCAATCGTTATCTTACAAATGTGTATTTTTCCTTGATGCTTAATTTTTTGAATATAACCTATAATAAAAAAGGTATTAGAAATACTTTAAAAATAAAATCTATGTATTAGAAATGCAAGTCTTTAATTAAGTGAAATATACACCTAAATCTATATTTTTACTCTTATCCTTTTTATATCTGTTATTCATTAAATCAATCACTTTTTTCACATTGATATTTACATACATTTAAACAACATCCATTTTCACCATTATTAAGTTATAATTATTATATTCTTTCACTATATCCTTAATTTCATTTATTAAAATGTTATTATTTTTAATATATGATTTATAATCAGTATTAACATATTTTTTAAAATCATTACTTGCCAAACATTTAGAAACTTTATTGAAATAAGAATTAGACTAATTAATAATAGGGTTAATAACATAATAAATTTTAAAATAATAAATAAAAAAAGAAAAAACGTAATTAAATTTTAGATAACAAATATAAAGAAAATATAGAATAATGTTATAAATGGGGTGTATGAAATTAAATGCAAAAAAATGCCATCTTAATAATATTAAACTAGTTATAATTGGGGAAACAAAAAAATCAATTTATAGAAGATTAATACAACATAAATATGATAAAAATTCACCAGTTTATTTACAATGGAAACAAGGCATGAGTTTCAGAAAGATAGTATTAAAATAATTTAATATACAAATGATAAAAGAGAAAGAAAAATTTAAAGAAGCTATCTTTATAAATGGGTTAAAAATTATTGATTTAATTAGGATTGGAATAATAATTTCAAATAATAAATTTAGAAGAGATGAAAATTAGTTGTATAAAAAGACAACAGAGGAAGTTATTATATAGCATTAAAAGAGGCAAATTTAAATTGAAATTAATATGAGGCAGTTCTTTCAAATTCTACAATTGCCTTCACTTAAATATGATTTATAGTTGTAGCTAGAAATCCAGTGATTTTTAGCACTCTTTTTCTTTCTTCAATCACTGTTATAGCTGATGACTATTAATTAATTTGGCAAAGTTAATAGTTAAATAATATCAGATCACTGGGGGGAAAAGCCCATAGTATTTTTTGATTTTAAACGTGGACATAAAAGCTAGTAAATTTGCCATGGGTTGGCTGATGTGTGTTAGTAGACAATCCATCTCTATTTGTTTACTATTACTATAGTTGTTTATCTTATGAATAATCGCATAGTAATAAGAGCTGCAATTATAAGAATGAAAGAGAAATCAAAGGATCTCTTTTCAATTAATAACCGACTCCTATTTGCTATCATGTATTATGCAAGTTTAATATTTTGTTATACAGAAATCTTAGTTCTTTTTATAGCATATACATATATACAACAGGTTGTTTTTTTTATTGGCCGGTAAATTTACCGTCCAGCTGACTTAATCCGTCCAATACGCCATTAAAGATGCATATTATGTCAGATTTTTACAGGAATGCGTTGATCAATTATATTGACCCTATTAAATGCATTCTATGATTGGCTTAAATAATTAAAATCATCTATTGTTTATAATATATAGAAGCATGTAAGGTGATGGAAGAGGGGAAGTTATTATTGAATATAGTAAATTTAAATCGGGATTTTAGAATCAGCGCAGAAGAAACTCAAAAAAAAAAGAAAAAATCATTACTTAATTCCCCAAGTAATTTGTTAAAGAAAAAGAAAAATGTTTGACATTGAAAGAGATACTTTTATGTATCAACAAAATGTTTCGAATTATTAATTAAACAACAAAAAAAAAAATTGATTTTTTTTTTTTTTTTGCATTAAAAGATTTAATTAACTTTCAAATGTCAATCAATATGCCCCCCCCCCTTTTTTTTCCCCCCCCCCCAAATCCCCAAACCCCCCCCCCCCCCTTCCCCCCCACATATTTTTCCACCCCAACACCCTTTTAAAAACCCCCCTATCTTTTTCCCAACCCTACAAAAAAACCAAAAATTCCCTTTCTTAAAACACTCTTTTCATATTTATTTTCCCACAACTTAAATAGCAGTGACCTCTAGGATTTCAAACCTTTACATTCAATTAAATATTGAGTAGCACAGGGAGATTATCTTCATTATTTAAAGATTTATCATTTTTCACATTTTTTTAAAACGAATATATATATTTGAAAGCTTCAAAATTTCAGGATAAATTACTTTTTTTTTATTACTATTCTTTTTTCTGAAATTCCCATATCGGAGTATTTTTTTCTAAAAAATATTTTTGTTGAATGACGAACTCCAATTAAAAAGGAAAAATTATGAGATTTGGAGCAATAGTAGATTGGTAAACTCAGTAGCAAAAACACTTATGCTTCATTTCTCACCCGAATTCTATGATCTTCAGAACAATTAACCATATGATCATTATTGGGTTTTTTTTATTTATATTTTAAATATAATTGATAACAGTTGCATATTATTCCTGAATTTATTCATCTTACATATTATGTTCAATATTTAATAAATATATATATTTCAACTTGGTTATAATAATATAGATAAATGTCAATGAATTGTTTGTGATGCCACATGGTTGATTGAGAAATCTTTTTTTTATTTAGTTGGGTTTGAATCTCTAGTTTTATGATTATTTAGTAATTTATATTATTGTATTATCCAAGATGATTCATACTAAGTCTAGTTTACATAATGGACCATGCTAATATAAAGGCATATTCCTAATTGTGCATTCTTATACAATAATATGATTCTGGCAGTTATCAGCTGAAAGCTGTCTGAGTGTATTTAAGACTTTCTTATAGTTTGATTTGTTTTTTCAGATGAATTACATAATTGTATGAAAAGAATATACTATTGAAAATAAGATGATTCATGTAAAATTTCTGGTATGATAATTATAAGACATATAGTATAGATGTATTTAATCAATTAATGTAGTTATGCTTTAGGACTTTAAACACTTTATTTAATTAAAAATTTCTATGCTTTTGAATATATGGTCTTTAAATAAATCTTTATAAATAAATCTGCTTTTCATAATACCCTTCTCAAGATGCTATTATTTAAAATATGATGGTTATAATTGATTCACAGTCTTTGTAAAAAGAGAATAGGCAGAAGAAATTTCAAATATCTGAAGAAGATTGCTAGTCTGATGAAACTATCATATTTTAAATAGAAACATTGCAAAAAGTAGAGTATGAGAAGTGTGTGTAATGGAAGAAGTTTTGCAAACCATTCTGCTGAAAATTTTATTTTTTGAAAGATAATCAGTGGAATATTTCAACTTTGTAATAAATCATCCAGCATTTATAGAATACTGTTTGACATTATAAATAGCAGGATGATTTCTGAACCAATCTATTCACTCTAGGCCTGGGTAATCAACGAATACTCGGTCTTATAATAGATGACTCTAGATTAGGGTGAAGAAAATTGCTTTTTGTTTAGACAGCAATACTGGCTCCTAAGATTCTAATTTTTTATTCTTTTTCTTTCTCCATATCTTTCTTTCTAATCATTAAATGCTATATTTGTTTAAGAACAGCTAATGATAAATAAATGAGGTATTCTGTTTTTTAGTTTTTGTATTTCATTTTGTTTATCAATAACTATACTATTTTATTGTGCTTGTATGTGTGTTTTTTTAGAAATTTCTAGGTGTCTTTAATTCATATGAGTATTATGATTTATAAAAATCAACCTAGATTATGTTTTCTTTATATTGAGTTAATTTTTTTTTTTTTTAGTTTTAGATTATATTTGAGAATCCATTGATTACATTATTTACCTTAATAACTGAAACACACAGGTTTATACCTGTGTCTATATATGTAATATATAGGGTATATCAGCACAGACTTTCACATGACCCACCGCTCTCCACACTATCTCATAACACTGATATTCTTGAATATATACATGTTGAAAAAATAAATCATCACCAATATACATATTTCATGCTAAACCAGCAATCCATCAGTTGGTCCAGATTACCATCTCTACCCATATATGCTATAAGTGCTCAGATATATATTAAGATAGCCAAACTGCACACTTTAATGGACAGGCTTCAATCTACTCCACACTCCAATTCTTCAACTGTCCATCCAATTAAAAATCTGATGATGGAATGTTCAAAGGCCACCCTGAGGCCAAGATTCTTGTCACACCCATGTTGACCTAAGGTCAATCTGACCCCTCATGTACAGAATATAATCCATTTAATACATATACAAGAGATGGACAGACATCTCTAATATATAATAACTGATACACGCAGGCTTATTATATATCTGTGTCTATATATGCAATATATATGGTATATGAGCACAGGCTTTCACATGACCCACCACTCTCCGCACTATCTCATAACACTGATACACTTGAACACATATATGTTAAAAAGATAAATAATCACCAATATATGTATTTCATGCTAAACCAGCAATCATCAAGAATCTTGGCTTCAGGGTGGCTTTGAGCATTTCATCATCAGATTTTCAATTGGATGGACAGTGGAAGAGTTGGAGTGTGGAGTAGATTGAAGCATATCCATTAAAGTGTGAGGTTTGGTTATCTTAATATATATCTGAGCACTTATAGCATATATGTGTAGAGATGGTAATCTGGACCAACTGATGATTTCTGGTTTAGCATGAAATACGAATATTGGTGATTATTTATCTTTTCAACATATATGTGTTCAAATGTATCAGTGTTATGAGATAGTGTGGAGAGTGGTGGGTCATGCAAAAGTCTGTGCTCGTATATCCTATATATTATTTACTTTAATATTTTAATATTGTCTTTTTCAAGATTTGTCCACAGGCATTTGCTATTTTTTTTAAATCTTACTGTTAAAGAGCTTTTTCTTTAAATTTCATCAAGCAGAATTAGTCATCTTTAATTTGCTTTAAAAATGTTACATCTGTGTGAGATTTTTATCCATAATTGTTAAAATATTGTATCACTTTAGACAAAGATAATTACAACTCAAAAAAGGGAATGAAAGATAGATTTTTAATGGAGGAAAAAATGTTTCTAGCTGAATAACATTAAAAATCTAAAAATTTATTTTATTTTATCAATTTTTATCTTTAATTTAGATTTAATTCAACAATTTTACACATTAAATATAAAAAAAATATTGTTTTATAAACTAAGACTTACAATAGCAATTTACTTTTGCAAACAAAAAACAAAAAAGGATTCATTAGATCAAATAATTTAAGAAAAATTGTCTTAAATGAATGGTGAATAAATCTTTTATTGATGGTTAATGGTTGACACTTGGATAGTGTTTTGTAACTGATCAAAGATTTAGAGAACTTTTGATATCTATATAACTATTTCAATTCTTTCTCTAAAAAGCAGACCAACACCTATATTTCTAGGTCAGTGTATTTCAATCTTTTTTTAATCTCATGGTACTCTTCCATGTGGCACATTTAAATTATGACAAACAAAAAAAATTAAAAAAATAGTATACTTTTTATGATATATTTATTAACACAAACAGAACAATTTATTATGATTTGTAATAAAAAGATAATTAATTTTTTTAAAAAACTTACATTTATTTATTTTTCAGTTTAAATTAACATTTAATGAGTTAATTGCAGTTCTCTATCATTTGTTATTTATATTAATTCTTTCCCTGCTGCAATAATTAAAATTATCAATATAGATACTTAAAGCAAAGGAATTTCTCACCAAATTCAGAGATATTTGTCAAATGTAGATCTAAAGTTTGTCAAATTTGTTTAATAAGATTTTAATCCAGTTTGTACTTTTTCCTAATTTAAACATTTCTATTGGAATTTCTCTTTTAATTCTTTTCTTCCGGAGCAGTAATTTTTTTTTGAAAGCATAAATTTTGTTTGTAGATGTGAACATATTTTTATAACTTCCCCCGCATGCTCTTATTAAGGGTACTCAAATATTGAAATACATTTACAAAAAATGCAACTTGATTATACAAAATCTTATCACAAAGTAAATTATTTAATTTAGAATGTTGCATTTTTAAAAAAGTGCTTGTAAGGTAGTCGCGCTGACCTCTCGACCACCAATTTTAATTCATAAAAATCTTGATAAAACTCCTCCTCGGGATAATTATCTCACTTTTTTGTGCAATAAAAATGCATAAGAGAAGCATCCATTGAGGAATATAATTAAACAAGGCAAAACTCTCCATACAGTATGTGCTAGTATAAGAGATGGTGGTCATGTGAGGAATATAATTCTACAATAATCTTAATTGCAATGGCTTGCTTTATATATAATCAATAATTTTAATAGTTTTGTCTAAGACTTTTTATAATTGAGGCATTAAAGATTTTGATACTAGACTTATCTGTGTATGTAAAAGTAATTTTTGGATTCTTTTTTTACATGAGAATAACAAATCCTTTTAAACTTCTGAACATAGGAAGTTTTCCATCTGTACAAATACTTATGCACAAATCCCAAAACAAGTTATTACAATTGAAATAATTATCGATCAAATTGAAAATATCTTGGCCCTTTATAATTGTTTGAACTGGTTGACAAAATAAAAACTTTTACGATTTCTTCTTTGTAAACAAATCTAAGGAAAGTAAAAAGTTCTGGTTTATCACTGGTATCCATAGATTCATCCAAACATATTTATTTTTTTGAGGTGAAATATTACTTGAAATTTTAAATTTTCAGATAAATCCTTAATACACCAAGAAATTGTATTATGTAAGATTAGAATTTAAAATTTCTTTTTCATATTTTTCTTCTAACATTGTTTTTATAATTGCACAGCAGACCAATAGAATAATAGATTCTGAAATTGTATGAGATTTCATTTTTTTATTTAGTTCATATTTTTGTTTGTTTAGTAATACTGAGTACAAGTCATCTGAAATATTCCACTGGCTTTGCAGACAAGTGGGAATGTCTGGATTGTAAATGCCTCTTTAATTTGATAGGAGTCATAACTTAATTTGCTAGTATTTGACCACAAATTACACATATGGAATGTGGTGGAATTCTTTCATTAAATATGAAATCAAATAATAATAATTTTCATTATATTTATGAACAATTGTTGCTGATTTACTAAATTAAGCAATATTTGATGTCTCTTCTAATTTTTATTCCTTAATTATATAATAGAAAAATAAAGCCAAATCAAAAATAATAAAAATTAGAAAACCAACAACTTATGCCCTTTAAAAATAAATACAAATATTAATTAGAACTACTTAGAAAATTTTCAAACAAGAATTCACAAGATAATTGTGCCCAACTGCTTCATTATTTCAAAACTTGATAGACTTGTATGATATGTTCAGTACAAGTTACACAGCCTCACTATTTTGACACGATGAGGGATTGCTGAGTAAAAATTTGCTTATGCAACTCTTCCATAAGTCTTCATTCATTTTAGATGATTTTGACATATCACTGTTCATAGATAAGTCCAGTCAGATCTTACCATCTATGGACATGGTGCATAATTTCATTTTTCAATGCTATATCCTATCCACTTTAGAAATAATGTTAGGATGTATATTATCTACTATATTATGTATACATTTATTTATGTACTCATATAATATATTTTAAAATGTACTGCTTTGGATTTCTTTCAAAAATTATTTAATTAATGACCTTTAAAAATTTTCCTGGCACACTTACAATCTTTTCACTGCACTAATCTTTGGTCTAAATAAACACTGTACATCAAAGTCCAGCAGTCAATGATTGGACGGACAAACAATGGGTACTTGCAATTGGTAATTCAGATAGAAGGAATTGCAGTAAATATAAATTGCAAACACAAATAAAAATAAGCAAAATTAACAGATGAATTCTTTATAGTAATGAAGTGAAATCTTTTTATTTCTGACCAAGATCACAAAAACTACATGACTTGTATGCACACACATTTATATATAAAATTTTAAAATTGCATGATGTATATATATATATTTGTAATATAAAACAGAAAGTTAGTGAACAATAAAAATAACTAATTATAACTGCAAAAAGTTTCAGGTTTTTTTATTAATAAATTATTATATTCCTAGGAGCCATTTAAGAGCTTTTTTGACATTCTCATGGTGTATGAGCATATTGAACAAACTCTCAACTGAATATTAACTACAGTTTCAAATATGACATAAAAATATTGAAAGAACCATCAACTAAATATTAAGAATCTAAAAGGAGAAAGCATGATTCTTGATAGTATATTAGTAAAAGAAGTTTGTACCTTACTATAATAAAGTTTACGCATCATTGAATCTTTTTATTTAATGAGATTATATTTTCATTTATCAAATTTTTTAAAGGATAAGTGATGTTTATCAATATTTAGAATTATAAGTCACTATAGTTCATAATTAGGTAATATGATTTAAAATGATCTCTTTTTTTTATGTGTCAAAGCGTCAGCAACCCGGGACAACTGCTTGCCAGGCAGCTGTGCTAACCACTCGACCACCAACGCTTGACAATGATCTTTTCTTTATCTAAAATGTCTGCTTATATATTTTGTACCCAGAAACTCTATAGTCAAATTAAATATTTCTTATCTGCAATGTCATTATATATCACAATAAATTCATCTCTTTATTCTTACTTCTTATTAATCAATTATTTTCAACCCTGTTTAATTGTCTTCTCTTTCCCCTATTTTAATAAAAACTGTTTAAGTAGTTTCACTACCAACAATCATCTAGCCCTTCTTTTTTGAATCTTCTTATTGCTCTACTCATTCTGCATCCAACATTTTATCCATCTTCTATAAATTATGAATTATATTTACTTATTAATTTTTTCTCATTTTAAGTTTTGTTATAAATTTATTAAATATTTTCAAGTTCTTCACAGTTATCATAATTGCTTCAATCTGCACTTAATAATATATCATTTTCTTATTTCTCTTACTCATAACCCTCAGATTATAAGATATTATCTATGGAGCAAAATATAAAAGAATTGTCACAAAGCTATAATATGGGGGAATTATTGAAAATTTAAAGTGAGACACAATTATACAAGACTATAGGTTTACAAATTCACCAATAAAAATGTTTTATCCACAGAGTGAAAGATTTTTATTCATATATATTTTAAGTCAGTGTTTAAAAGATAATATATAATAATTCGTTTTAGTCAGATATAAATTAAAACTCTATTCAATCAAAACCACACCCCCACCCAGTAAATCAACATATGAACATAAGCAATGAATGTATTCACATATTATTTTGTTACTGAGATTTACACTTTTATGTAATGTGATGCACTGTGGCTTCTCCTTTCTTGGAGTCAGGATGCTCTCAACCACTATGCCAAGAGGAACCTGTTAGCCTCTTCCCTTTCCATTCCCATCCTAAGTTTTTTCCATATGCTTTTCTATCCTGTTCCATACCATTTTCCACAACATAATCTTTGTCATCTCTATGGACTTTATATCTAAATCCCCCTTATCTTATCCAAAACCCAGCATAAAAACCAAGAACGTACTTTCTGTATAATCACTTGGATTGTATGCATTCTCCCACAACTTCATTATTTATACCCTTTCTGCTTATAGGCATTTACATTCAATTAACCAGATGCTTAATATTTTCTACGCCTTCCTTACATAACTTGTAGGCTAAGTCACTCATATTTTTTCATTTATGTGAATATTCCCTTGTTGCTAACAATCCTGTTTGAGCTTAAACAGTAAACTATTTTCCTTGCTATTATCATAAATTATCTCACATTCAATATTCTTTTTATTTCTATATATATTTAAACTTTTTACTCTCCATACTAGTTCTCCATCTCTCCAACTCCCAATTTTTTTATTAATGCATCTATTCTTCTATCTCATTCCTTGCACTGTAACACTCAATAATTTTCCTAACACAATCATCCCACTTTTTGTATAAATATACTGACATAATTTTTTTATCCAAATCTTCTGCATAATGTACTACCTTTCTCAACCATCTTATTACCTATCCTTTTCTCATTACCCAATTAAATACTAATTTGGCTATACTCTTATTATCCATAAATTGTCATCTACTGAACATTTTCATTTTACTTTTTGTATCTCTCACATAAAAACTTGACCATTTCATTTCTCCTTGAATTGCCTCCTTAGCCATCCACACATCTTTTTTACTATGATATAAGAAAGTGCCATCTATGAAGTAAAACAGGAAAAAAAAATCTTCAAACTAACTTTATAAAAATCTTATTCCAATAACTTTTATATCAGGACTGTTTAAAAACACAATACATATATTTAACAGCAACTTAAGCATTAAGTGATTAAAATCTTTTATATTACTAAATAAACAGTAAAATAATTTTTCATATATACTGTTTGAAAATTTGGTGGCTTTTGAACTGTTAATATTGTCGAAAGAATAGTTCTAACAAAACTTAAGACTTCTGAGTTTATGTCTGATTATAATTTAATCCTAATATTAATGACTTTATATAGATAGATAATAGATAGAAAAGCAGGCAGAGAGACAGTGAGATATAGAGATAAATAGATGAGCATATTGATAAATAGATAGATGATAGATAAATGAATAGATATATGAACAGATAGATAGAGAGACATGATTAATATGAGTTCAAGCAGAGTGATATTGAATTACTACAACATATAAAAATATTTCTAATGTCAACAGTGAATACAAAACATTCCTACAAATCAGATTTTTTGTAGTGTATTACCATCTACATGTTATTGTGTATGCCATGACTGTCACTCATTTATATATTATTACCTTTGTTTTTGAAGTTTTTTTCTTCCCCAATCAAACTATAAAAGGAAAAATATTTAAGCAACAACAACAAGAACAAAAAAGAGAATTTACTGAGACAGAGATCAAACTCTTTGTACATATAAGCATATGTTCTGTAAAAACTAGTGCTGTGGTATAATGACAGACTCAAGACCTAAAAATGCACAGATCAACTTTAATTGAAGATCATATGACCTTTCAAGTGGAAAATCATTCAATATTATTTTCTAATGCAAATATGATGATTTTAAAAAAAGTTCAAATAATATTTCTATATTTTAAAGCAATGATATATATTGAGACAGTTATGTATTTTATGGCATACAACAACATAATAGTGTGTGCATGTATATACATAAAATTTAAAAAAAAAAATAGAAATAAACACAAACAAAATTTTGTTGTAGATATTTTCTATATTAACCTTGAATAACAGTTAATAGTTAAATAATAATTTTGAATTTAAAAAATTATATATTAAGCAATTAAAAAGATCTATTAATGTTTTGATAATTAAAACAAGCATGTTTTTATGTTACAATAGATATATTGGTGATTATAAAATGCCACTATTTTAATTAGATTAAAATTTTTTTTAAGTAAAGCTTGTATAACATATTTTGATAAAATCCTACAAAGTTGTTTTTAAAAGGATTAAAGTGAACTGAATGAGTCATTAATTTTTTTTAAGATAAAAAAAGAATTTATTTAATTGTTGTTTTTCAAATTCCACAATACACTATAAAAAGGTGGATTTGAATCATTCAGGGAACTCTTACAACAATCATAAAGTTATAACTAAAGGCAAGAGACAATGCATCCAAACTGCTGCTGCTAGTGCAATGATGGTAGTAGAGTTTGAATTCACATGAAAGCAAGACCCAGCTTTATGTGATTCACAGCCTGTATATATATGTGTGTGTATTAGACATTATTCCCAAAGTCTACTAAATTATAGTGACAGAATTACTGTTATCCAATTTAAATTTTTCCTGAAAATATCAATAGGCCAATCTATTGTTTTAGAATAGGCCAACTTCCCAAGATTCCAGCATTAGCCAGCTTAATGAAAAAAATTACCATGCTACAATTTATACATACACAGTTTTATCAATATACAAAAAAGCACAATGTTATTACAGCCATATATATTATATAGTATACATACAGGAGATATATTTCATAAACAAATATTAGTTGGTGAGTAGAAAAATAATTTGTTGAAATATTGTAAAAAATTAACTTCGCAGTTAAAATCTCTAATTTATAAGTTTAAAAATAAATAAGTTTTGGCTTAAAATATACGTCTCAAAATAGGGGATTGATTCATAAAAGATTTATTTTGAAATTTAAATAAACTCAGAAATCTTTCCTCTTGTAAATGAAGAAACAAAAACTTAATTTTAAAAGAACTTTTCAAAATAGATCTAGTGATTTTTTGTTAAAAAATATTTTTTTTTGATTTACCAATAGAAATACTCTAATGGGTTAATTAATAATTTTGATTTGCAGGGGGTTAATAATAATATCCACATACATGTGCAGTTTATGTATATTTTTAACATGGAATCAATTATGTCTTGTAAAAATATATGGTTTAATAAATTTATTATTTTTGACTAATGAAATATTCTAGGATATAAATATCAGTGTGTACACATATTTCCATGTGTACACACATATGTTAAAATAAATAATTTATGTATTATTAAAATGAATTGATTCTTTATGACAAATCTAATGTTTCAGCATATGTGTGTGCTTAGATAGATGCATGTCATGTAGGTACTGAAGCAATGGATCTGAAGTCCGATCCATGCTTCACAGCCTTCTATAGACTTGGTGAGTATTATAGACCTGAATTAAGTTTATAGTCCAATATCAGCAGGGTTTTGCATTAAAGCTAAAATTAATTACGTTTATATAATTTGTATTGCATTTAAATATTTTGTTAAATAAATTCCATTCTAAGATTAGATTTCTGTTAATAAAAATTACTTGTAAAACCTATTAGTCAAACATATATATACGTCAAGCATATATATATATATGAGTTAATGCAAAATTCTGCTGAAATAAAATGCTTATTTTACTATAAAAAAATAAGGATATATTTTTTGTTAAAATCTTGTTAAAATATGCGTATGATTTATTTTGAGATAAGCCCACCAACATTTTCTAAAAGAATGTATGCTTGTAATTAGTGAGCCCATTCAAGTCAAATTAAAGATGGCTTTCTCTTTCTTTTTTAATTAATAAAATTCAAACTTTAAAGAAAGAAATTTAGAATAAAAAAGTAAAAGTTATTTTTAGAAAATGTTACCTTGAAACAAAGGAGCATGTGGGTGGGCTTATCAAGATCTAAGATCATACAAACAATAGAAGGTAGCTGACAAAGAGGGTATAAATAAAAGTGAGAACAAAAGACTTGGTGATTCAGAGTTTTCTTGCTGGCATTCAGATTTCTCTTTGGAGAACTCTTTCAGATTTTGCTTGTGGAGATTTTATTCTAAAAAGTTAGACAACTGTCGTCTTCAAAATCATGGAGAAGTTTGAACATGCTCAAGCTAAAAGTCATATGAATTTGATGGATTCTACTATGCTTGGCTAGGCAAATAAATAGCTTTGCCTATCGCTGAGGTTCCTAAATACCATCAAAATGCCTTAGTATCCACTCAATAGTCATCTGAACTCTGTGCCGTGTCTGTAGGACTTTTCATAAAAGCATGCTATTTATTTCCACTTTCCTTGTCCAGAAAAATACCTATCGACGGTTGGATCAAGCCACGCCACCACCAAACAGGAGCAAGGAAACAGGACGGTAATCATATCTCTCCTCCATTGAACTATTTACTTTCTACTCTTTTTTTGTTCATACCTTTTTTTTAATTGCTTCATTGAATTGTATTTATGAAATGTTGTATTTAATTATATTTGTTATGTAACCATTTTTATTAGACTAGTCTTAGATATATATATATATATATATTGCGTGATCATCTATATATATATTTAACCCTTTTTTTCTTCGCTATTCTTCATTACTAACATGTATATATATTTTGTAGTCCATTGCGGTTAAGTTTAAAAGTTGATTTTTTCATTTAAAATCTCTTTCCAGTTTTATTTATGTTTCTAAATTCCATACCAGTAAGTTTCCTTTGTTTGCCAACTTGATCTCCTCGATAACGCCTCTTTTGTCCGCCACTGGCTTATTACGTATATCAGATTTAGCTATATACATTTTAAATAATTTTAAACTGTCAGTTTTTAGTGCAAAGCAATTAGAAAATGCTTTGCGAAAGATTTTTATTATTGTACTTTATCGAGGAGATTCGAGTTGACAATTTTATTAAAATTGGGAAGAAAAGACTTAGATCGCAAAAATATTATATCGTTTTAATCTGTTTTTATTGTCTAATTAGTTTGTTTCATTAATTTAGGGGAATAGCGGAGGCCATTAAGTCATTATTAATATTTTAAAGTCATTAATTAAACATATTATTTAACTATCAAAAGCTTGAGTTTCCTAATTTTATTATAATGCTTTATTTTACTTTTCCAATGATCCAGGCACGCAAAACACATGTTTCTTAGTACTTTTATTGCACATTTAACTATTTAGCTCCATAGGTGTTCCCGTCCATGTCTCTACCTCTGTTGCTAAGCTTTGTGGCCGGTGAGAAAATAATTTATGTGTGTCTCAGATAATGTTGTTTGTTCATAATTAGCCTCGAGAATAGGCAAATAGGGCAGAGGTCATAATATTATTGATTTAATATCTCGCATATGGATGGCCTCGAGGTACTTTCGCCTAGTATTCGAACTGGGTTAAACCAACATACATCATCTGACTGTCACAGTTAATTTTTTTTTTTCCTGCATTCTGACGCCAACAACGTGGGCCAAATTTCATTTTTTTTTATTGGAAGAATAGGAATAGGGTATTTGAAAATATAGGTAGACGTATAAGAATTTTTTTCCGCATTCTGGACGCCCATCGTGTGGCTATTCGAAATTTCCATACCCTGCAATGCCCTGTATAACATTTGTATGTGTTTATAATGTTTTTTCTTTCTTCTGTTTTAAATTAATGAATAATATATATGTAGAATTTTTTTCCTTGGGTTTGTACACACATATATAATGTTTTTTTAAATAACACGAAATCATAGTTAGTTATACGTAGAATTTTTTGCTTCGAGTGTGTCGCAGTGGGACGTATGTCATTTTTTTTTTTTAAAAAAAAATTTAGTACCCTGAGAAGTTTGTTTTAGTTTAATATATTTATATAAAAATATATGTATAATTTTTCCGAGTTTTGTTTCCTAATGTGAGCCAAATTTCATTTTTTTAAATTAATTAACAAGTTAAATGTGTCATAAGGTAAACATTTTTTTTTTCCGAGTTTAGTATATATATGAAATGAATATTTTACATTTAGAAAAGTTAACACTCCGTTAGTTGTTTTTTTTTTGTGATTATAAAATGAGATTTTAGAGTTATAGCAAATTTTTTTCCCCCCTAATGAGTAGTTTTGTCATGACCAGTCACCATATTTTTTTTGTCGTATAAAGTATATAGCTTCTATGAGGCAGAAGTGTCAAATATATACCCACCTGCCCTCCCTTAAAATAGCTTTCGTACTTTATGTTATTTAATATTGCTTAAATATGAGAAGTTTTGATGTAATAATGTTTTTCGAAATATAACATATATACAGTAGTGTTAATATTTTAGTAAAGAGTACAAATAGATAATAAAATGTTTTTCAGTTTGTTTAAATTTTTGTAAAGATCTGATAGATAACATTTTTACCGTTAATAGAAATTTTTTCTAAGATCAAAAAGTTTGATAAGTTCAGATTAACACGTGTCAACGTATGGTGTTAGCAAATATTTTTTTCACTTTCTCTGCGTTTCGTTTCTTTATATGAATAATTTTAATCATGCAAAATTTTTTTTTTCACTTTTAAATATTTTGAAATTACGTTTCCGTGCAAACAATATATATAAAATAAGTTTTGTTTCAATAATAGCAAACTTAATTTTCAACTTTATAAAAAGTAAATGCGTAAGTTCGTTTTAATAAAGATATATATAAGATATATTTTTGTATAACATATATGTCAGCCACCTTTAGTTAAGATTTTTTTTCTCTCAATTTGGATTATGCTATTGAATCAGTTATTGAGTAACCGTTAGGTGAAGACCCCTTTGAGTAATCGTTAGGTGAAGCCCTTGTTTTTTAGTGATCGCATTTGGTGAAGACCCCTTAGTAACCGTTTAGGTGAAGACCCATTACACTTTAGAGTTTAGGATTGCTGAGTAGCCTGAAATAATAGGTCTATGTCTGCAATCATTGCTTCCTTGTCATAGTTGCGACCAGCGTTTACTAGCCTAATAGGAGTATGCAGTCTGCAATATGACAAATCTTTCTAATAAAATCATGTACATGATAATAAAATAAATATTTGTATAGTTATATCTGTTTGTATATTTATATGTAGTCATATATATGCTTATTTAGTAAAGTATATATTCATATATATGGGTGTATATGGTATACACTTCGTTATAGTTCGGTAAAACCCGTTTTTATATGTTTTTTTAAACAGTTTTTGATCTCAATGCGTGATTCTGTAAAATTACTTGGTAATTGTTAATCTATTTCAGGTTGTGACCAAAATTGTAGTTGGTTTCGATCCCAGGTTCATAATTCGGAGTAGCGATTATCGTGGGATTTTATTTTTAATTTTTTTTCTGCATATTTTGTTTTGTTAATCGTACTTTAGGCTGTTTAAATTGATTTTTTTGTGTGTCTTGACCATAATGGTAACTGGGTTCGAACCCAGGTCAGACATGTTACTTTACTGAGTTGTATACGTCTTAGACTTAATTAGTATTGTCATTTAAAATATCATTTACTTATTCATGCAGAGATTTTTTTTTCGTTTAGCAGAATCATATTAAGAAATTTTTTTGAAAGTGAAGTGAAACTCAAAATAAATTTTAATCGCATTTAAACTTTATAAATCCTTATCAATGTGTGCTTGGATCATTATCCATTAATATGTATATTTGATATGGCCATTGTCTTGTCGACTGGCGCCCTTATCAAATAAATTTGTCGGCAAGTGCAATCTCTCATATCGGAATACAAATAAACAAACCATAGGAGGTAGATGATCAAAATAAAAAAATGTATGCGTAGTGAGCCAAAATAATTTTTAAACATGACTTATGTATATTTTTGCTCACATATTCCTTGATATATATATATATACTTGTATATTAATGTAAATGCATTTTTTAGTTGTTTCAGGTGTCAGAGAAAGCCAGGTCAAGTTGTAAGTGGATTATTTTAATTATATTAACATAGCAGTGACATTTTAATGAAATATAAAAATAAATAAAGTAAAGTGGGAGAATAATATGTAGTAATAAATATTAAAAACAGACACGGCAGGATTTTATATTTTTTTTCATGTACTCACAGATACATATAGGCATAGGTTTAAGATAGGACCTCGTGAGGTAGGCAAAGTTAATTTCTGAAAACATAAATAAAACAGATAGTTATATAAAATAAAGAACTTAGAATACTGACTTAGTTATAATTTTAGAAAGAAGTAAATTTTATTTAATATACAGAAGGATATAGCTCCTAGATACACATGATATAATACTTATCTAAATTGTTTATAAAAAGACTAAAATACATTTTACAAATAAGGTGGGATTGTTATATAACAAAATAGCCAATATTAGGCAAAAATGGAGGAACAGGAGAGAGGCAAAGTTTATAGGTCAATATGTACTCATAGTGACCAAAAATACAATTTGGAAGATCTCATCAAAGAAATGAGAGACGAAAATGAAATGATGATGAACATGTCCCAAGAATTCGTGAATATTACATCGCAAAGATTGAACTGTTTGGAGGCACATATGGAATTCCATCAAGAACAGAGTATTGTAACAGAAGCATCACCAGAAGATGATACTCAAAAACAAGACGACACTGATATGAAATCCTACACTGATATGAAATCCTCGAGTGATTATGAAACAGGCGAAGCCACTCACCAGTTGGACTTCTCTGGACAAATGAATGAAGATAGTAAAAAAACAGAGGATCAACAGCTGTTGAACCAAATCCAGGTGCAACAAGGCAGTGAAATCTTTACTGTGACAGTAATCAATACTATAACTCCTGTGGCAAAGATTAGCAACATAAAATGTTTTAGAGAAGAACCGGGTGGGAACCCTAGACACCACCTTGATAGCTTGAAAATCTGTCTCCAAGTCCAGAACATGACTAAGCAAGAAAAGAAGGCAAGGGATAAATTAAGACGTACGGCTCAGCATCGCAAGAATTGAAACCGGCAATATAAATTCAGGAAAGGAAACCAAGCATGGCTAAGAGACCTTAAGCCAAATAGTAAAGCATGGAGGAAAGTTAAAAAGTTCTTCCCAATATATAAAGGTCCATATGCATTAAAAAAGAAGTGTGGAGAAAATGCTTTTCGGTTGAAAGATAGTCACAGCATACAAAGACGGTATAATGCTCCAAACATAAAACCTTGCATACCACCGGACCCCGGAAAATTTAGAAAGTAAAAAGATAAATATAACTTGTTAGACTAAAAACAACACGGACTCGATTTAAGATACAGGAGATTGAATTATGGATAAACCGTTAGTTATATAGTAAAAGAAAGACTGTTAGTCAGTAACAAATTAAATATTACAGCAAATAAAGAGTAGGCTTGAACTCACCTGGCACAAAATTTTTACCTCTGACCTGAAGCAACAGCAATTTTTTTAACATTTTTTTTGCTCACTAACTATTGGGAAATGAAGCAATGGATCTGAAGTCCGATCCATGCTTCACAGCCTTCTATAGACTTGATGAGTATTATAGACCTGAATTAAGTTCTATAGTCCAATATCAGCAGGGTTTTGCATTAAAGCTAAAATTAATTACGTTTATATAATTTGTATTGCATTTAAATATTTTGTTAAATAAATTCCATTCTAAGATTAGATTTCTGTTAATAAAAATTACTTGTAAAACCTATTAGTCAAACATATATATATACGT
This sequence comes from Epiperipatus broadwayi, assembly GCA_028023455.1. NCBI lineage: Eukaryota > Metazoa > Onychophora > Udeonychophora > Euonychophora > Peripatidae > Epiperipatus > Epiperipatus broadwayi. The sequence continues at coordinate 2,587,663 of JAQFVV010000094.1, forward strand.
CAAGCATATATATATATGAGTTAATGCAAAATTCTGCTGAAATAAAATGCTTATTTTACTATGAAAAAATAAGGATATATTTTTTGTTAATTTCTTGTTAAAATGTGCGTATGATTTATTTTGAGATAAGCCCACCAACATTTTCTAAAAGAATGTATGCTTGTAATTAGTGAGCCCATTCAAGTCAAATTAAAGATGGCTTTTCTTTCTTTTTTAATTAATAAAATTCAAACTTTAAAGAAAGAAATTTAGAATAAAAAAGTAAAAGTTATGTTTAGAAAATGTTACCTTGAAACAAAGGAGAATGTGGGTGGGCTTATCAAGATCTAAGATCATGCAAACAATAGAAGGTAGCTGACAAAGAGGGTATAAATAAAAGTGAGAACAAAAGACTTGGTGATTGAGAGTTTTCTTGCTGGCATTCAGATTTCTCTTTGGAGAACTCTTTCAGATTTTGCTTGTGGAGATTTTATTCTAAAAAGTTAGACAACTGTCGTCTTCAAAATCATGGAGAAGTTTGAACATGCTCAAGCTAAAAGTCATATGAATTTGATGGATTCTACTATGCTTGGTTAGGCAAATAAATAGCTTTGTCTATCGCCGAGGTTCCTAAATACCATCAAAATGCCTTAGTATCCACTCAATAGTCATCTGAACTCTGTGCCGTGTCTGTAGGACTTTTCATAAAAGCATGCTATTTATTTCCACTTTCCTTGTCCGGAAAAATACCTATCGACGGTTGGATCAAGCCACGCCACCGCCGAACAGGAGCAAGGAACCAGGATGGTAATCATATCTCTCCTCCATTGAACTATTTACTTTCTACCCTTTTTTTGTTCATACCTTTTTTTAATTGCTTCATTGAATTGTATTTATGAAATGTTGTATTTAATTATATTTGTTATGTAACCATTTTTATTAGACTAGTCTTAGATATATATATATATTGCGTGATCATCTATATATATATATTTAACCCTTTTTCCTTCGCTATTCTTCATTACTAACATGTATATATATATATATATTTTGTAGTTCATTGCAATTAAGTTTAAAAGTTGATTTTTTCATTTAAACTCTCTTTCCAGTTTTATTTATGTTTCTAAATTCCATACCAGTAAGTTTTCTTTGTTTGCCAACTTGATCTTGATAATGCCTCTTTTGTCCGCCACTGGCTTATTACGTATATCAGATTTAGCTATATACATTTTAAATAATTTTAAACTGTCAGTTTTTAGTGCAAAGCAATTAGAAAATGCTTTGCGAAAGATTTTTATGATTGTACTTTATCGAGGAGATTCGAATTGACAATTTTATTAAAATTGGGAAGAAAAGATTTAGACCGCAAACATATTAATCTGTTTTTATTGTCTAATTAGTTTGTTTCATTAATTTAGGGAAATAGCAAAGGCCATTAAGTCATTATTAATATTTTAAAGTCATTAATTAAACATATTATTTAACTATCAAAAGCTTGAGTTTCCTAATTTTATTATAATGCTTTATTTTACTTTTCCAATCTTCCAGGCATGCAAAACACATGTTTCTTAGTACTTTTATTGCACATTTAACTATTTAGCTCCATAGGTGTTCCCATCCATGTCTCTACCTCTGTTGCTAAGCTTTGTGGCTGGTGAGAAAATAATTTATGTGTCTCAGATAATGTTGTTTGTTCGTAATTAGCCTCGAGAATAGGCAAATAGGGCAGAGGTCATAGTATTCTTGATTAATATCTCGCATATGGATGGCCTCTAGGTACTTTCACCTAGTATTCGAACTGGGTTAAACCAACATACATCATCTAACTGTCACAGTACATATATATTAAAATCAGTCATCAAACATATATGTTAAAATTAAATATTATATACTATAAAAATGAATTTTTATTATTGTTTTATGACAATTAAAAGATGTTAATTTTAAAATTATTATACAGCACATCTGGGTGCATATATGTATATATGTGCACATGTGCGTGTTTATATAAACATCTAGAAATACATGTAAATTACAATGTAATAGCATTTTTTTGTGTTATACTAATGAAAATCAGAATGCTGAATTTATAGCATACTCAACAGACCTTAATTTAATTTCATTATTACTAAATTTATATTTTATTAAATTATTTCAGTGAATATATTTAATCCTAGATTAGGTTTAAAACATTATATGTATTAGCTTTGTTCATAGTAACAGTTATAGCTCTTGCTCACTGAGCTAGATTTGTGCATAATGGTCAGTTCTATAGATTGGGATTTATGTTTATTATTATGGACGTCTAGTTGATGATTATCTCATTACTTTTCTAAGGCTGATTGGTGCAAAGAGATATCCTTTAAAGTCCATGCATTACATTTTATTTAGTTTTTATTACTAGAAATTAAATTTATAGTTGGCCAGTATACTAATGGTACTAAATGGTCAGATCATTGATGATGATCAGCATGTTTTAGTATTCCAGCATTGTTTTTTAATAGTTATATTCTTATGAATTAGCACTTAAGTTTGTGCATCCAAATTGTTGTGTTGTATTGCTGTCCTAAGTTTGGCAAGGGCTAAATAATTAGCATGGTCTATAATAAATCCATTTCAAATTCAGTATCACAAGATTGATTTTTAATTTTTTTTATTATTGATCATTCATGATGATAAATGATTATTTATTCTTTTCAGTAATGTTTATGAACTTATAGTTAGTTTATTTCTTGGTGATCTCTCATGCTCATTCATGATTTGTGTTTAATTTTATATTTAAATTTGATTCATTAACTGAAGTTGTTGATGATGATTTTCCATGACTTCAGGTCCATCCCTATTTCTCTATACCATTACAATATATATTTTACACAAATAGTTTTTAATATTTAAGAACATTTATTCTTTTATATTCTAGTACCATTTATTGTAAGCTTGAGTAATCAAGGGCTACAAGATAATAGTCTACATTAAATCTTCACCCCCCAGACTTGTTTCTAGCTTTTGCCTCTATTAGTTCAAATCTGGAATTAATTCAGCTAACATCTAATAGCTTGAAATTTCAAAAAATCCTAAAATTTTAAGCCCAAGTCAACCAGCTTGTGTAGCATCATAGAGATCAGTAGCTACATGCTTCAATATAGGTATCTTTAATAACACCATGTTTTTTAGAACTAAAACTTCTTAGAGTAATACAGCTCAATCTATGCTTGGTTTAAGGCAGAATTCAGCAAAATTTTTAACCTGAAGAATCACTTTGTTTAAATATTCCCTCTTCCTCCCATAAAAGAACTGCAAGGAAAGATGTAAAAATAGGTTCATAAAAATATGAATTTCTGATATATTTGAACATTTATTATAGTAATAAATCATAATATCTGTATAAATTTAAACAAAAATAAAAATTCTTTTAAATATAACAACAAAAACAAAAAAGTACATTGGATGACAGTTTGATTTATTCACAAATTTCTAATATTTAAACATTTATTATATACAATAATTACTATTTCATAATAAGGCTGAATTCAAAAAACATTGTAATGCACATTTTTCTTCTCCTAGAGTCATCAAAATATTTATTCATAAACTTCAAGGGAAAATAAAATTTGGGTTTATGTTTATCATGACAAAAAGATAAAAGAGCTATATGTGGACCATGAGCCACCATTTGCCAATTCCTGATTTAAAATATGAATATAGTATTCTGTACTTAAACCATGCTAAGTTTATCAAAATAAAAAGTTTATTTCATAAAATAGACAATCTCTAAAATTTGGTTATTTATATATAAAAACAAAATATTAAAATTGGTTGAAAATTTTATTTCATTTCCCATTTTCTAAAATTTTTCTCTCTATCAAGAGATATGACTAATATTTGCTGCACTGCTTTTTAGTAATTTAGTTTCAGATTTAATTATTTGTATAATGATATAAAGTTCGATATTTTGATATGATTACCATTGGTAAGAAAATTTCAGCATTTAAATTAACCCGTTACCCGTTATAAGAAAGTACACATTTTTTTTTTCAAGTGTCATAGCATCGGCCGGGACGCGAACCTGCAACCCGGGCAACTGCTTGTAAGGCAGTCGCGCTGACCTCTCGACCACCAAGTACGCATTATTATACCCAATACTAATCGAAAAAGAATTATTAAATAATTTTATAAATTAGATCGCAAATTTAAGTTTTTTACTCCAATAAGTAACAGTGATAAATACCATTTACTAGATAAGAAAACATATTTACCAATAAAACTCAAAGAATACGTGAGAATAAAAAGCTTTTTGGGTTATTTTTCAGTTCTTGATTACAAAATAATTTCACTATTTGAGTGATTCATATATATTTAAGATTGATATTAATTTGCTTTATTCTTGATAAGTTTCCAACTCATACATTTCTAGGTCTGTTACTTATTGGACTTTTTTGTAACTCACATACACTTTTAATAAGTATTGTTACTAATTAGATGGATGTGGGAAAAAAGAAAAGTATTTAATTTTATAAAATATCTTTATATTATAGTAGAATTTAAAATCAAGAGTTTTCTTCCAAACTCTCCTATATTCAAATACCTTTGATCTTATTGAAAAAGCAGTTTTAAATCTAATCAGAAATACCACACAAATATTTGCTGGAGAATGCTGTTCAAAGCAATTTGAGATTTATATCCTTACAATCTATTGGTTTATTTAAACAAAATGCTGCAGTATTTCACAATGGGACTATTTCTCTCAAAAAAGGAAGTATTCATATATAAATAAAAGAATGCAGGGAATATTTTTATTACTTTATTCTTTTCAAGAGATTTCAGTTTTGTTGTATTTGAGGAACAATATGCAGGCTTGTTGACCCTGTGAAAATGTGGAATTTAATTCAAACCGAAGCGTGTTTTGGATTTTTTATATGCAAGATGTTAAGCTTTTAATAAAATATATTTCACTTATCACAGTTATTAGATATTTAATTAAGAATTTATTTATAACTCTGTTTTAACATTTTTAAAAAAATCCAGTCTCAATGACATTTCTTTACCAATAATGACATCACACAATCTTATAAGCTTACTCATACATTCTAAGAAAAAGTCTCTCCAAATTAATATACTGCAAGAGATCAATGGACATTAGAATCCTGTAACACCTTATCCATTTAGGCTTACAATAAATGGTTCAAGACTAGAATAAAAAAAAACTGCTTTTCTCTTCTCTAAAGAGACCTCTAATTCTTATTGTGATTGCTGCCCCTGAACTATACTATTAGTGTCTGTATAACAAATTTGACAATTCAATACAGTCTGAAAATGTTCAAAATAGATGAACTCTTGTTCTGAATCTATAAATATCTGATTTGGGTTGCTGTAATTTATAAAATAAACAAACAAATTTTAATAGTATGTGATACCATACAAAATATCTTTTAATCAGTTGCTCAGGCAGGAAAGTGGTGCTTGAGCGCCAAATACCAGAATGAGCACAGAAATTTCAATTCATCAAACTTTTTTTTTGTATGTTTTCCTCAATTGGTAATCAATTTAGAAAGCTTTGACTGTTAATGCTTGCTCTTGTATTCAATGCCTCAATATTATAAATGATTCTTTTAATGTAAGACTTTAAATAATTTCATGGCTCGAGACATATTGATAACATTACTATCTTTGGATCTAGTGTCAGAATATTCTAGCTCCTCATTGAGGTGAATCATAAGCTTGAAACCAATTGGTCTTGGGATAAGAGTATTTTGAATAGAGATTTTAAATATTTCCTCTTATCACACTTATCAATTAAGAGCTTGTTTGAGCTAATGAAACAGATGTTACTGTCCTCCTATCTGTTTCAACTTTATGTCTCCATAGACACATCTATGCCGGTTTTGAACACTCTTTAGTACAAGTGTGTATGTATCCACACAGTGGTATATGCCTTTACACAGCTGTATATATATGTTTACACAGTTGTATATGTATCCACACAGCGATATATTCATTTACACAGTTATATATGTAATCACAGTTTTATATGTATTCAAACAATTGTATGTTTATTGTCACACATACAAGCACCTGTAAATGATAATGATTAATTTTTGTGTGGATGTATTGCAGCATTTATATAAATAATATATTGTATAAGGGTTATTTTGTTTAGAAAATGTGGCTAAATATTCTTTAACAAGTTTGGTTTAGGTAAATTATAAATCACATGCGAAATTCACAGATTGGTAATAAGACTATTTAGAATAATTCACAGGTGAGATCAGATGGTCCCTAGGTTATTGACATTGTTTTAGAGCTCATTCATTACGATTGTAATGAATTTCTTTTCCCAGATCAAACCAGTAAAAATTTGGCAACAAGATAAGAAAAAAGATTAGAATCAAAAGAGACAGACTGCTGTAAAACTTAGAGGAAGTTTGAATTGTATTTTAAAATAGATAGTCGCTGGCTTTTGATCTGGGGAATATAAATATCGCAGATTTTTATTTAGAATAATTCGCAGGTGGGATCAGATGGTCCCTAGGTTATTGACATTGTTCTAGAGCTCATTCATTACGATTGTAATGAATTTCCTTTCCCAGATCAAACCAGTAAAAGTTTGGGCAACAAGATAAGAGAAAGATAAGAATCAAAAGAGACCGCGGGCTGTAAAACTTAGAAGAAGTTTGAATTGTGTTTTAAAATAGATAGTCGCTGGCTTTTGATCTAGGGAATATAAATATTGCGGATTTTTTTTTTCTTTAGCTTGCTTTTTTTCCCCTGTAAATTGTTGTGGAGACCAGAATCCAAAATGATCGAGTAAAATAATATATTTACTGGCTCTTGAGCCAGATGGCTGCTCTCAGTTCCTCTAAACATTCCTTCGAATAGGCTTTCCAGCAACCTGCATAGAGAATATGAAGAAATTTAATCTATCTGAAAGGCCACTGAAGATTATGACGCTGTCAGACGCCCTATTCCCACCACTATCATTGATATACGCTTCAAGTCCAATCAAGGAGGCAGAGAGATGGTAATAATTTTAAAAAAAACTGCAGTATGAACTTTAATCTATAAATTCTTATAACACTTTAAAAAGAACGTTCTATCTAAATTATAAAAACTCTTTAATTTTTACCCTCTTATAAAAAGAAACTAACAATCTGTGTAACTTTATATATAATGTAAAAGAAAAAAAAATCACTTACTTTAATTTTATAAACTGCTGAAATCTTTTATGAATTAAAAGATTTCATATATTTTTTATATACTCATTAAATGTCCGAAATTTATTCTCTTCAATTCCTACAAACTAACGGTCTTGCCTAATTTCAGTAATTTTAATATTTTGTTTAAATGCATTTTGTTATGTTTAATATGTGATAATATGCTCAGATTTCGAAACAATGAAACTAAGTAAGTAATTTATAAAGGAGACAATTGTGATCTTCACTTAGACATTTAAAAGCATTGTTTGTTTTATTGAATCATTGTTTCGAAATTATAATATTGGTAATAAACGAATGCGCTAACCACTCGTTATTATCATAGTTATATATATATTGTAAAATCGTATATTTTTTAAGGTTTGCTTAACCGATCTTATATTATAACCTTTGATATCTATTAGTTGGAAGGGATATATATATTGTCTAGAGATGATAAAGTATATTTGCTAATGTTTGTATTAAGTCCCATCGAATATACTTTCCCTCCTTAATAAAAGAATATTTATATGCAGATTCAGGATCTTAACTAGATTATTTTTATATAGTTTAAGCCCATTTTATTAGCATACTTATAATGCTAATATTAAGAACTGTTTTGAATTAGCTTGACAGATAAAAGCTATCTGTTTTAGGCGCAATTAATTATATGCATACTTATTGCTTTATATATATATATTGCGTGCATTGCGGGTGTGTTTTTATATAGTACACTTATATGTGTTACGTTTTGCTGCCTCTGACAAGGGTTCACGGTAACAAACCGCCCCTTTATTTGGTTCGGGTTATGGCTATCTTCATTAGAACTGGGGGCGTGCGGACCCAGATTTTTCCTAAAGCCAATCCGACTTCCTGAACTTTATGTTCATATCAATAGCAGCAAACCGTCGGTCTCAGAGCAAACCGAGCATGTGATGCTGAAGCTCTTGAAGAATCACACACTCGCACTGCAAGTTTATTTCTTTAATATTATATAGCGCCATAGCACATATATGTGGACCTAATGGTAACCAGTTCTTTTTCCCATAGTAATTAATCATTCAGCTTTAGACTGGAGTTTGAATCTGGGTTATCAGGTTGAATCTGCATGATTCTGAGTATTTAGTTGCTCATTTTATTAGTATGTATAACAGCCATTAAAACTGGTTGTACTCATCATCTCTACTAAAGTATCAACTTCTAACTTAAGCAAGTCAAGTTCATAAGATGAGCATATTAAATAATTAGGCATGACCTCTATAACTCACACACACATGTATTGTAATATGTTTAAAAGGGAACAGATGTACTTGATAACAGTCCCAACTATTGTAACATGCTTGCCTGTATTGAATACCTTGTGAAGATTATACAATCCCTGCCATTATGATATTTTGTGTTAGATCATTTGTTATTGTTTTAATAAATCCTTTTAAAATATAAACTGTTGTATATCTTTCTTGCTCAGACTCTAGATCAAACCAAACCAGTATCTTATCCAATCCATAGTATTTTATCCAATCCACAGTATATTATTAAATGTCACAGTTCATTACTCCAATTTCTTAATGAGTTTATATGCTATATGTGTATGTCTGGTAGTTAAGATTAATAGAGTGTTAAGTGTTATATATCACTTATTTAGTTAGGTTAGTAATGACCTTAAGTCTCGTGTTTCTCCCTGTTCTATGTCGGCTCGCGGTTAAATGAGGACTGAGTGTAGCCTCAGGAATGTCACTCATAAGGTGTTAAATTTGAAGTACTGGCAGATGAGTTGGAGTTTGGTCGGACTAGAGGTCTCAACCACCTCACTCCGGTCAGCTTTGGTATATTTTGCTTGGGCTCTGAATATTGTTGCATGAGTGTACAAATCTGACTGTTACACTATTGGTATGCTCTCTGTATTACATTTTTGTAAACACAAGCTTATAAAAGCAATTTCACATTATATATGACTTGCTTTATTGATAATTATCTTCTCTTAATGAAATGACTAACAGCAAAGAATTTTGACGATATTATTGTAAAATATCAATTTTTATGAATAACGCATTATAAAATATTATATCCGTTATAATATTTTTGATCTCGTGAGACTTAAAATGTAGAAGATAAAATTCTAATAAATTATATTAATTTTCTTACAACTGCTGTTTCTTTTAACAAATTAAAAAAAATGGAATATATTATAACAATAAAATAACTATTGCAGGTATATTAGTTATAACAGGCAAAACTCACTATACATATGCCACACACAGCAAGCTAGAATAATCAATGGATGCCAGAAGGCTTGTGCATAAAATCCCCATCTAGTGCCTACTCATCCAATATCCCCAGACTAGTTTCTGGCTTGTGGCCTTCATCAGTGAGGAGCCACAAGCCAGAAACTAGTCTGGGGATATTGGATGAGTAGGCACTAGATGGGGATTTTATGCACAAGCCTTCTGGCATCCATTGATTACTCTAGCTTGCTGTGTGTGGCAATACGTATAGTGAGTTTTGCCTGTTTTAACAACAGTTATACACAAGCATAAGAGATGGAGGTCATGTGATGTATATTAGTTATATATAGAGTGATTATTTTAATTAACTTTTTGTATGGAAATGATACTTGGATACCCTATAAAAGTATTATAAAAATTTCAGTTAAGGATGTTTCATAAAACTTTAAAAACACAATGGCAGGATCATATTCTTCAACTTACCAGACATGATACTACAGAGTTTATTATTCCAAAATTACATCTTCATTGTATTAGGCATGAGAGATGAATGATAAATACATGACTTCCTAAAAAAGTGTTTTATAGGGAACTTGGGCATGGTTTTTCTGGGAAAATAGACCTGTTTATATTGTAGGTATCATCTCAAAGACATTCTATAGAAATGCAATGTTGCTTGTTTTCAATGGGAAAATATGATAGAGAACACAATACATTGAAGAGCTACAATTAGCCAAGGTGTTAAAACATTTTAGAAAGAAAATATATCAAATAGATTAGAATAATGGATCAGCATATTATATATGTGGATATATATATATATATATATAAAAAAAATATATTTTATATTATAATAGTTTGATTGTATAGTCATTAATAAACTTATCTCTAGTAAAATATTTTATTTTTTGTTTCATCATTTTCTTCTTGGAATTAAAATAACCATACCCATTTTCAAATGACTGCTGATGATGATCATTGTTCTCATAATATATCCTATCATCTCATAAATTAATGGTATTCAGAGTGACTAGAGATGGGGAAAAATAAATCAAAGCTGTTTTTGTATTGTTATTGGAAATAGTTTTAATTAAAAATGGAGACATTGGAGAGATAATTGCCTAATAATGATTTATGACTTTTAGTGAGATTTGGCCACTTGGCCTCTCAATATTCAAATGTTGCTTAATTTTATTTAAATTTATTAAATCATCAGAAGTGTAGAGAAAACAAAAAGTGATTACTTCTTTGAGATTTAATATAACATGGCCCAGTGCCAAAATTCTTTATAAATCAATGTAGGTCCTATGAAAAACTGATTGATACATTTTTTGGCTATCAACAATTGTTAGTTATTGCTGCAATGGAAAACAGATAAGTATTGATGAGAAGTTTGAAAATAAATAGGTTTTTTTTTTTTAATTCCAAAAGTTCATACTATTATTTCTTCTAACATTAATGATATAGTCAAACATGTGATTATTATAAGAATTCCAATATTTAAATACAAGTATAGTGTATATACTTAAACTAGATGTAATTAAAGGGGATTTGAACACAGACTTTCAAGCTATCTTACGTAACCAATACACATGACTGAATGAAGCTTGAAAGCCTCTGTTCAAATTCCCTTTAATTATGAGAATTTCAGTAATTAATAATTAATATGCTTTATATATTAATAAAATAATTTCCATATTACTTCAATTTTTGCTAAGATTTTTCAATAGTATCTGCATTTGTAAATGCATAAAGTTTTATACAGTAATTTGATATTAAATATAAGAAAATTTGAAGAAGTCTGCTAGATAATTGAAATAGTCAAACAAATTAATAAAAAGTATTATTAAAAGTGCAAAAAAAGTAAATTTTTTTAAGGGAATTATTTAAAGTTATTATTCTTATTATAGAAATTCTGCAATTTTTAAAATAATAAATCTTCATCTTAATTTTTAGTGAGATGATTCCAAAATATTCACATATACTTTTTGAAATTATTATTATAGGTTAAAATTCTCTTAAGATAAAGCTATCTGTGGTATCTTAATTATATAATCTAACTCCCTAGAGTGATAATAAAATTCTAAATCTTCAGATAGATATTCCAAACATATATTTTAATTATATATTATTTTGTTATATGGTTTATGTTTTTTGCATCTCCAAGATTACAATATTTTGCAGTTCATATTTAACAGTATATTTAGATATCATCCTTTTTCATGTCAAAAACTTATATTATTTGCATTTGGCATTTAACTTCTTTTTTTTTTTTTACTATATAATTTCCAATAAATAATAATTTATATATATATTAAAAAAAACAAGATTTTTCTTGGTTATAAAATTAAGTATCAAAAAACTTTCAACGTTTTAAAAAAAGAATGAAATGTCAAATGAAATCCAAGAAAGATTAACAGAAATGCTATAATATTTACAAAGACAGCTGAGATGGAAACAAGTTTGAAAAACAAAAGTTAACTTTCAGAAGATTCATGAAATTCAAATAAAATTTCAGCTTTGAGTAAGTTTGCTGAAAAATGTATATGAAGTTTGTAATTGATGTAAGGAAAAAATATATCAAAGGATATCAACTAAAAGATTTTTAACAATATATTTTGTATGGTTGAACCACTAATAGTAGAAGTGAGGTCAGATTAGCCATGATATTGTTGTAAAATGTAAAATTGTCAGAATTGATGATGTTACTTCAGAAAATTTTAAAAAGAAAAACATGGTATGTTTATCCCAGTGATATGAGCCAATATAATAAGGATGGTTACAAAAAGCCAAAGATCAATTAATTAATGTATGTTTTATGTTAATCATTTACATATTTACTTACATTAATTATATTTTTGAATGTAGATACATATGCACAGTCTATTTGCCTCATTGTTTAAGAAAATGCAATTATTGAATTATTTATAGACAATTACAACATAGAAAATTGAAATAACAGCAACTATATTTGCTGATATGAAAGATACCATTTATGAAAATAGTTTGTCAAGAATAGAAAATATAAAAAAAAAGATTATTGATACTAGTCTAGAGAAGCAACCAAGGCAGCACTTTTAAAAAAAATCTAAGAATTTTAGACCAAAAAGGTGAGGGGCATGTACTTTGGAAAAACAAGTATTAACAATTATTCTTGTTTCAAAAGAAGTTTATTTGTGCCTCATTGTTTGGTGCTATGAGGCCAAAGTCAAAATTTACAATATAATATTAAACTAGACAAAGGACAATAGCATATTCAGTCCATGTGGAGGGTCCCAAACCAGATGAGATATCTCATAAAGACTGCTCATTCCCCCAGAGACCCCCCACACAAACCACCATCCAAGTTACAAAATTATAAAACAAATTTTTACAGACTAAAAGTTCCATAAATGACATCGACGGATCGTAAATACATTACAATTGGAAAGTTGCAAGATAAATGAACTGATTATTATAATAATGTAATATATATCCAGACCATGGGAACTTCACTCCATCACCTATGCATCCAGATCACAAAACATATCACTTCAAATATACATGAAATACATCTATTCAAATGACTTCAAAAACATAAACACAATATAATTTTAATATTTACAAGGATTGTAAAACTATTCTTCATCTATCCAGGACTGCAGTGACTTCATTCCATTATTCTGCAGACTTGGATTGCCCATTAGGCAAAGTATCTCATTCAGAGAGTAGGAATTCACAACAACTAATAAATATCCCAACAGCCTGATTAAGGAATAGTTACATAAATGTTTGATTACATAGTTTCTACTATATATAAAACAAATTTTCCCCAAAATATATTAAACGTAGCTCTCAACATCCATCCAGATGTGCAGTAACTTCACTCCATTCATCTGTAGATCTGGATGCAAAAATAACAATACATTGTAAATTAAAGGATTAAGTTATATTTTAAATTAGTAACTAACTTAGATCTTTTCTGGAAAATAATTACATTACTTTATTCATTACAGTTCATTCAATCAATGACAAACATCCCTGGAAGTTTTACTCGAGACCAGGTCTGATCAGCCATCCATTGTTGACAAATTTTCTTATCCTTCACTCTAGCTTCTTTTATTTTCTTAATAAACATTTCTTCTACTGTTCCTTCAGTTCTATCTAGAAACATTATTACATTTCTGGCTGACCAGATGGAAAAGTTCGCTTGTGTTGCAAGTCTGATCAGAATAAATTCCCCTTTCTTATCGCTCTGGGTATGTCTATATAAGCAATGTTTTTTATCTGAGATCTGCATCAGGAAACAGTTTCGTATAGAATTCCACATCTCACAAAATTGTAGGATATGGGAAATTGATTCTTATATCTTGGAATTAAGATTTTCAGAAAAAATAGGCAATATGCTTAACAAATAAAAAAAATAATGTAGCAAAATAAAATAATCAAGTGTTTTAAAACTAGTGGAAGTTTTTTTAGGACATTAATTATTGCAATGTCAGTAACTATATCCAAATGATACAACTAGTATCTGGATTTAAAAATATATTTCTTATATAATAAATAATTTGCCCCCCCCCCCCTAAAGGCAGAGCATTTTCTGACACTTTCAGGAAACAACTATTAAAGCTATTGATCTCATGGATCATGAATAACATTTGAAAGTAAAACCATATTTTGGCTTTCTATCTAAAAATATTTCCTTTATAAAGAAGATTAAACACATTAATCTCTAGTTATACCATCACCCTACTGAAGAAATTGACATTCAGATCTTTTTCTTAGCCTACTTAGATTCATTATACTTTTCAATATGAGAATTAATAACAAAAAAATTTATATTCTAGTTTATATCACATTTAGGTGTGTAGGTCTATATATTTACTGCAAAATCTTAGGAAGATTTTTGAATGATTAATAATAAAATTCAAAACCATAATGTTAACTAAGAAGATGAATGGATAATGACAGAAGAACTTGAAGGAAATAGGAAAATAGAAAGATATTTTAAAAAAGAATAATGGAAAAAAATTCTATTTGCATTGATTTTTTGAAATTTCTAATGCTAAAAACGAAAAGAAAAATTGTGTGTGTATATATTATTTATTTGCACTTTGAATTTCAAGTGTGAAAGTTTCTACTTGTATAACTTTGACACTAACTATTTCCAATAAATATATTACTAATTATTTATTAACTAGAGATTATCCTTAGCCTAGATATAAACTTTAAACTTCAATTGAAGATTACAATATCTGTTTTCTAATTAAACAAAAACACATGGCATAACACTATCTCAATTTTTTTTCCCATACGCATTTATTTTTAGATATGTGAAAATATAAACTGGTTTTGTATACAACCGTGGACAAAAATGTTTGCCATAATAAAAAAATGTTTTTAAAAAAACGTAAGTAAAATAGCAATTTTTTACTACTGTTTTTAAAGAAGTAATTTTATTACTATTACATTTTGCAGTAAATTCACATCGATTTTGAAAAGACTTTCTAGAAAAGACTAGAATGTAGTCTTTTTAAGGAAGCTTTTAAAAATGGATTTTTTTTCAATACTGTATTAACTTGTCAAAATAAGAGTCATAGATCACATGACCCTATCTCTTATGCTTGTAAGTATAAACAATGAGGATTGCCAATTCCTCTACAAGCTTTATGATAAATGCTTAGCCAGAGCCAGCACTTAAAATATCTGTCAGAACCCCCCCTCCCCCAACCCCTGACAATGGTTTCATGCTTTGGCACTTCTCAGAGAGGTGTCAGGGTAGGTTCAGACACTAGACCTAAAAATACCAACCCAAAGCCAAGCACTTATCTAAAAGTTATCTATTGAATGAAAAATCTGAAATTTTCAGACATCTACATGTCTTCAAACCCAGCTATCCAACTCAAATAGTTATATGGGCTGATAGATCTTCAGTCATACCATATATTAGTAGTCTTAACAATATAAAATCGCATAAGATTTATGGCAGAGACTAAATATTCAAATAAGAGTCATAGATCACATGACCTTATCTCTTAAGCTTGTAAATTATAAACAATGAGGATTGCCAATTCCTCTACAAGCTTTATGATAAATACTTAGCCAGAGCCAGCACTTAAAATATCTCTGTCAGAACCCCCCCCCAACCCCTGACAATGGTTTCATGCTTTGGCACTCCTCAGACAGATGTCAGGGTAGGTTCAGACACTAGACCTAAAAATACCAACCCAAAGCCAAGCACTTATCTAAAAGTTATCTATTGAGTGGAAAATCTAAAATTTTCAGACATCTACATGTCTTCAAACCCAGCTATCCAACTCAAATAGTTATATGGGGCTGATAGATCTTCAGCCATACCATATATTAGTAGTCTTAGCAATATAAAATTGGATAAGACTTATGGCAGATACTATAAATAGTCAAAATAAGAGTCATAGATCACATGACCCTATCTCTTAAGCTTGTAAGTTATAAACAATGAGGATTGCCAAAGCACAAAACCATGGTCAGGGGTTTGGGTGGGTAGGGGGGTTCCTGGCAGAGATATTTTAAGTGCTGGCTCTGGCTAAGCATTTATCATAAAGCTTGTAGAGGAATTGGTAACCCTCATTGTTTATAACTTACAAGCTTAAGAGATAGGGTCATGTGATCTATGACTCTTATTTTGACTATTTATAGTCTCTGCCATAAGTCTTATGCAATTTTATATTGCTAAGACTACTAATATATGGTATGGCTGAAGATCTACCAGCCCCATATATTTTGAGTTGGATGGCTGGGTTTAAAGACATGTAGATGTCTAAAAATTTCAGATTTTTCATTCAATAGATAACTTTTATATAAGTGCTTGGCTTTTGATTGCTATTTTTAGGTCTAGTGTCTGAACCTACCCTGAAACCTCTCTGAGGAGTGCCAAAGCATGAAAACATGGTCATGGGTTTGGGGGGGGGGGGTTTTCCTGACAGAGATATTTGTATTAACTTGTGTTTGTTTTTCTCTATCAAGAATGCATTCTGTTTTTAAAATCTGTTTACTGCAGCTTAATTAAAATTAATTACGATTTAAAGAATCCTTTTCAAATGTCTTCAAAAATGGAGGTAAAAAAAAATAGCAAACGAAATATAACTTTCTCAGAAGTAGTTGTCAATTTTTATAATGAATGTTATTATAGCTTCAGTAGCTCAACCTATTGGAATTCGATTAAAGCAAAACAAACAAAACATTCAGTAAATACTTTATTATCTAAATGCATATAGGATTTTTTAATGTTTACTATATATGTAATCAAATTTATTAACATTTACTATAAGCGTGGCCAAATACGTCTTTTTTATTATTATTATTATTTTTGTAATTAATTAAAATTGATAGTGTTGTTAATTCATTTAAAATTTATTCTTCATACATCATAAAAATTGTTCTGATAAAATAATTTTTAGTATTAATTTATTTGTTACTTAATTTTCAAAACTTATTATTATTTTAAAATATAATCATCTTTTTGATGATTGCATTATTATTATTTATAAAATCAAGATTTCATATGATGTGATGTGATGTACTGTGACTTCTCCTTAAACGGAGTCAGAACTCTCTCAGCAACTATGCCAAAGAAACCTGTTAGCTACTTTACCTTCCCCTTCCATTCCCCATCCTAAGATTTCCCATAATCTGCTCCATCCCATTTCCACAACACAATCTTTGTCAACTCTATGGCCTTTATATCTAAATCCCTCTTATCTTTTCTCAAACCCAGCATAAAAAACAATAACCCACTTTCTGTATAATCGCTTTGTTCATATTTATTCTTCTTAACTTCATTATTTGAATCCTTTCTGCTTTCAAGCATTTACATTCAATCAACGGATGCCTAATATTTTCTATGACTTCCTTACACAATTTGCAGATTAAATCATCCATATTTTACCATTTACATGTATATTCTCTTGTTAAAAATTCAATCTAAATTTGTATTTGAGCGACCTCTAGAAATAAAAGAAGCAACTTAAAATTGACCAATTTTGTAAATTAAAAAATAAATAAATAAAATATATATAAACATTTAAAAATAAATTCTATTCCTGACATAGTGCCATATTTTTTTTTTTTTGCTTTAAGAAAAAAAAATCAAATGTTGTGGTCAAATAAATTCATATATTGATAAAGATTTGGATGTGTGTTTTTGTATACGATGTAAGATTTCAGTTCATATGACATTCCTAAAAATAAAAACAAATTCTGCAATTATAGTCATTTACAGTTTTTAGTTATAATTTTTTTCTAAATTAAAATTTTATATTTGCTGTTTAATTATACTATTTTAATAATAGTAAAAATAAATAAATAAATGAAACACAGATCTTCAAAATTTTTTTTATTTTTTGTGTCTCTCAGTGCAGAAATTCAGATCACCATCTCTCACTACATATGCAATTTGTGAATAACCTTCACTCTTCAGATGAGTTAAGTATCTAACACCTGAATTTCTAAGCCCAAGATGGCAGATTAATATATTTTATTATATTAGATGTCTAATCCTATGCATAAATCTTTGCAGATGAGAATTATTAAGGCAATTTATTAAATTAAAATAATAACACAGCAATTTTAATAATTACATAGTTTGCCACTTGGAAATTCATATAACATTTGGGACTGTAACCCACGGGTCTTTAGCTCTCAAGTCAATCACTCCAATACTGCACTAACTGACACAGGGCAAAGTTAATTAAATGATTTATTGTTTAGGCAAATGAAAAATGTTTTAGCATCAGAAGTGCAAATTTAGTCATGAACTGTAGATCTTTAGTTCATCATCTGTCACCACAATAAACTCATAGGGGAAAAGAAAAAAAAGCAGTATTCACTGTCGTTAAATTTGCTTAAAAACGAATAATTTTAAAATACTAATGGTTATTGTTTATCCTTACATTTGTTGGCTTTTAACAGTTATAACTTTTTTTTATTAAAAAAGAAAACTTTTAATGGAATTATATTATTTTAAATTGAAACGAGATTGGAGACTAGCTGACTTTTATATATAAAAAAGACTTCAAGCTTATTTTTCATACGTTGGTTTATTAAACAAACGAAATACTCTTGAGCCAAAGCTTAAGATATTTTTGTTTGTTTGTAAATAAAAGAGCATACGCCTTTTCTCTTTTGCCTCATTTCCTTACTGTAATATTTAAACAGCATTAAACTGTTGTACATGCGCTTTGGATTTTAACTATAAAAAGAATGAATACTAACATTTCATTCTTTTTATAGTTAAAATCCAAAGCGCATGTTACAACAGTTTAATGCTGTTTAAATATTACAGTTTATAAACATTGTGCTATATAAAATAATTGACTCATTTCCTTACATAAAGGGTTGTCTGAAACGCTTTAGCTAGAAAGCATAGTTTAAATCAGTCATACTATTTATTTTAAAGCTATTTTTAATTGTTTAATATCATGTGTGATATTTTTCTCAATTTAAACATAGTAAATATCAATTCAAAGAATGAAATGTATAATATATATCGAATGTTTTAAAAATATATATACTTTAAGATTACTTCTTATATAACTGATTTAAAAGGAACCATCACGTTTGAATATGTTACTAAGAACAAATTGCAAACAGATTCTAAAGACCTCTTTGAAATAAACTTGCAAATATATTTACCTCTTCACATATCAATGCTGATCTATTTTGCCTAGTTAAAAAAATATTCTTTTTCATCTGATCTTTGACCATATACATTGTAAATAAATCAAGTATTGGTGGCCGAGTGGTTAGCGCAGCTATCTTACAAGCAGTTGTCCCGGGTTTGCAGGTTCACTTTGGCCGATGCTTTGACACATAAAAAAAAAAAGGCTGTAATTTGTCATAGTAATGTATTCAGTCATGATTGTTCCATAAAATATTTATATTCATAAACATTACATATTTGATCAGCAGTAAAAATCATTTACATTATTAGCAAATAAAAGGAATACTCTCAAGCCAAAGCGTAAGACAATATTTTTTTATTATTTATCTCTTCACTTTATATTTTTATATAAAGATTTGTCTGAAATACTTTGGCCAAAAAACATTCCATTTACTTAATAAATCAGTTATATGAGAAATAATCTCAAAAATTATTAAAATACTGAACACATTATATTACATATTTCATTACTTGAATCAGAATTGACAATGTTCAAATTGAAAAAAATCTCATGCATATCAATTATTAATATAAAGCAATAAAAAATAGCTCTAAAATAAAAGGTATAATGATTTAAATTCATGATTTCTGACCAAAGTGTTTCAGACAAACTTCTATATAAGAAAATGAGGTAAGGAAAGAACATGGTCTGATTTTTTCTCCCTCTATAAGAAAAATATTATGCCTTAGCTTGAGAGTATTCTATTTCCTTAATAAACTAATCATACAAGAAATAATATTGAAGTATTAAACATTATTAAAACACTGAATATATTTTATATAAACAGACAGATTCTACTTATACATTAATCAACATAGTATATGGTGTTTGCTTGTCTAATATGAATATTATTATATATTGAGAGGTGGTTATTAAAAATATTTTATTATTCACCAGAGTTAGTGGTGAATGTGTCCCGGAATAAAAAAATCATCATGTGGGATTGTTACAATGCTATTTAATCATCATAGCATATTTAGTATATTTTTGAAATTACTCCAATTCCATTTTTGTTTGATTTGATTTATATTGGCTTTTATTAGTATTCTTAATATGTATATTAAATTCTCTATCAGAAACAGGCAACACAATTAAAGCACTCACATGCTGCTGAAAATATTCAATGTAAACATTAACTAATGATTAATTTTAATATCTATAATATTGATGTATATTTATAATAAATTTTATGTCCTGAGTATTTATTTGTAGTCTATAATAAAAAAAACTCCCATTTTTGATGCTTTTCTTCAACCCCTGTATAATGTATATCAACATATTTATAATGATTTTTTATTCCTCTTTTTATGACTCATGAAGTCTTTTTTTCCCATGATACTTCAGACTGCTCTGATATCACAGCTAATTGAAGCTCATGTTTTTATACATATAAAACCTATGTATTTTTATTATAGTTTTATTCAGAGAATAGAATCTCATGTAATTTTAAAAAACTGCATTTGCATGATAGCAAAAATGATGATATTAGGGGAGACAATTTTTCATTGACTATCATTAATGGATCTAAGCTACAAAAGAAATCTAAAAGAGTAAGTCATATTATTTAAAATATGTTATATATAATATTTAATAAATAAATAAACTTTATGATCAAATTTATATGAATTTCATATGTAATTTGAAATCTTATGCATGCAATCATAGTATTATTATATTCATTTTTTTTAAATGAGGAAAATTATAAAAATATTTATTCATTTTTTATTATTTAAAACATTTAAAATAATTTATCTATTTTTGAAATTATTTTTAGTATAAATAATATTTCTTATAGTATATATATCTATTAGTAAAAACCATTTAAATTTTTCTACAAACACAGTACTTTACAGAAATACCATATAATGTATCTTGGAACAAAAATTAAAAAAAAAAAGATAAACTCAAAAGAAAAACTAGACATTGGAAAATGAGAGTAATCTTTTGCTTAATTTTTAGCAGTTAGTCAAGCATTGTTGGTCGAGAGGATCAGCGACAGCTGCTTTACAAGCAATCTTATCTATTAAATTTATTTTCAAAAATTGAAATAGTAAAAGCATTCTTATATTTCAGAAAAAATCCATATTTTTGAAGTTGCTATATCTGCCACTATACTTTAAATTTCATTAAGGTCTGCAACCTTTTCATTTTTAAAATCACAAAGAGCTGTTTGATTTCATTAAATTGTATGACTTTGTCAAAATCTAAATGAGTAGAAAAATATTTTTGTTGAAATCTACATGATTAGATAAAAAAACATGACATTAAAAATCATCTCATTTATTGTATCATTATTCAAAAGATAATCAAAATAATTCTTCCATTTGTTTGAAGTGTTAATATGATATTGATATCAATGAATGGAAAAATATTTGAAATGTTCACATCCCTTTTGCAGTTTTTATCTACCAATCATTTTTAAGCTTTCTTGTCAGTCATTGAATTTCTGCCTATATTTATTATGAAATTCCATGTTTCATTTATTATTCTACCAAGCAGAAAATGCTAAAGTTTTTTTAAAAATCTGAAAAACAATAGTAGTTCTTTCTATTGAACCCAAAAATAGATTTATCAATACTTAAGA
Organism: Epiperipatus broadwayi; assembly: GCA_028023455.1. Taxonomy (NCBI): domain Eukaryota; kingdom Metazoa; phylum Onychophora; class Udeonychophora; order Euonychophora; family Peripatidae; genus Epiperipatus; species Epiperipatus broadwayi. The sequence continues at coordinate 2,609,321 of JAQFVV010000094.1, forward strand.
GAATTCCACACAACAGTAATATGACAACCCTGAAAGCCAAGTTAGCAGTTTTAATATTTAATAGATGGAATTTAAGACATCTAGTAAATATTTGTAAAGAACAAACATAATTTGATTGGAATATAGCTTATTTTTTAACATATCTATTATTTTAATATTGGAGTTTATGTTTCTAGCCAATAAACATCACATGATCACATGAGTTTTGCCTGTTTTAATATGAGTTTGTTTTATTAGCAATCTATGCTTGTAAGTATTCATGTAATGTGAACCTCTCTTATATTATAATTCCTTACTATAAAGTTATTTGTTGAATGCCATTCATTTCAGTGTGGATGCATTCATGCTTATTTATAGCAATTTTTCATCCTAAACAAAGTGTTTGTGATAGTCAGACTGTGTACTTGTGCAAAAATTCAATAACAGCAGACCCTTTGAATTTTCAATAACAATATTATTTCCAACAACTTTTGGCCAATGCCTGCTATCTGTATCAACACATGCAATAATGCTTTTAATAATACAAAATCCTTTTTAAATAATTATTACTGTAGTAATTAAGACAGAGATCACTGCAAAGTGTAGAGACACAGATTAATACAATACAACTAAATGGAATGAATTAAAAGTATAATAATTCACCATTGCAACAGCAGACCTGTAGTAATTACTCACATAAAGAAAGTCATATAACTATAAAGGATTTTCTTGATATTAATCATGTTTAAGCTATGATGAAGTACTTCTTTAATGTCATGACTTTTAATATAATATGCGGAATGTTTGCTCGAAGCATGCCATTTCTCAAAAGTAAACAGATTATATATTTATTAGTCTGAAGATAATGCTAGTATAAAAGTCAGCTTACTTCCTGACCATGTCGAAATATCCACCCCCATTGCTCAAAATTTTATCTCCCTTACTGGTATATGTAAATACCTGGATATACATATTAAAAGATTCTGAAGTTTGTGATTAATACTGATTGTGATTGGAGAGAAGCCAAATGGCATAATATAGAAAGATTAACAACTGCTACAGACATAAAATATATAGTTCAGAAAAAATACCTGGATCCATAAGATTATGTATTTATCAAATCTGTTGTAAAAATTTCCATTATAAACATGTGTAAATATAAGCTGAGCCTATATGTAAGATTTTATTATACTTGTAAATCTTTTTTATTGACTATTTCATTATTATACATTATTACTATCAACTTTAAATTGTATTCAGGTTTTTGCATGTAGTCAATTTCATAGTGGTTCAAAAACTCTGAATACCATTCATTTAGAAGGTTGTTGGGAAAAACATTCCTCCTTTGTATTATGGTGAAGTGTAATAGTTGGAAATTATTGTTCATGTATTAAATAATGATATATTTGGAAACATATGGCATAAATAATCTGTTAATAGAAGCTAGAAATTATATCAATTATAAATTAATTTTTCTCTTTAGTTGAAAAATCTCTTAATAATCTTTTTGATATATCAATCCAAGATTATATTATAGATATGTATATGTGCAGCCATCCATAAGTAATATCATTTAATCAGACTTTTATAAAATTCTTTTGATATATAAAACTAGTTTTAATATCTAAACTGTTTTTACTTGTACATGTTTCATTTCTAATCTGTAACTAGGTCATTTACTCCTGAATATGAGTATTTATGCTCTAAGCTGAGAAACTGTCACATCAAAAATAACAAGTGAAGATAACACATTTTCACTGAAAGTTTTCCATAAAAAAATGATACTCAATGAACATACTAATTAATAGTATTTTCAGGCATGAAGGAATTCCCATCCATTTCTAGGAATTTTTGTTCATTTTCCCATTCCCAAATCCTGAGAAAAATTGGTCTGGAAATTGGAAAATTGGTTCCTACATCTCAGTATTACCCACAGTGGAAAATTAACCTATTACTCACAACGTATTTTTTAGCCATTTTCCCTTTTTATTGCTATTTAAAGTTACATTACATTACAGCATTACACACCACCAGAAATGCACGTGCAACACCAGAATCAGATAACACATGACCAACTAATTTTAGCTTTTATAAATTGAGTACATTTGATCATTAGAGAATATAAAACAGTTTATATTTACACAGAAAAATATTTATTTTCACAACCCAGAATTTGACTACAAAGCCATTTTTAAAAAAAATTAGCTAAGGAAATCTAAGATAGCTCACTTTAGTATGATATTGTAATCAAATCCTGAGTTGTGAAACACAAAATGTTACTGTTCTCCATGATAAATACTTTTCACAAAATGATGGCTGAGATTACCAACTACATTCAATCAGTTTGTTTGTGGCTAATGATTGTGATGTGTGTGTCTCTCAGCTGCTGTGGCTAAGCCAATCTATTAAAAACAACTTGCACTGTTAATACTTTATTCCAATATTACAATAATTTCCAATTTCATATTATAATATTGGGTGACATTTTTTAGCTATAAATATTTATTGCACAATTTAGGTCTTTCTTAATTTTATCAATTTTAATAAATACATATTCAATATTTTTATACATTGTCATCACAATGAGTGAAGAGTATAAAGAATGTTGAAAATATTTTAGAAAAGTTAACAAATCAGCTCATTCCCAGATATACTCCAAAACTGCAATGCAAGGCATCATCAACTAGTGGTCTATATAGGCACCTAGTATATATTCATAGAATGAAAAAGAAAAAAACAGTATGAACTGAAGGATGAGGCAATGCCAATATCTTCTAAAAGACAAGAATAAATCATAATGTGATATATGTCAACAACATTACAGAAAGTGAGTTTATTAAGAAAACTTTCACAATGCAATTGCCAAGAAGTTCATCTTCAGATATGACACTAATACATAAATATATGTAACTCAATAGGTTTTATTTTTTTCCTTATTTACTTGTAATTCAGTAAATAGGGAAGGTCCACTATACAGGAAAGGCTAAACAATTGTAACTATTTTACAGATTAGCATTGCTTTTGACCAGGCCTGTCATATTAATAGCACAAAGACAGGTAAGTGGGAGAACAAATGTTTGGGTTAATTAATATGCAAGTTTGTAAATTGAAATATACCAATTGTGTGATAATGCAATTGTATGGGTGTTGTTTGCAATAAACCACATCTTTTTGCATTTTTTTCTTTTTGTCATTTCACTCAGTGCAAACCACTTTAATGTCAAGCAGGTCAAAATTGTGGCCTGAGTCAATCTCATGCTCTAAAAATACTGACTTCATGTTAGGATCTTGTGTTGCACTAATCTAGTAGTTCTGTTGGCACAAGACACAAGACTCACTATAGTTAATTGTGTTGCAAGTGTATTTGTTGCAGCTAATTTTTTAGATTATTAGGAGAACCTAGTCTGGAGGTAACTTGTCTTTAGTGTTATTTAATAATTGATTGAGATTATGAGAGGTCATGAAGATAATACTGAATTCATTTGAGCAAATTGTTTTTAACTTTTGTGGTGCATCTGGTATAAAAAGAAGACTAATTCATACATTAGTGCTGTTGTGGTTCATCTAGTGGCACTATTGGCATGAGATTCAACACAGTAAATTGTGTTATAGGTTCATTGCAGCTAAATTGGGAGATTATTTGGAGAACCTAATAAGGATATAATTTGTTTTTAGTATTATTTAATAATTAATTGAGATTAGGAGAGGTCCTGAAGCTAGTATTGAATTTATCTGAGCAAATTGTTTTTAACTTTTGTGATGCACTCAGCATAAAAGCAAAGCTAATTTATACATTAGTATTGTGATTCAAAGACCTGGTGTTTGTTGTGGAATGTAATCTTTTAAGAGCTTTTGTTAAACAATTGTGATCATACTCTACCTTAACTAAGTCTTAATGTAGTTTTCAATGTTATCTCTCCTGTCTGCCTCAAATTTGCATAGCTTTTGGTTTATGTGAGGAAACACTTAATATCAGCTAATTTTTGTGAGGTGGGAGTAAGTGAAAGAGGGTGAATAACACTGTGAACATTGATGGATTTGATGATCATTTTAAAGATTAATTTCACATTGGATTATTAAATGTACATATCAAGGAATTTTATTCCTTTTGATGTGTCTTTATGCTCTATTGTCCAGCCCAGGGAGGATAACTGGATCAGCTCATCCCAAGTTTTAATGATAGTTTTTTCTTCAGCATAAATTAGCATGTCATCTATGTAGTGTATGTATAGAGGTGAGGTAATTGTGATAAAATATCTTGAAACAATTGTGATTAGTACAATGCTGCAAGCCATGACACTTAGTTACAATTGTTTAATTTTTCCTGTATAGTTGATATTTCCATATATTAAATAATTATTATAGTAAAGTGAAAAAAATATATCTCCTGAAATTGGAAGTATTCAAATGTGATTATAAAATACTATTTCAATGAAAGAAGGGACCAATTGCAAAAATCACAGATACATAAATGTTCATGTATACTGCAGTAAAACCTTTATGAACCTTGGTTTAATAAGGATATATGGTAACTGTCCTGTGAAAAAAGTGTTATATTTGCTTTGGGAAAAATTAAAAAACTTTCAGTTAAAGCTTAAAAGTGATGCTGTTGCATTTAGCAAGTGTTGATGCAGCTGTTATGGCAAAATTCTAACTGTAACACAAGTATTTTATGTTAAAAAATTTAGAAGCACACTTGTAGCAATGATAGTAAATTCAATGAAGATTCTGAATATGATAAAAATGATGGCAGTGATTCTGAGTTAGATGATGTGACCCAAGCTGATCAATAAGATATGCGAGAAGATCTATTTTTGGCAATTAGCAGCATATGAATAATTGTGAAAATATTTAAATATTCTCCAGTAAAAAAATGCAAGAAATAATCAGGAGGAAAAGAGGAAATTAGAATTTATTTTGGACTGTAAAATATGCTGGAAGATGCTAGAGAGAATGAGAGAGATTTTTAAAGATTGTAAATCCGATTACGACTGTTCTATGAAAACTAAAATTTGATTACTTATGGAAAGAAGAATATTATGAAATATGAGAGGTATGTTGAATTATTTCCAACTTGTAAGATTAGCCATTGAAGCCTTAAGCAACAGAGAAGCTAATATGTTCACAAGTGAAGGATTTATTTTAAAATTTCTGTTCAATAATTTAGAAAAACAGAATTCTTTATTGAATCAAATGCTTTTAAAGGATCTTGTGTATCTCACAAAGTACTTGAGAAATGTTATTTATTTATGTGAGATGAAAGGGGATGATTTTTTTACTTTGTCAAGTAAGAATGAAATTATATGATTAATGAAGTCATTAATGGACTTTTTAAAGGAATATCTTACAATAGAAGAAATTCCAATAAAACAAATAAAGAATGTTCTTCTAGAGAGTTCTGATATTAAATCAGTGAATTGGCTAAAGCAATATCAATTTCATCATCAAAGCCTAACCCTGTCCATGCAGACAAAATATTTGTTTCTCTAAGGAAGGAAATGCGCTTATATGATGCAATGCATTCTATCATTCCCGACTTAATGATGCTTTTAGATACACTCTTAACAATTTGGCCAACATCGACAGAAAATGAAAGACATTTTTTCCACAAGTACATTTGTTTCAAAGTGAAGATCATGATTGTCTGTGATTGGACAATTAATATTCTATGTTTCTTTAAAGTTTCATTTTAAAAATGACAAAAACTATTTGAAGTACTTTTTAAATTTTCAAATGAATAATATTTGCATTTGTTTTCTATTAATGTCGAATTTAATAAATAAAATATTTAAATGACATTGGGAATGTTAATACATTGTGTGATACATGTAAAAACTCACTGTATACTATAAGAGTTGGTTAAATAAAGTTTGCATTAATTACATTGTTTATATTTTGGAAAAAAACAAAAAAAAACAAAACTAAAATATAACAGAAACCTAGCGAAAATGATACATGTGTTTGGCATTCTGCATTAGACATGGGATTTCGGTTGACTTCGATTTAGGAAATTTTATTTACTCATGTTTTGCATTGATCTTTTACATATAGAACTGTTCTTGAAACCTCTGAAAAACTGTGCTGGGCCTATGAACCTGGTTGCCCTACCTTCTCTATAACTTTTATGTTTATTAACATTTACTGTTATAGCCAGTAGTACAGATGATCAATGAAAATTAAATAAAAAGATTATTTCAGGAATTCTCAAGAATTCTTGGAAAATATGATTTCTCATTCTCGATTCCTGAATGTTGCAAAATGTCAGGAATTTGGCAACCTTAGTAATTAAATCCTGTTTATAAATAAAACTACCCACTGATGTAACTCATAAATTGATCCTGACATAAATGGTTTTGAAAATTGATGATAATCAGGAAATATAGCCTGTAATTTTCTAGAATTATTTTATCTATCTTTTAAAAAAAAAAATGTGATTTGATCATCATCATCATTTTAAATATTAATTATGAAAATCTCACAATATATAAAATGAAATTATTATATATCCATCTATCCTGTTATAATATATAAATAATAATTTTGATGACATTTTTCTGGTATTTTTAGATAAATTTCAGCTATGATGCAATCCAGGTAAAGTGCCAATTAGAAATTATTGTCAATTGAAATCATACCACCCTTACTCTTACATAATTCTAAATTATTATTATTTTATTTATATTCCATGACTTTTTTATAATTATGTAGCTGTAATACTGAATAAAACTAAGCTTAATCTAATATGCTTATAATATAACACAAATTAAAAAAAAAACAATATATCTAAATGTTTTCTTTTTAAAAATAAATACATGAAAATCTCTATATTCTATTTAGTAATGCTTCATCAAATCTCAGTTTTTAGACGTGCATTTTATAATATGAAATCTAGATATGTGTTTTGAAGTATGTATGAAGATGGTTAAAACTGACGAAATTCTATAAGTAGCATGCATTGACTTTTATGAATTGTTAATAATTACTGTTTTGCAAGATATAGAAATGAATTGTGCAAGATATAGAACATACAAGATAAAGTGAATTGTATTGCACATTAATTCAAAACTTAATTTAATCAATAAAAAAAAACTGGAATATAGTTTGTTAATAAAAGATGCTAAAGATACTAAGAGAGGACTCATTTAATGAAAAATATTGTATAGAGGTCCCTACAGAACAAAAATATAGAAAAAAAAAAGTTTTTTTACTGAATATTAGCGGTTTGATATTGTTATATATCTGTAAATTTTTCATTAATTCAAATTTTTGTAATTTTGAATTAAATTTAAACCGTTTGTTTCTTTTATAAATATTAAATAATTCAATTTTTGAAAGCTGAATAAAAAAATTAGCTATTTATAAGCATACAATTAAAAAAGTACTACACAGGGGCCCAATTAGTAACAAATTTATTTTTACGAATAGTTCTTATATCAATATAAGCCCTTATATGTTAACAAAGTTTTTTTTTATTTGAACATTATCAGAGATAAGAAAAAATCAAGTCTTTTTTTATAAATGTTTACAATAAAATTCTATATTCTAGTTAAGTTAATTAGGCAATGTGCCCTCTACCCCCTTTATCCCTAATAAATGGTAAATATGTTTTTACAATTTACTAACTTTTTAAATAAAAATAATAATTTGGCTATTTACAACAATGGAAATAAATATTCCATTAGAAGAAAATATAGTAACGATTGTATTTCTTAAATCGTTCGAAGAACGGGTTTTCCCCATTCTTAAGATACTTATTGAATACATACTTTTAAAAAATAAAGTAACCTAGGAAACAAGCTATCCTTTCGAGAAAATGAATTTTTTACTTTATTTTTTAATATTTTATTAAATTGACTTTACTCAGACAAGTAAATCAATTACTTCATGTTTTGATCTTAGTATTTTTTTTTTTTTTTTAAATTTAAAAAAGATTTAAATATAATAACATTTAAAACAAGATTTATTTCTACTAGGTTTGCTTAAATATTAAGAATGTTTGATATTAAAACCATTGTGGAAATTCGGAAACATGATTTTATTTTATTTTATAGGATGTTCTTAATAACCTCCATCCCACCACACATTCTTGAAACACATGAATAAAGACATCTTAAAAGACGAATGACCTCCAAGATGGATTTCGTGCTGAATCATCATTCAGTTAGCCCAGGACACTTTATCTCGCACATAGCTTTATCATGTTTGATATTTATCAATAGTCAATTGCTACATTTTTCTTTATAAGGGTTGAACATATTCTATCAACACCTGTGATATGATTCATTCTAGATAAATACAGCAATGAATATCACTAATGATTTATTAAACTAGAGATTATCCTTAGTCAGTCCATATTTAATAAACTTTAAATCTCAGATAGTTCAATTTTATTTCTCTTTTTCCATGGTTAATATCTTTTATAGATATTCTTATTGACCTCTACTCAAGAACATCACACATTCTTAAAACATATGAAAGAGAACATCTTAAAAAAAAAACAATGACCTTCAAGCTGCATTTTATGCAGAATCATCACTCATCAGTTGGCCCATATCCCATTTCTCACACATATCCTTATGACATGTTCAATATTTATCAATAGTAAAATGTTTTGATTTACAAGTATCAGACCATTATTCTGCCTTTGGCTTGATGCTAGATTGATGGATTAAAAAGCATTTTAATTTCAACATTCATTTTGAAGTAATGTCATATAATATATAGATAAATAATTAAAAAATTTCTAATGATCTGTATCAGGGGTGGTCAAGACATCGACCGCAAGGTCCCTGGAAGTTGCCCGTGAAGATAACATGAACATTGACAAATTATAGTGATAAATTCAGAGCTGATTCGAATATAAAAAATAAAAAAAGTAAAAATTCAAAATTATTCTCATTTAAAAATAGTTAAATTAAAAATAATACTTATTGTTATTGTTGATCTCAAAAATAAACCCAAGTTGGAAGAAGCGGAAAAGAATTAAATACAATTCTAAAATAATAATTTTTTTTTGTTTGTTCTCTATATTTTCTTGAATTTTTTTAAAATTCAGGACCAACTCTAGAAAATAATTATTTATAGGTAATTTAATAATTGTAATTTAATAAATATTTTATAAAATGACATGAACAAATTGTAATATTAGAGGGAGCTGACTTAATTTAATAGTAGTCATAGTAAAATATTTTCGATAGAAAGAAAATTCATCAGTTCCTAAGTATCTTCTAAAAATGTCATTAATATTTGTGAATACCTAAAAAGCCTTTATAAATAAAAAGAAAACAAAACATCAATTTGTAAGAATATTCTAATAAACCAGAACTTCAAACCATTATTTTTTTCTGTTCCTGTTTTCATTCTGGCAAAAATAACATTTTTTTTTTCTGTTTTCCAGTTTGTAGCCCTAAAAAAAAAACATAGCTTCTCTCAGGTACAGTTTCACCAAAAAAGTCACTCCCAAACATCTAAAAGTTTAGCCACCTCTGATCTATATCATATATTTTCAAAGAGTGAGTCATGTTAAATAATAAAATATAAAAGTAATTTTTATATTTATTAGAAGAGTTTTAGATCTATATAAAATCAATTTTGAATTGCTTATCAATCAATTCTCACCAGCAATTAAATTTTGTTATTATGCAAGCTCAAAAATATAAACAAATAGGTCAAAATATGCTCAATCAAATGAACTTGTGGTGACAATGTCATGACAAGCTTAGTACGGATGTTGTTTGTAAAATGTATTTTCTTAGTTTAATAATCAGCATATTTCTTTCATTGTTACTTTTTAAAATTTATAATAATAACAAAAGATATAACAAAAAATATGAGTCAATAAAAAGAAACCCAAAATGAATAATCTGGCAGGATAATCAAAAAAAAAGTTAAAGGATTCAACAGGTTTTCAATTCCTCTTTTCTTTTTTCTTTTCTAATATATAACATATAATAACCACATTCCACTCTTTTTACACTTTAAAGCAAAATATATTTATTAATTTTACAGTTTCAACTGTTCCTATCAGTCTTCATCAGATCTTATTTTGCTTTAAAGTGTAAAAAGAATGGGATGTGGTTATTATAAGTTTTCAATTATTAAATTGATGAAAAGCAGTTAGAAAATGTTCTATTTAAAATTTAGATTTACATGGAATGGTGATTAAGGAGATCCATGTCCATAATGCATTATTTGCTATAAAATTTTACAAATGGAACCATGCAATTAAATATTTTTAAAAGCAAGTTAAAATAATTGAATATTTCAAAATCAGGCATTTTCATTTCATCACTGTTAATGAAAAACTATGCATGCTCATTAGTTTGTGAATTGCAAAATCTAATAAGCATCACACCAATAGTGAATCATTAGTAGTCACAGTGATAAATGATGCTGTTAGAATTATGCTTGACACTAAGAGCTTGAAAAAAATTAATTCCATGTTCCAATAAAATAGCTGTATGCAGAGCTAATGAAATAACCTAGTGGCTAGAAAATCAGCCTAGCATTATATATATATATATATTGCCACTGGATTAATTAACAGATATACAAAGTTTGTTCCAATTGATTGCTTTTATTCATTTTATATGTTACAGTGAGACACTTGAAGATTTATTATTTTGGTTAATTATTCAAGATACTAGGAGAAAATTCTCAGAACTTCTAACACATATAAAATTACAGCAATTGGTATGGACGGATTGTGTTGGTATATGCATGGTTGGCGCACAGGCAATATTTTTTAAACTAAGTGTGAATGCATTATGAACTCACTTTAGTTTTTATAGAGAAATATTAGTAGCTAAAACACTGTCAGACAATTGGAAAAATATTTTAAACATTCTCATGAATATCATAAATTTCCCCAAAAGTAAACTGCCACAGTTATGGTTATTTGAAAAACTATATGAAGAAATGGGAAGTTTTTATATATCTTGTCTTATATTTGCGGTTAAGGCACAATGTGTTAACAAGACTTGTATTTTCTTTGTGAAGAAGTCACAATGTTTATGAATGGATAAAAAGATTAAGCAAAATCTTTATATGATGAAAAATTTATTCTTATTTAAGAAATTTATTTTTGCAATTAAACAAACTAAATTTATATTTTTACAAGGAACAAGTGGAACTGAAATATTTGGTACATAGTAAAATTTAAAGTTTTACCATTTAAAACATTAAAAATTTTTATCACTGAAAATAAAGTGATAAAAGATGATGATTTAATCTCAATCATAAATCGCTTATCTAGACTTGTTGAAAGAAAGTTTTATTAATTCAGTGAAAAAATGAAAAATTGTGAGAAAAAAAAAGAAGAAACAAACACATGGATTGCAAATTCATTTCAGAGTGATGATGTGGCTATTGGGTTTAGTTATGAAAGCAGTTGAAAGGGAGAATGTGATAGGGGCCAGATTTCCCAAAGTTTCATAGACAGACTCCCATTTTCAAAGCCGATAATTTTTCATTATCCACTCTATGTTATGCATATTTTAAAAGAGTAGAACGATTAATAAAATACTACCACTTTACTACTTTTTTTTAATATATTTAATTCATATATATTAATCAGATATATAATGAGGCGTATATGAAGAATGGGCTTGTATTCTATTTTTGCTAAAGATGTCCAAATTGATACGTGTTATTTTCATATGCAAAGTGTTTAATAAGAGAAGTTTATTTCGAAATTTCTTTTTAATTCCTATCATTATCAAAATTCAATTCACACATGTATGAAGTAGTAAAAGGGAACAGCATTCTCAAAGCTATGGTAGAAAGAGCTAGCTGGATACATATTTTGAACTAGTAGCCAAAACTATCTATATTTTACGATCAGAATTTATTTTTAATGAAATGTCTTCGGACAAATCGATTATCCTAATACTTTTAAAAAAAAACTGACAATGCATCCCTGCAATTGCATTTTAGAGATAGGTATATTACTTTTACGAGTCATAAATGTCAGGTATCATTCATATGTAGTATTCGAAAAGAACTTTTAGATAGTTTATTTGAACTTAGTTACTTATTCGAGTAAATGTTTGTTTGGAAAGTCAAGTGAGTCGAGCATCTAAGTGGCAGGATTGAGTACATATTCGTTTCCAATCAATGGAGAATAAATGCAAAAATCTTTAAATTTTAACTCCCACACTCTATCGTTTGTACATCAATTAGTAATCATCTGTATAAATTAGCAGGATACAGAAATTTATGAAAAGTAGATAACGTTTCTAAAAAAAAAAAAAACGATGTAATTGTATATTAAATATTTAAAAATAATACAGATACACATACGCATGTATATATATAAACATACAATATAACATAAACTTTTAAAAATATTTAAAACATTAAAAAAAAAAAACTAAACTATTTATTACTAACTTAGCAAACTATTCAGGTGTTGACTAATGACATTTATAATTGAAACACCGTGACTCAGGCCCTTACCACGTAATTCAAAACTAATAGCCTACACAAATTGTTGAATTTAAAGTAGTTTTTAAAAAATGTGTTTTAAAAAAAAGTTAATTCTTAAATAATTTAACTTATTAGCTGTATTTTATAACTCGATTATTAATAATAAAAACACAGCAAAAATATTTAATTCGAACATGCCCTGAATACAAAAACGACTGGTTCAAAAACTAAATTCTTTGATCGATCCCAGAGTAATTAAATAAAATTTGTGACTTCATTATCGAAACTAATAAGTGTGTAGACAATGTAGTTTAATGCAGTCGTAGGGTGAGATGCTGGAATTCAAGGTCTATAATCATAGCTTAGCTCTGTCACTTCCTTGCTCGAATTGAACTCTAGTACAAAAAAAAAAAAACATTCGATTATATATATAGCACAAGTATATGAATAGGAAAAAGTACAGATTAATAACAATAGTAAGAAAATTAGATAAATAGTAAATTAGAATATAGTTAAATTATGATTAAGAGCTTCCTGGTTTACGTTATGCAAATGCAACCCATTCTATTGATTCGTAAGATATTCTTAATTAATATATATATAAATTAATTAAAGGAAAAAGTATTTCCTAACAGTTGATTTCGTCTCTTTCATACTGTTATCAATTTTTTTGATTAGAAAACTTAAAAAAATATTTAAAAAATCCTCCCTTTATATCGTTATGTATCTTTTGTGTTTAGTTACTGAAAACTGACAAGTTGTTTAAGATGTTACTATCGAAACCCTTCAATTTAGTAAATAATTACCAGAAAGCTTCCCCCCTCCCCCTAACGTTCACTTGAAATGTTACTATCATGCTGTACATTTCTTCTGCCAGAAAGAAATCACGTAATATAAATACTCCTGGAATAATTGATAACTAAAATTAATCAAGCAATATTTTAAAATTTATTTTATCCTAAAACTAAAATTCAAATAGTAAAATCCATAATAGGCTTTAATCAATAATTTTAGGTAATTTAGATTTACAGACAGTTTCCTTTTAACCAAACATTTACAAAATTGTTAATAAATATTTTTGAAGGGGTTAGTAACTTGTATGACATTGCAAATTTGACATAAATAGGGAAATAGTGGTTAGGCCTAATTCAACCAAAATTTTTATGAAGTACACAAAAACAAATTTTATGTAAAATCTATTGTTATAACTTTTTACTTGATTGTCTCAAGGCTCTTCAATATCCTGGGTAGAGTGCTTACAGTTCAATTAGGCTTTTATACAAAACTTTATAATAACCAAAATCCTACAGAATTTGAAAAACATATATACAAAATATAACTCTTTCAAGCATTGGTGGTCTAGTGGTCAGCACAGTAGCCTTACAAGCAGTTGTCCTAGGTTTGCGGTTCGCTTCCCGGCCGATGCTTTGAAACATGAATATATATATCTATAACAACTTTACTTATCAGCTGCATTTATTATTTTGACATAACTTACTTCATGAGGTTGTCAATATACTCCAGGTAACTGCATTCATTTTTAATTTTGACTTGTAATAATTGCAACATTCTACTACAAATTACATAATCATATGTATAATTATTTATAATTGTTCTATTACTTTCATCATTATAAAAGTTGTTTTTATGTATCAAACAAATGACTTATAGTACAATCAAAAATAAAAAAAATTGACATTTATATTATAAAAATTGTTTTCTAATAAATAATTTTTTTAAAAGATACTTTCTAGTAAAATATATGAACATGTGCAAGAATAAACACTGATCCATTATTGAAAATGAGTCTGTTGATAATTTATTTGAAGCCAAGTGATTCTGGAGGCTTAATATTGGCTTATATTTTTTTACACTATTACTGATTTTTACTCTGCTCTACAATCATTTGGTATTAAATAAGACAATAGACTGGTTTTTAATCAACAATCTGAATCTGAATTAAATATACTATGATAATTCCAATATCTGCACCTTTAAAACATATAGATAAGGATATTTAAGAAGGCAACTGGTTACCAAGATATATTTCTGACTGAAACAGCCATCTTGGTCCAGATCATCACATGTCTTTACTATAACAGTTCAATATTTATTTATAATAACTACAATTTAACTTACAAACATCATATTTCTTTAGCATGTATACAATGATATTGCCTTATTCTATTTTTTATTACCTATTATTTTATTTAATCAAATTATTTCTAGAGTTATATATTAAATGATCTGCAAAAGGCTGTAATAAATGCTAATTAAAAAATTTGAATGTAAAACTATTTGCACAAATTGGGAAAAATTGAGCAAAAATTGATGAAATAAAATCTGTAATATATCTTCTTAGTATTCCAAATAATGATTATATTTGTGAGAATACTGCCCACAAAAAAATCTGCTCGTCTCTCATTTTAATGTTATATAATTTGTTTAACTGAAACTGGATTAATTATCTCCCATTGAGCTATATAATGTCAAAAACTACAAAAAGATAGAATGATACCACTCTATTATTTAGCTTATATAACAAGATAAAATGGTATCATTTTTTTTTATCTTTTCTTAGTTTTTATCATTACATAACTCAATGAGAGATAGTTATTTACATTTCAATTACAAATATTTAAAGTTATGATTATTTATTACTAATCTGTTTGGAAATAAATATTTTATATTTGTTTGATGTGAGGTCATAGATTTGGCAACATCTTATAAGCTAGAGTGTGGAAAGAAGAAAGATGGTAATTCTTATGTTGAGAAAAAGGATTCTGCATAAGATATCAAAAATGCTGATTAGCCATTTCTTATAGGTTGTATATTATTAATGTAGATTCTAAGTATGTCCATGTCTTTCTATTTTATGTAAAAGTGTGTGTGTTTGACAAAAATGTAAGTTGTACTTTTTAAAAAAAAAGTTATTTAAAAAATGATAAGTAGATATAAATGGTATTTTATTATGCCCAAAAGCAATTTTAGTTAAAATATTAAAATGTAACTTTTAAAAATATGAAGGAATTAAACAGGAAAGTTTCATGGATTAGTATAAAAATTGAACAAAACATTTTATAAACTTATAATCTTCTTATTTTTATCTTGCACACATATAGCTTAAACTTCTTATTCGATATTTTAAGATACTTTCTGTTTGTATAAATAAGCTTATATTAAAGTCAGACAGCAGATGGTATCTAACTAGTGATAAAAACTAAGTAAGAATATCCATGAATATATGCTATTTTCTACTTTGGTTATTTATCTACTCAGGATTAATATATAAGTATTATAGTATGAACAAAGGGTATTGTAAACTCATTAAATTTCCTTTCTTTATTTACTTAACTCATATTTTAAATGTAGTCTTGAATGAGTAGTTCTATTTTACTTTTCCTAAATATCTAACTTCATCTTAATCAAAAAAAGTCACATGAACCCAGCTTGTGTAATGCTATTAGGAGCAAATACTTTTTATTCTAGACTCTTTCTCTCACTTACTCTAAACTTGAGTAATCAATAGATAGAAACTTAAAAAGGACTTTCTTATGGATCTATGACTTGGACACTTGACAGAAGAGCAGTACAGAGACTCCAGGTAAGTTAATGAAGTATAGAGAAATGTATGTTGACAGTAACAAGAAAGAATTAAAAGAGTAGTTTAGAGGCTTCAACTTTTGCTTAACTGTAGTTTATCTTTAGCCATATCTTCCCAATGAAAGCAATTAATATTGTACCTTTTTAGAATATCTTTGAAATAATCTTTATAATATAAGCAGGGATTGTCTCTTACATTTATAGATTACATATTATATTCACATCCAAATATCCACTGTTGTAGATCTAGTCCAAAACTTTTTCACTAATAGAAACCATAGGACAGAAACTAAGTGGATAAAAGAACATTACCCATTTGGAGGTACGGTTTAATCAAATTTACAATAGATTTCAGCTGTGGAGTAGAATAAATGGAATTTCCACATGTAAAGTATTGTGTGAGTCATATGATTTTCTCTTTGGTTCTAAAACTATAACTATACACTAATTAATAACAGAATCTAATCATTATAGTTTTAGAACTATATAGAGCATCTTTACATAAATTTTTTATAGTCTTTATAATGCATCAATAAAAAGACATCTTACTACTGTAGAATAACTTTGGTAAAACAATAATATATAAATAATTTAGTTGAAGTCACTGCTGATGAAATATTCTATCTTATTAACTGTAGCAACTTCATACTGGAATCAGTGTTGCAATTCTTTAATGTCTGCTTGTATTATTATTATTATTGTTGTTGTTGTTGTTATTATTATTATTATTATTATTATTATTATTATTATTATTATTATTATTATTATTATTATTATTATTATTATTATTATTATTATTATTATTATTATTATTATTATTATTATTATTATTATTATTATTATTATTATTATTATTATTATTATTATTATTATTATTATTATTATTATTATTATTATTATGTTTCAAAAGGCCTTTATTGTCTCAAAAGAATACAGTAATGGTTACATAGTAGATTATGTGCTACAAGTTTTCCAGTTACAACCAGGTTACAATTGTTATTACAATAATCAAGATAGCATCTTTATATTATATTGTCTTAATTGAATGTTACAGATTTGTTCATTATCAAATAAAGTGTTCAGAATATTATAGACAGTTGCATTTCAATAATTATTAGGTGCATAGATGTTACTGTAGCTATTACTGGATAGGGATGGGCTCTGTTCTTTTGTTTTATTTCCTGTTTTATTATTTATTTATTTTTATTTTTCCCTTGCTGGTGCTCCATATTATTTAGTTATCATTTCCTTGATTATGTTACAACCTTGCTCTGTGTTTAAGCAGAGACCAGGTAGCTGCATAGATGTCTGGACTTGTTATCAATTTGTCCCAGATTTGTATTTGCATTAACTTGTGTTCAAAAGTTGATGGATGTCACCTTGTGCTGTTGTTGTTGTTGTTATTATTATTATTATTATTATTATTATTATTATTATTATTACTACTACTACTACTACTACTACTACTACTACTACTACTACTACTACTACTACTACTACTACTACTACTACTACTACTACTACTACTACTCCCCCCCCCCCCCCCCCCCCCCCCCCCCCCCCCCCCCCCCCCCCCCCCCCCCCCCCCCCCCCCCCCCCCCCCCCCCCCCCCCTACTACTATTTTTACTACTACTACTACTACTACTACTACTACTACTACTACTACTACTACTACTACTACTACTACTACTACTACTACTACTACTACTACTACTACTACTACTACTATGAAACATAAATTAATCTAACGTAAAGAACTTGAATTTTTTTTAACATTCAATATTAAAATTTTTTTTTTATAAATTCTATGCATAATATTAAATTCATTCTACAGATTATCATTTAAGTTGAAGATATAAGCACTATAAATGCAGGAGGCAGATAAATGAAGTTCTTAGTTTTGCTTATAATTAATTCAAATTAAAAATACCATCATTAAGTATTTGTCTGAAGATTAACATGACATTTCGCTTGTAATTATATTCTGTACAACTTTTACCAACTAGTTGAATTGTTAAATGTTTTTAGCAAAAATTTCAACTTTATTTCCCAACACTTCCACTGTTAGTAATACCACACAGGCTAATATAGAACAATTTCAAATAGTATTATTTTCTTCACAAGTTGCTAGTTTGACCAGAGACAGACTAAAATAGTATTAAATTAAAATAATCTTTAGATTGCTTTAGATTCAAAAATAATGAATTCAAGGTAATTTTCTAACTGATCAGGCTATTTTTCCTAAAGCAACCATCGATAGAAATTTATCTATGAGGATCATTCTGATTTTTCTAGAGTATTTTCTAAAGGAAAGATTAATGAATAGTTTCCAAATACTATAGATTATTACACTATGTTGACTTATGGCTTTATTTATGATTATCAAATGAGAAACTTTTAAAATTAAGTATTAAGTAATAAAAAATTTAAAGAAGTTGTCCACATGACAATGGCAAATAACTCCATATGTCAAACTAATATAGATAATCCATTTGTTTAGAAACCACTCATTAATTTTATCCTTAAGTAAAAAAAAAAGAGAAATAGGAAGGATTTTCATCGATAAGTATATTAAATTTTTATTGACTATTGTCTTTATCAGAATAACTTAATTGATTCGAATGTCATTTAAAATTAGTTTTCACAAATATAAAGGTTACTAATTTAATCTCCATGTCAGATCACAGATCAAGCCAGTGACATATCAAAAAGAGAAACGAAAAATACCATTCAAAGCATTATTTCTATAACTAACACTTGATTGTAAATAATCCAACAAATAACCATAAACCACCAGTCAAGAAAAAAACACTTAATGCATAATATTTCTGTAGTGTAATTTTCACTACATCATTCTTATGCAAGGTAGGGACTGATTTTTATTTGGTTTTGTGGATAATCTTTAGTTTAATGGAGACTAATAAAAAATAATATACTTCCACTAAACATAAAAGACATCTTGATGGCTGCTCTCTTGAATTCCATCAAGTTGCTTGAAATATCACTATTATAAATATGGAACACAAAATTAGAGTTAATACATATTTCCTTTTGACATCCATATCTATTTCAAATGCCTCAGATTTTTTACTATCAGCAATAATATTCTCATTTTTCCAAATATGAAGTAATTGTGATAAAAGTAAATTTCCATAGTCTTCATCACTTTTGAATATGCCATAACTTTTTTGATTACTGATAAAAACATTACATATACAAAGGCTATATTATCAAGACTTTTTAATGCTCTAAAATTGGCATTATGTTTCTGATAATAATTTACCCATGTTGGAAAACAAACTTTTCAATAAAATTCTTAATAATGTTTACATGCTAGTGAATAAAAGTGATATTTCGTATTATTATATATTTTGCAATGTTTAATGGATTTTCTCAAAATATGAAAATAAAGATTGATTATGATGAGTTAGAAAAAGTTAACAGCTACAAATATCTTGGTCAGATTTTATCATAAAATTAAACTTGGTTGGAGTGCTTTTGGTAGAAATAACATGATACTAAAAGGAAATATGCCTATGTGTTTGAAAAGGAAAGTTTTTAATAAATGTGTTTACCAGTTCTTACTTACGGATCTGAGACTTGGACCTTAATAGAAAAGCAATACAGAGACTTTGGACCACTCAAAGAAGTATGGAGAGATGTGTGTTGGGAGTAACAAGAAAATATTGAAAATGCAATATATGGTAAGAGAACAAACAGGTGTTACTGATCTCATTAAAAAAATTAAAAGACAGAAGTGGAATTGGGCTGGACATATTGCTAGAAGAGATGATAATAGATGGATAATTAAAATCTTAAACTGGATTCCAAGAGATTGGATAAAACTCAGAAAGAGATGACATGTGAGATGTATGGATGAAGTAAGAAAGTGTGCAGGTGTGATGTGGAGAAGAGAAGTTAAAAATCAAATAAGATGGATTGAACTTGGAGAGACCTTCATCCTGCAGTGGACTGATAATGGTTGATGATGGTTGTGATAATGACATTATAATAATATAACTAACATATTATTATCATGTTTTAAACATTCCTCAACTATAAAAAATAATCATTTATTTTAAATTATCAAAGAGCTGTTTGAACCCTATCTAGATAGACAGCTCTATCATGACCTAAACAAATTGGGAAAATAGATATGTCATTAAATATAATCATCTGAATTGTTCAGTATCATATAAAAAATTCTTTCATCCCTTCTTTTAAAAACCTGTATTTATTTTATAACCAATAATATAATTTTTACAAAATTTACCCTTCATTTCAATTATATTTTATGTTTTTTTCCAAGAACTATATATTTAATTATCTGAAGAAAAAAAAGTGTGTGTTTAATGACAAAAGAAACTAATACAATTTGCAAATACAATACTACACATATATAAATAATAAATTATGCGTTACTATAAAAATAAAACACATTTATCTTTTTTTATATTATATGATAATGTACCATGTTTGTTTATTTTTTTTATAACATTTTTATATTTTTATTTTGGTCTAATTATTTTTAAATATTTCAGTTAATTTTTATCTTTATCTTTTTTGTTACAAATAATTATTTGTATTATTTTTCTTATCTGTAGTTAAGTTTCTCTTTCTTTGTCTTCTATAATTTTGGTTTATTCATTTAATATTTTAAGTAAAAGTCACATCTTTTTAACATATCAAAAGGCTAATTATCTATCTCTTTATATTAAGTTTATTTTTATTCATTTTTTATAATTTGGCTAAACTGTTTAATAAATATAACATTATTGTAACATTTTCTTATCTCTTTATTCAATAACATCTGTACTGTTTTATATATATTGAGATGGCAATATGTTTCATGGCATACAACAACATAGTAGTGTGTGTGCACATATATATATAAAGTTTAAAGGAAAAGTAGAAATAAATATAGACAAAAAATTTTTGTAGATATTTTCTATATTACACTGGAATAACAGTTAAGGATTAAATAATTTTGAATTTAAATTTTTTTTTATTATAAATTAAATATTTAAAAAATCTAATTAATATTTTATAAATTCTGATTTTGAAATTAAAACAAGCATATTTTATGTTACAATAGATATATTGGTAATTATAAAATTCCATTATCTATTTTGATTAAAAAATGTTTTGAATTAATGCTTGTATAACATATTTTGATAAAATTCTACTAAGTTGTTTTTCAAAGGATTAATTTGAATTGAAAAAGAATCAGAAGATATAAAAATTATTTGTAATTACTGTATTCCCCCTCCCTGAACTATAAAATGTTAGAAAAAAGATTAGAGCAGAGCTTTTTTAGTTTTTTTAGTTTTACAGATGATGACAAGACTGCTATGATGAAGATATAACTGAAGACAAGATAGTGAATCCAGCTGCTGCTACTAGGGCAACAATGGTAGTTTGGATTTACATGTAAGCAATCTCAACTTTTACGTGCTTCATAGCCCATATGTATGAGTGCATTAGACAGCATAGGGACTTAAGGGAGATCACTGCAGGCAAATGGAAAACAGTTACCTGGATTATAACTTTCTTGAAAATGACAATAAGCCAGTCTACTGATTTAAAAGGGGCCAGATTACCAAGAGTGTCCATCATATTGCTGAGAAATTAGTTTATAAATATATTGTTTTATCTATATAAGCACAGATAAAGGTACCACATATGCATATAAAGTATAGGTGGTGAGTTATTTTAAATAATTTCTTTAATAAAAATGACAGTTGAAATTTTTTAAATTACAATTTTTTTTAAGTAATTAACTTTATTCAACAAAAAGTAAATGCATTTCCAGTACATTTTATAAAAAAAAAAAAATTCTAAAAATCTTTCCAGATTAGGCAATAAAAGAACTTGCTGGAGTATGTTTAAAGATATTTATAATTAATTAAGAGTAACCTGTTAAAAAAGGAAAATGAAAACTTTTATGAAGTATTGTCAAAAGAGTAAATATTTTTTAAAGAAAACTTATTTATCATAAAAAAGATGAGAGGCTAATTAATAGCTTTAATTGCATACTATATATATACATACTTATGAGTGCAAAATTTAAACATGTTAATTTTTAAATTATTAAATAGCCTATCTGAGTGCATGTATATGTGTATTTTGTTTTTTGACTTTGGTTTAGTTATGTATTAAGAAAAATATATAGTTTATTAGGTTTATTTTTTTTTTATAAATGTCAGGGTGCACATATTTCCATTGCTCAGACATATATGTTAAATCAGTCATTAATTATGTATTATGAAAATGAATTTATTATTTCATGACAATTCTCTTATGTTATGGTACATATGTGTGCTTATATAAATGTGTGTCAGGTAGACATATATATTAAAATTAATTATATTTTTATTATTAGTTTATGACAATTCAAATATGTTCATTTTATATTATACAGGCACATCTGTGTACTGATATATAAGTGTTTTATGTAAACCTATTGAAACATATATGTAAATTACAATGAACACAAGAATTTACCAACATAGGTATGTCTACAATAGGGTTAAAAATAAAAATGAAGGATCTTCAGTATTCTGGGACCACCAAGCAGCTATGGGCCATGTATTTGAACCTAGTTCTGCCCAAATAATTTGTACAGAAAAAATGATGCCAAAAGAAAAGTTAAGGAAGCTTTATATATAGCAAATGACATCAATGGCATTAATAGAAGAGAGGCATGTTTTGCTCTCTCTAAACAATGGACTAATTAAAAATTCAAACACATTTGCATAAATCATAACAATCTTTATTTACAAAGCTATGAGTATGAGATTCGAACATGAAATTTTGAAAGCACTAAGCAAAACTATTATAAATTAGTGTAAAATTATAGCTTCACTATTTTAATGCGAAAAAAAGTCGCATATTTATAATTTAATAATAAATTTTTTTTAGTATTAATCAAAGTCAGAAGGCTTAATTTATATGTATACCCTTATTCAGAAGTCCTTAATTTCATTTTAATAATTATTAATAAATTTATATTTTATTTTTTAAGTTATTCCAGTGAATTTATGCAATCCTGAACAGATTTAAAATATTGTAAATTATTATATATTAGGATTATATCTCTTTCTCACAGTAATAGTTATAGAGCTTTTGTTCCTGAGTTAGATTCATGCATAGGTCTGATATATAAAAAGTGCTTTATATTTAATGTTTATGGGCATCCAGTTGATGATGGTCCTAGAATATAAAGGGGACATCCTTTTAAGTCCATATACTACATTTTATTTCATTTAGTAATTATTAGAAATTAAGTTTATAATCAGCCAATATAGTGAATAGTAATGGTACTAAGCAATCAAAGCATTGATGATGATCAGCATGTTTTAGTATTCCAGCATTATTTTGTTAATGTTATATTCTCACGGATTAGCATTTAAGTTTGTGCATCCAAATTATTGTGTAAATAATCTGCATCAAGCTAGCAAAAGCTGAATAAATAGCCTGGTCTATAGTAGACCAATTTTAAATCCAGTCACAAGATAGACTGTTGACTTATTTTTATTGTTGATTATTCATGATGATGAATGATTGTTACTTTTGTGTAATGCTGATGAACTTATATTTACTTAATATAGTTAGCTCTGCTGATCTCTCTCTCAGGTTCATTGCTCATATATTCTTTTGTATTTAATGTAATTTAAATTTTGTAATGATGATGATATTCCATCACCCCAGGTTTAACCTAATGATTCTGTATCATTTTATTCATAAATTATATATATATATATATATTGTATATTGATCATTAAATTCTTGTGTCAGGATTTAAATGACAGTCAAAATACTTCCTGCAGTCTATTTAAAATATCACTTATTATATAAATATTGTATCTTTTTGCAATCTTCTTATTTCTTCAACCTTTGCCTTTAAATCTCTACATTGTTTATTATTAATCCAAAATGAGTTGTTAAATGTTTTATTTTATTTACATTATTAATAATGCAATCATTGTCAAATTTTTTTTTTATGAATCCAAGAACAGACATATCTTTCTGGATCACATTGCAATTCTATGATCTAGCAATATGATAGTTCTGATAATTCAAATTGACAATTCTATTACTTTGCATATTCAAAATTTATCATGAATAGTAGTTGCTATTTAAAAACCTATTTTTAATATATTGTCATTTTAACTTTGACGTATACTAAACTATGGTCTGTTCAACAATCTGTATGTATAAATGCTCCTATAATATTTGACCTTATTCTAATATCTAAATATAATATAATCTCAAAATTTATGTATAGATATTCAAACTAGTGATGATAAACTTATTTGTTTCAGAAAATTCAAAACAGCAGACAATTTTATTTAATGAATAATAATCCTATAGTGTAAATTTTCACTACCCCATTCTCATGCAAAGAGGAACTGGTTTCTATCCACTTTTAAAAACTTGTAGAGAGATGTAAACATAAATAAATAAGCAAGATGTGCTAAAAAGATGTAGTATCTGCCAAAATGCACACTTTATTCTGAATCACATTCATCAGTTTGCCCACAACACATTCTCTTACATATATCTCTATCATTGTTCAGTATATATAGATAGTCAATTACTACAGTTTAATTGACATGTCAAGCTTACTGCCCTTATGACATTAACACAAACCACTTGATGACAGTATGATAATAAATTTTATTAGTCATTTATTAGACTAGAGATTATATACTTAATGAATAATAATTCTGTAGTATAATTTTCACTACACCACTCTTATGCAAGATAGAAACTGGTTTCTATCCACTTTTAACACCTTCTAGAGGAATGTGATTATAAGCAAATGAGAAAGATATGAAAAGGATGTATGATGCCCAAGATTCACATTTTGTGATAAATTACCACTCATCAATTATGGAATGGTGCAATGAACTCTAATGACTGACTAATAAAAATTATTAATATATTTCCATCAAGTTGTTTGTGTCAAAGCTAAGGGAAGTAAGTTTGGCATTTATCTTTTAAACTGTTGTAATTGATAATTATATATCCTAAAGAATGATAGAGATATGTGTAAGAGATTGTGGTCTGGGCCAACTGATGAGTTCTGGTTTAGCATGAAATTTGCTTGAGAATCATAAATCTTTTTCACATGACTTTGTTCATATGTTTATGACTACATTCCTCTGCAAGGTGTTAAAAGCAGACAGAAAACAATCCCTAACTTGCATGAGAGTGATGTAGTAAAAATTATATTACAGAATTATTATTCATTAAGTGAATAATATCTAGTCTAATAAAGGACTAATGAAAATTATTAACAATGTGAGTTTGTTAACTTAAGGCGACATTCTAATATTGTTATTTACATATATAAAAAAAATCAGCATGTATTGGAATTAATGCATTAACATTTTCTAATAAAATGTAAAAGCATTCTTTGTCTAAATTTTCGGATTTTGAACTTATCATGACACAAATCAATTTTTAATATAATTATCTTTTTATTGGGACTTTTAGAAGTATTAAACTAGAGTTGTTTTTTTTGTTCTGGAAGGCAATTTCCATAAGAAAACGTACATTAATCTTGAACCTTGACAATTCCTTGGTTGCAAACAGTGATCGATAAATTCCACATCAAGTTCACACATTTCATTTATCTTGCTTGAAACATTTTGTTACTACAGCTATCTCCTAAATATTTGTCATGATTATTTTTACCAATATCATAACTGTTTCTGCTATAGGTAGGAACAATTCATCATGAACAGTAACTTACTCATATTTTGTAAAATGGATTATTTTTGCATATATATAGTGGCATAGGAATTCCTAAATAAAATTATTCAAATATACGATCATTCTTTTAATAAAACTTCTGTCTCAAATTCCAGTTCTCAATGTTCTACATAACAATTAAAGCACCACACTCGGCTAAACTTGTTATCAATATCAAGATTTTTTGCACAATTTAGATGATAATGATGATAATAATAACAGTAACAACAACAACAACAACAACAACAACAACAACAATAATAATAATAATAATAATAATAATAATAATAATAATAATAATAATAATAACAATAATAATAATAATAATAATAATAATAATAATAATAATAATAATAATAATAACAACAACAATAACAACAACAACAATAATAATAATATCAGCATCAACAATAATGATTTATTGCTTAGGATCATAAGACCAGAAATGATAAATTGGGCCATAATACCATGGGCTGCCATTCTATTGCATATTCATACATAATAGCTCTAGCACAAAAATTTGGTGCATGACAGATTCATAATGATTGGTCCATCAATGACTGAAGGCAATAAGTAAAAAAGTATGACAAAATTGATCAAAGAAGAATCAGATATTATATCAGAAAAAACAGTATCTAGCTTTTAATGAACAAATACCATAACATATTCCACATGCCAGCATTCTTGATTAGGCAATCCTTATTAATTAAATGCAATAAATTGTTATATGTAAATGTTACTCCAATATTATTCATCTGTGGACATTAGCTGCAGTCTGATTTAGACCCTCAACATTAAAGAGTAACTATATAAATACAATCGAAGCATGAAACTCCTAATTAATAATTGTAATCCTGTTATACAACAAGTGTACAAGTATCTCTATTTTTCTCTCTAATTAGATGCTTGCTTATCTATCAAGCAATCTACTCACTTATCTGTTTCCATCCATACATCCATCTATTATCTATCTAGATATATATTTAACTATATATCTATCCATATATCTATCTATTTATTTAGTTTTTACTCTGTTTGCCTATCTACCTACTTATCTTCTAGCTGTCTGATTCTCTGCCTATCTGTCCATGCATCTATCTATCTGTCTACTTCTTATCATCTATTTATCTATCTATTCATATATCTCCATCATGCATCATCCATTTATTTACTATCTATATATCTTATGACTGACTGTATGCTGGTCTACCTGTATTTATCTTATCTATTGATCTAGTTGACTATCTCTATTTGCTATCTATGGCTGTCCATTTAGTTGACTGTCTATCTGTCTCTCTATCACACTATTTATTTTTCTGTCTGTCATCTTGTTATCTATCTGAATTATTAGTTATTTATATATCCATGAATCTACCTATATACTTAATTATATTTTTATCAGTCTCAATATTTATCTATCTGTACTCTGTCCAACTATCTGGCAATTTACTCATCTATCTATCTATTTACCTATCTATCATATATATATATATATAACTTATATACTATCATATATATATATATATAACTTATTTACTTATCTCTTGCCTTTTTACTTTCCTATTTACTTAATTTATCTACTATCTATCTGCTTTCTGTTCATCTGTTTATCTATGTACTCATTCATCGACTTATCAATCATCTTCTACCTATACTCTCATTCATCTTTCATTTATTTTTTCCATTTTTTCAGGCATAATAAGCTATGCTAATTTATACTATAAAAGTTAATTTGTTATGAGACCTTTATGCAGCTTGGGCATAAAATATGTTTTGGCAAATGACTTTCTAAAATACACTCTGACCTTTTTGAATCTGATTTATATCATAATAAAGACTCTTAAAACAAATAGTCATTATTAAGTTTAGCAATGAAACACACATATCTAAGACTTCACATGATCATCATTTCTTATATTTGCTCATAACTGTTGTTAAAGCAGGCTAAACTCTCCATACAGTAGTGCCACTCAGTGCAAGCCAGCATCCATTGATTACTCTGGCTTGCACTGAGTGGCACTACTGTATGGAGAGTTTTTGCCTGTTTTAATATTTAAGACTTGTCAAAATGTTTCAAATTTATTGTTCTAATATCAGATAACAACAATAACAAAAAATTAACTGCTTGTAATCGAGTCATATATAAATCTTAATGCTAACTGCCTAGTATCTAAAAGCATGATAGTAATTATATATCAAAACTGATTTTATACTGTGAATCAAAATATTTTTAAGAACTATTGTATGATAAACGATAAAATAATTCTGAAACAGTTACTGTATATTTATGCAACCATTGTTGTTTAGTTATTTACACATAACATCACTATAGGATTGGAACACAGATTTTCAAGCTCTCTTCAGCTATCCACTCTATCTTATACAACTGATACACATGACCACACACATATGAAATAGATAAATGATCTTCAATATATGTTTTTGTGCTAAACCAGAACTCATCAGTTAGTCCAGATCATCACACGCACACACACATATATATATATATAATCAGTGCTTTAATTACATTTAAACTCCAAGTATGTGAATTATGCTTGTATTTCAAATATTACAGATTCAACCTATATCCTTCCCATCCCTCTTCTGTGTATTTGGGCAAGGTCCTATACCTAAGGGGTCAGAATGACTTAAAGTCAACATGAGCATGACAATAATGTTCGCATCAATAAGGGATTTGGTTGTTCCATCATTAGATTTTCAATGATTTGGATGGCTAAAGAGTGGGAGATGAAGTACATTGAAGCCTGTTAATTAAAGTTTGAAGATTTGCTATCTTTATATAAACCAAGACTGACTATATATATATATATATATATATATATATATATATATCAGTCTTGGTATATATATATATATATATATATATTGGAGATCATTTATCTTTCTCACATGTGTATGGTCATGTGTATCAGTTGTATGAGATAATGGATAGCTGAAGGTAGCTTGAAAGTCTATGTTCAAATCCCCTATAATTACATTTAAACTCCAATTATATGAATTATGCTTGTATTTCAAATATTACTTATAATATCAATTTCATATTGACATAATACATTTTATAAAGTAAGTGTTAAATTTATTTCATTTTAAGATAGTTTTTCTATTAGTAAAGTCTATTAACTACGAAAGGATAACATATACTATTGATTCAATTTATTCACTAAAGTTCAGAATAAAACATTCATTAAAGTATAGAGCTGGTCATGCCCCTGATTTGATATACAGGTGGACATTTTTTTAACCAATAAAAATTTTCTAAGCTTATATTTATTTTTTTTTGTATGTAGGCAGCTCACAGCCAAGCTATATTCACTACTACTACTACTACTACTACTACTACTACTACTACTACTACTACTACTACTACTACTACTACTACTACTACTACTACTACTACTACTACTACTACTACTATTACTATTATTATTATTATTATTATTATTAAAGACCTCAAGTAAACTAAACAAACAAATAAACAAACAAAAAAATTACAAACGTTCATCAATCCACAGTTAACTAGACAAGTACTAGTGGATATGTTTTTAATATTAGAGATAATTTTGATATTGGAACTTTCATTAGATGTGTATGCTTGAAACAACAAGTATTTCAGACACGCTAATAGTGAAATTGAATGCATAAAAAAAAACAAAAAAAAACAATAAAGTTCCTATATATGCAGTATATATTTCACACAAATAAAATCATCAGTTAAACAAATAAATGAATTACTAATAGTTTTAATCCGCAATTTATTTTACATACTACTTTGATAATGATGGTATTCCTTCGAAAGTACTCAGCTGAATAAATTCAATGGTCGTTTATTTATTTATTGTAATTCATTTATTTGTTTAACTGATGAGTTTATTTGTGTGAAATATATAGCGCATATATACTATTCATTATAAACACGCACACAAAGCGATTATTAATTACAATAAAGTTCCTTTAAGGTAAAAAAATTTAATTTTGTAGCTATGAAAATAAAAATTAAAAACACTAAACAATTCTAGGAAATGGAAATGAATTTTATTTTTAAAAAATTTGCAAAATATAATACTGCTATGCCTTATTTTATTTATATATATAAACGGTATGCTTTGTGAATTAATGTATTCGCTTCCTATGACTTATGAATTCCGGGAGATTCCCAGAGAACAGGTGTCTTCAGCTGTTATTCGAAAGTTGCTGGTTTAATTTCGAATGCTACTGTAGTTTGAACGTCTTTGCAACTAACTAAGAAAGCGTGACTTTTCAAACGCTCTCATAAATTTTTCATGAATAAATATTTATTATTATAAATATAAGAGAATTTGCTTGATCTTGCTTGGTAATTTGATGTCAAAATCTTTTGATTAAGGGGCAACCCTCATTTCAGGTTAGTCAATTTAATTAATAGATAATCTTTAATACTATAAAATAATTTTTATTTTTAAGTTTTAAAAACAAGCGCTTTTTATTGATTTCGGTAAATTTCTTTTAAATATGCGTTTTATTAATTGCTAAATTATTTATATTTTTTCTTTTAAGAATATCTGTCTATATAGATATAAATTTAGTCAATTTGGTTCAAAAATTAAAATGTCTTCTGCAAATATAAGGTTAAGCTAATATTATTCAGGTTAGCGAATGATGTATTATTTTTTTGGGATATACTGAATGAAAAAAAACATTTGCAAATTAATGACTTTTTTTTATTATATAAAAAGCCCTAATTCACACAGATCTGTATAAGAAAATTTAACTCCTTTTGGGGCAATTTTTTTTTATTAATTAATTAAGTCAAAAATAGCCCATAATCTTATATCGTTTTACTTACAGATTAGCCTATAATCTTACATTGTTTTAGTCACGGGTCATACACCTTTCTGTAACTAAGTTAACGTAATGTTACCTGCACATATATATATATAGAAGATATTTTAATTATTGAGTTAAACTAATTGTATATATATGTAAAAAAAAATATCTTAGCCAGTCAGTGATTGTTGACATGTATATTTTATTTCTTCTGGTATATAGATTCTCAAATCCTGTACCCTTATAGGAGACTTGCTGTTTGTTTGCTTAGCCTCGGGTGTATGCAAGTTATACACTTGAGTGACAAAGTGATAGGAAACATGCAATAGTCCCATTAAAAAATAATTGGTCAGGTGTTTATAAGAAGTTTGAGCACTAATAGTGATAACACCTAGCCACAATCCATGAACTTTGACCTTCAGAGGTCACCGCTTTATCATTACATTAAAACACAGGATATACAGTTCCATTTAATTAGCAAATTATTTTTTTTTAACTCTTGATTCAATCATTGTGAAGAATTTTAAGACAAGTTTGTTTGTATAGTCAGCAAATGACCACATGAGTCGTAGGCACCTTTGTGCAAGATAAATTTTAGCACCCCTAATTCCATGAACACACCTGGCCTGAGGGCATTGCAGAGACACATGTCCTCACATTTATCAAGACTCTGGATCTGTTTGATCTATGTCTTTTGTAAAAATTAAAACATTTTATCACATGTTAAATAAACTACATTTCCTTTTTTTGCCTTTTTAATTTGTAAGACCTACAATGAATATCACATCCAAAGTAATACAATTGTAGATGTACACCTGGGTCTCATTTTATGTGGATTTATTTAATGCGATTTTAAAGTTACGCGATTCATGTTTCTTCGGAAGTCGAACTCCGATAATACATTTTGCGCACTTACATCATATTGAAAGTAATAACACATTATTGGAATTCGACTTTCATCTTAGTAATTTCAATATTTTCAGTGCTTTATAATAGAAAGATTTTATGCAATAATGAAATTAAAATCATGATTTCCACATTTTATGTATACACACATTAAATTTTACAAGATTATAATGTAAATTTGTTCAAACATTGTGTGTGTTAATTTTGCATTATAAATCACATTCTGTTTTTGCTTTTTAAAAAAGAATGTAATCAATTATTAATCATTTAGTGTCCGCAAGTTTATTTTTAAAAGGTGAGTAATAGCAGTGGGCACAATTAAATTTGACAATTAAAAATTAAAATCTGATTTTTTAATTGTAATTAATTTAAAAATTATAAAGATTAATTACTTATTATGTTGTCACCAGAAAACCATTAACACAACATGAAAATGAAGTTGGCACTAGTTGTATTTCCTCTTGTGAAGAATCTGATTTTTTTACCAGTTTGCAAATGAACCTGTTTATCAAAAAATAGTGATAATAATTAAAATGGGTATAAAAAAATGTAAATTACAGTATTGTAAATTATGCATAAAAATACATTGTTTTGAATAAAATTAAATATTATAGTTAAAAAAAGTTTGTTTTGTATCAATTTTTTTTCAAATTTGAAATTTTTTATTAGTCATATTTTATTTCCTTCTATTTTTTTTGCACGAATTTTAACGTAATTTTAGATTGGTGCTTTGCTTTTATGTCATTTTTGAAAAATCACAGTCCATATCCCCCCTTTTTCAAGGTAAGTTACATCTATTTTTGTGCAATTTCTTTTGCACGTGTTTTCTGAGTAACCTATCTATCGCGTAAAATGAGACCCAGGTGTACTAATATGCGGTAATGCAGATTTTTCAGTTACATTGTTTACCTAAATGTTTTGGAATGTTCTGCTTGCTTTAATGTGAAATCAGCTCTTCATTATCATTTTTATGTATTGAGTCAGAATATGCAAAAAAATAATAAAATTAGGACAACATTATTAATGGATTTGCAATAAAACATAAAAGAAAATATATTTTTTTGCATTATATGTATTTCTATTTGGTTTTCTCAAATAATGAGTCAATAAAATTGCATAAAATCATATTTATAATAAATAAGTGATCACTTATATATTAGAAGTATTAATTTGTACAATTTTAATATATTTATATTTGAAAATAAAATTATTTTTTTTATATATAAAAGTTTTAATCATATGAACCCCTTCCCCCATGAAATAAAATTAGTTAATTAAAACAATGAATCTATATAATTTTGTTTAACCAAAGACATAATAGAATATTTAAAATTATAATTATTTATATTTTTACTTTTTTATTTACATATTAACTCTCCTGATTTTGGTAGCTGCAAAGTGATAAATAGCAACTCTAACCATCTTGCTTTTATTTTGTGTCATTCAGAATCTCAGTAATAAAATAATTTTTATATGCTTTTATTTCAATTCGAAAACTTAGTCACATGATATAGTCAGATAGCTAGAGATTTAAGGATTTACCATACATTTACTTAAATGAAGAAATTTTCACATATACATTGTTTGATAAATTTTTAGAAGCCATTCTACCACTCCTTGGAATTTCTTTTGTTAAATGATAAATTATAGTAAGGAAAAAAACTCAAACAATTGGATTCTTCCATTAGTATAGATAAAGAATTTTGTAGGCAGTTTTCTAATAGAGTGGTTACAAGTAACATGTATAGGTGTTACAATAATGCCGTGTTGATGAAATATGGGCAATATTGTTTTAAAAAATTGTTTTTAACTAATTCCATTAGCAACAATTTGATAAAAATATATGTTTTTAAAATCCAACCTCTCACAAATAACTTATATATATATATATATATATATATATATATATATATATATATATATATATATATATATATATATATATATATATATATATATATATATATATATATATATTAGCAAAAATAGCCTCTCTTGTTTTCATTCAATAATAAAATACACTACTTTATTATGGTATTAAATTTTTTTAATGCCTATTAATAACTAGTTCGGTACCACTAGTTCTTATTATATATACAGTTTGACAATTAAAGATTTACCATAATTTATTTAAGTGATGGAATTTAAATTTTTATTAGGCCATTAAAACCTCTTGTATTTTATTTTGTTTTGCTTGGATTTGTATATAGTGTGAATTATGGATCAAATACAAGTTTTTAGTTAGAGAACAAGTAAAAAGCTAACACCATATTTAAAAAAAGATAATATTAAAAATAGGAAAAACTATTAAGCAAAATGTGTAAAAAGATAATACAAGATGATGATGATGATAATAATAATAATAATAATAATAATAATAAATAGAAAAATAACACTATTTTAAAAATGTTAGCACAACACAGCATTGAATCCAAACCTAACATATCAGGGTCAGGCACTGTAGCAGCACACCCAAGTGAACAAACACATTTGGAACTTGTAAATCATACTGATAAACATAATTTCATCATATGAAGAATTACTGTAATTATGAAACAATATATTTAAAATATTTTATTTTAAAATAAATTAATAATAATAATATATTACAATTTATATAAATTACAATATTTACATAATAATGATTGAAAAATCTAAACACTTTTATTTACATATAAATTTCATTAATTATAGTGACAAATGGGCATCAGACTGTTCGTTTTGTCAATGGAAGAATATATATGAAATATATTTTGAGGCTAGGCCAACTGCCACAATAAGTTTAAGTAAAGAAATATTTCTCTTATGTTTAAATATTAAATATTTACAATCAGAATGTGTTTCTAGGAATAAAGTGATTCAGAAATCTAAACATTTATAAAGAAGTTTTATTATTATGACAAAATGGTGACTCTTTTCGATTTAATGTAATAATAAAAATATATATGAGGTATATTTCGAGCTTGTGCCTAGATATTCAAAGTTCGGGTAATTGTCACAAATAAGTTTAAGTAAAGATATATTCTTATATTTAAATAAAAAAATATATTTACACTCAGAATGTATTTTTAATGATAAAATGATTTGAAAATGTAAACAATTTTATTTACATATAAATTTTATTAATTATAGTGCTGAAAGGGCATGACCTGTTAAGTTTGTGCAATGATAGAATATATATGAAATATATTTTGAGGCTAGGACAACTTCCACAATAAGTTTAAGTAAAAAAATATTTCTTTTATGTTTCTAGGAATAAAATGATTTGGAAATCTAAACATTTTCATGTAAGATTCATTAATTATCACAGTCTTTGGAAATCTAAACATTTTCATGTAAGTTTCATTAATTAACACAATCTATTTGATTTAGTGTAATGACAAGAGTATATATGTAGTATATTTCAAGCTCATGCATAGAAATTTGAAGCCAAGGTACTTGTCATAAATAAGTTTAAGTAAAGAAATATCCATCTTATATTTAAATAAGAACTATTTATAACTCAAAACATATTTCTTATGATGAAATGATTCAAAAATGTAAACAATTTTATTTACATATGAATTTTATTAATTATCTTGGTGTCTTGGCACCCCAGTAGTGAAGCACCTTTGTATCCCATGCAAACCTGAACTCTTCCACATGGTGATCCTAATAGTCAGAACACACCCACATGGAAATCAAACAATACAAGGCAATAGACTTTTTTGTTTAATAAATCTTTGATTTTCTTCTCAAGTTTTGATAAGATAATAATGAAATGTATTACAATAATTATTGAATATACCTGCTCATATCTTTAAAGACAGATGAAAAGTATTTAAAAACAAAAAAAAAAAAAACAATTAATCACAATTAAATTACTGTCTTTACTATCTTTCATTTATGGAATCAATTTTTGGAAAGCCCTGATTTACAATATTTAGAAAAATTTGCTTTACTGGTACAGAATGCACATTAACTTTTTAATTTTTATCAAACGCTCAAAAAAATCAAGAAACGTGACCAGCTCCTTGCCTCCAGTAAAGTCTTTGCTGACACCTGGTCTTTAATTGCTCTTTCCTTTTCCTGATTATCAATTCCCACCTACCCAGCATTATAGAATAGTCATTTATAAAAGAAAATATTCATGTTCATATTAAAAATGCTAATACCATTAAACAAGTTCTTAGAATCTCTTCACTATACCTAACCACATAAGAGTATAACAATTGTGCTCTCATAACATAATCTAGCCAGATGACAAATAGAACATCACGTAATCATATTATTGTACAATTTATTCATTTATTTATCCTTTATTAATATGTAATCACTATTTATTGTTAATAAAATTTTTATTGAAATGAACTTTTTAATTTTTAAAGTAAATTTATATTCTAGTTTTTGAAATTGTTTTGAAAATCATTTCATTCTTAAAAGTGTGTATAAAATTTTCAGCTAATATAGATTCATTTCAAATGAAGGTCTCACCAAGTTTAATTTAATTTTACTTTCATTCTCTTTTCCATTTCACTACCACAAACTTTCTTATCTTGTTCATCTATCTCAAATGTGCTATCTTTTTAAATATTTTATAAACTCTTGTTATTCAGTTTAAGACTTTAATGACTATCTAATGTCATCTCTTTTAGAAACCTATTGAATTCAGTTTAATTTTCAATTTTTTTTAATATTGTCAAAGTATCTATTTGTTTTCTCACATTTGTATTTATTTCACTTTTGATCATTTTTTTGTGACTCCTAACATAATTTCTTCATTTTTCATAACCTACATTATTAAAAATCTTGATGGCTTTTGTATTTTTCTTTTTAGTTAAGAGGATCATATCTGGATAGAATCTTAGTGTTTGAAAATAATATTTTATGACCATATCCCTAGTATAAAGTGAAAGTGCTAATGCTGATGATTGTAATTTTAGTTCATTAGTACATTCATATTTTCTAATGTCGATATTCAAAATTAAATCATGATCTTATTCTAGTTATTTGCTGCAAAAATATATGATGCGATATGATGGAATTTAGTGAGATAATAATTCTGGTGTCCTTTCAAATAAATAAAAAACTGATTTCGCCAGCAATGCAAATCATAATAAATAGTAGGTCAGTTAATCAGGAAATATAGCTATATTCTTGAGATATCTAAACTTATACACAAAAGGAAAATTTTTCTTTTTCATATTTTGATTAACTTGCACTTTGTAGTGTGTAAAATAAAAACTTAAATCCAACAGTGAATGTTAAAATTAAATATAAAATGCTACAATATATATATATAACAGTTAGTTAATTAATTTTATATAAACTATTCTAATAATGATATTTCTCTAAAATGAACAAATGTTAATATTTCTTATCTATTGTCGATATAAACTTTATACTCTACATGCTATAAAAGATTATTATAAAATTAAATTACAAAAAACAGTAAGATGATTATATTTTAAAAGTTATAAAAAAGGCTTATTACAATAGAATGACAGCCTGTTAAGCTAATTGCGCAGACGCTGTGAGAATGTTATTAATAAATGAATACCTTCGAACAACCACATGATATAGTATTTGTATAAGAGTAAAAAGGAATCTTCTTACTCTTATGACTTAAATGTTTATATATGAGCAAATCTGAAGTAGTTGTAACGAAGGCGTGACTACATAATAGTCACTTTAAATTACTATATATAATGTCTGTATGAATGACGCCAATGAAATTTTCTAGAATTTACTAAACGCCACTCTAAACGAAACTAAATCATATACATGAATAAGCATTTATTTTATAACGTCTTGCGTGCGATTATAATTACGATAGAATGACAGCCTGTTAAGCTAATTGCGCAGACGCTGTGAGAATGTTATTAATAAATGAATACCTTCGAACAACCACATGATATAGTATTTGTATAAGAGTAAAAAGGAATCCTCTTACTCTTACAACTCAAATGTTTATATATGAGCAAATCTAAAGTAGTTGTAACGAAGGCGTGACTACATAATAGTCACTTTAAATTACTATATATAATGTCTGTATGAATGACGCCAATGAAATTTTCTAGAATTTACTAAACGCCACTCTAAATGAAACTAAATCATATACATGAATAAGCATTTATTTTATAACGTCTTGCGTGCGATTATAATTACGATAGAATGACAGCCTGTTAAGCTAATTGCGCAGACGCTGTGAGAATGTTATTAATAAATGAATACCTTCGAACAACCACATGATATAAGAGTAAGAGGATTCCTTTTTACTCTTATACAAATACTATATCATGTGGTTGTTCGAAGGTATTCATTTATTAATAACATTCTCACAGCGTCTGCGCAATTAGCTTAACAGGCTGTCATTCTATCATAATTATAATCGCACGCAAGACGTTATAAAATAAATGCTTAAAAAAGGCTTATTGTAAAAAGTTTTTATATATATATATACTTATAATCAGAAACCAAGCAACTAGTTTTATTTATTTCTAAACTTATTGTTGGAAGGGGGGGGGGCAACAATTATAACTCTATGTTGCATTGCAATTAGAGAGATAAGTAGACTACCGATCACTTCCTCTTCGAATGCATAACTTTGAACAATTTAAGAACTCATTTTCAACAAAACATGACAAGAAATCAAATTGAAATGAACCTCAAGACAGCAATTGAAAAGGGCATATTCTCTGAGATCCGGCTTTCGGCCATAATTAACTTTTCCATCTGGGCATTGCGCTGTAAGCTGGTGTTCCAGGCTGAGACCTTGAATAATATTTTCACAGCGTTTTGCCAAATACTAAACAAGGAAAGGGATAGAGATATGTGCACTGCTGACCCCTTCACAGCTGCACAAACCTGGGACTCCATTGCAATTGGATAGAGCTCCCCGCAACTTTGCTGTTTATTGGGTGGCTGTTGCTGTTCATCATTTCATAAAACTCAAACACGGATATTAATACTACCTACTAACAGCATCTCATTTTAATCTTCCCTGCTATGAACTTTAGACAAATTGGGTTTCTATGGTCTATTTTTGGAACAACATATAAGTCACAAAAGTTTCCTGTGCAAACATTAACTCAAATATATCCTTTTTTTATTTGCATGCTATTTCATAATCATTTACTTGTTTTTTTTTTACTTTTTGGTCTGTATTTCTAAGGTCTAAATGTACAATAAATTTGGTTTTTGAAAGATAAAAAAGTAAAATTTTGTTGCAGTCAGCTAGATGAATGTGTTTAAATTTCACAAATCATTTTACTTAACTTTGCTATGGTGATTTTGATTGGATCAAATTTTGATGAATGTACTTTTTTACGTTTTTAGTAAATCATCATTTATCCTTTCTTTCTTTTTAATCATCAAGTTAATTCATCTCTTAAGTAAAAAAATTTATATTCCTTATGATTTCAAATTATCATAAGTAGGTCAAATTTCATCAAAGATTTTAAGATTTTATTTAAAATCGATTTAGTTTTTTACTCAGGTTTATTTATAACATTTCAATACATTTTTTTTAAATCTCAAATCAAATTAAGGTCTTACTTTTATAAAAATAATAAATAAATGGTGTCATAAATATTGAAATAATGGGAAAAACAGCATTATCAAAAATGCATTTTTTAAAACAACTTTTTACATTTGGTCAATTTTTAATAGTAATGAAACAAAAGAACTCATTAAAATTTATGTTGCACTTTAGAAAATTGTATTAATCTTAATTGTTTTTAACAAAGTGATAATAAATTCTGTTCTATCCGCACTTACGACTGTGCAAATGTTATATCCGCAAGTCTGATTGTGCGGTCAGCAAATCACTATGTTCAATTCCCACGATGTTCTCTTGCAACGAATGCTCTCCAACGAATGGTCTGCAATGAATGCTCTGAATATCTCCGCTGTGGTCTCCCCATCTCTGTGGGCTCTTTCAGCTACACCCATAGACTACATTTCCACTGGGCGCTGGTCATTAACCGTAAGCACTGACGCGAGATATCTCTACTCACTACTGCCTCTAATGCTCTCTATATTACACTGCGTAGTTGTTACCCAGTCTTCTTATCGCTTTCTGATAACTGCAACAATCAATCAATACACTGTCCAATAAGGTAATGTCTCTTATCTAGAAATATTTGTGATCAGCAAATATTTCTTGGAATTGTCGATCGCCATTAAGTCAATGCCTTAATTAAATTCCTCAGTTATCAGAGCGCGATCTAAAAACAACCTCTTGAATAAATTCTAGTTTTTCTGGAATGCACAAACATGTCTGCCATTTTTACAAAACACTACAAATTCATAAAACCATGATTAAGTATTGTCTCTTGGTTGTAGTATCTATTGTGGGGATCTTACACCCACATTTAAATTTAAAATCTCAGAATTTATACTAGTAGTTAATTTTTTTTTACTAGGAACTTTAATTGAGGATAACATATAAAATATTAATTATAATAACAATACATTTCAATGGCTAAATTTTAAAAAATAGTAAACCTTATATACCTACTTTAGCTAAAAAAAAAAAAAAAACTCATTAAAATACTTGCTACAGATTTTAATGTAAGTTTTCATACACCACTAGCCACTAACAGATTAATTAATAATTCAAAAAACAAATTTGCACCTGACCCTACCCCCCAGGTTGTTTATAAAATCACATGCCCCCATAACAGCTGCAGTGTAGCATATTATGGGAAAATGTGCTGCAATAACTGCCAGGGTATCACAACATCGATATTTATACAATAGGGTTCAAATCAAATCTGAGGGCAGCTCTATATTTTTCGAACATTAAAAATCCACAGGCCACATGTTCAAACCCTCAATGGCTGAAACAGTGTGCACTGAGCACAATTATCCCAAGTGCAAGATTAAGGAAGCATGCTTTATTGCAGATGACCCCAATGCTATCAATAGGAGAGATGCCTGCCTGGACTGTCTAGGCTATTTGCATACATTTTCATATATCTTTATTAAAAAGATAACTGCAACAATCATTAGTATAAGCGATGAATATATAAACATGAAGCTCCTGAAAGTGCTAAGCAATTATTAATTTATAATATAGCTTCATGTATATGTGTTTTAAGTGCAATATATAGAATACAAATTACTTTAAATTTTTAATAAAATTTCTAATTAGTCTCTACTTTTTTTTGAATTATACAACATTTTCTCAAACAAAATTTAAAATAGAATAAAATAAAGCCTCATTTAATATTTAAAACAAGCACAATATATCACCAAGAATTCAAAGCAGTCACATTAGTCTATCTATAATAGCTATATTCCTAATGTCTGCAATGCCAAAAGATGCTTTTATCCAATTAACAGCTAAAGATCTACAAAGTTCAATTATAATGATTGTAAAATTATGTTTGATTATAATAGTATTGTCTTATGGTTCACTTCACAACTCATTAAATAAAACAGAAGAACCAAAGGAATCTCCACAATCTAATTCCACAATTTCAAAAACATCAATTTTACAATTTCATAAATGAGTAAAATTCTGCTTGTTGAATTAGAAATTGTTTTCATCAGATTGGTGGTTTCAAATTTGTGGGATTGTCTTTTTTTTTTGTTTCTCTTTTTTTTTTCATTGGTTGAGGAAGATATCAAAAGGTCCTATTAAACAACTTATTTTTAGATGTGAAACTCTTTGTTGAATAAAAGAATCTTTTGTTTTTCTAAGATGTTGGAATACTGTTGTGAATTGTGAATAAACTGATATACTTACATTGAGTTGTGTGTAATGCACTGTGATTATTTAACCATTTTCAATTTTTTTTCATCTGAAACAGTTGTATAATACAATAAAACTAATGAGGTATTATTTAGCAGCCTGGCTAGATGTTTAAAATATTTAGTGTTATTTAATTAATTAATAAATTATATATTTTTTATTATTTGAATAAAATAGCAAGCATCAAGATATTTTCATGTGAGTAATTTGCTATTGATAAATACTGAAGAAAGATATAGAAAAAGTAATAAGCTAGATCAATTAGAGAATGCTAATTCAGCCAGATATTGAATTTAGAATATAATGGACTACAAATTTTTAATACATAATCTTATAAACAGTAATTCAAGGCAAATATGATGTTATAAAATGAATGAAGACGATTTTTCTCATCAGATAAATAATAACTTCAATATATTGTTTGAATTTCTTAATAACATATCAGGTAAATTGCTTCTAAGGTCAAAGTTAGAGCCTGTAAATAAATCCGCAAATTAACGTTAAATGGGTCTAATACAAATAACTAATATTAAACATTAACAAATATTTCCAGTGAATTATGAAACATTCTCACATTAAATATTGTTTTATTTAAATTAAAAAGCAATGAATTATTCAACTTGCTGTAAGGTTCTTCATTTTTCAGTTCATATGTAATTTGTTTCCATTTGTAATTAAAAAGAATTAAAATCATTCTGACATTTTATAATATTTTTAAAGTTATTTTATGGATAATAGAACATATAACATTAGAAATTGAGATTGATATAATCGAAAGAAAAAACTAAAAAAAGTATTTTATTAATTATTGCTGTTGATATTGCAGAAATTTTATTTCCTTCTCCAAGTCATATCTGTCTATAATGCCCAAAAGATATCAATATATGTATTTTGATTACAATTTAGGTAATAATTGATGGTGAATGAATAGAAACACTCAAAGATAATTTGCAAAATTATGAAATTGAATTCTATATAAACTTGATGTAGCTAGTAATACAGTTAAGATCAGGTATACAAGTACTGTAAAAGAAAAAAGAGGTTGAAAAAGTTAATATCTGAAGTTTATAAGTTAAATTTTTAAATAGAGTTTTGTGGACTTTTAGTATGAGTCAATAATTAGTCTCAATTGTGCTGACAACCATCTGCTTTTAATGCATTCACTTTACCCAATAGTGTCGAATATATATAACTATGTATGATATAACAGCTGTATGATTTTTTTTTCTCAGTGATGAAAGCTTTTATTCATCAAAAAGTCAAAATACACAATAGTTAAAAAAAGGTTTATAAAGAGATAATTACATGGCAAAATGAAATTCAAGTACAATATGGTGAAGGGGAAGGGAATACATATAAAATGGGAAGGGGATATGGAATGGGGGTGTAGTCCAGGCAAAGAAGAGTCTTATGTAAGTAGCAATTTTGATGGGCTTGGTTGTCCTGGTGGGTTGATAGGAGGATCCATGTGTGATATTAACATTGGAGGAGTTGCTATACATTAAGTCTTTAGAGGTTTCAGGGGTAAATGAGGAGATTTCAGAGTTATGTCTAGATGCAACAGGCTGATTTTTGTCCTTTGTAAATGAGTAGTTTTAGTTATTCCCATTGTATTTGGAATGGCATTATGATTGGTCATGTTGTTCTTTTTGACTTGATTTTTATGTTTGATAAAGCAAACCACAGTCTGAAAAAGAAGAATATCCATATGGCAAGGAGATGAAGACTTTGAGATAAGCTCTTTGGTGATGATGTTTTTAGCAACTTAAGTTTTGTTTGAAATTTGGTTTGGATAAAATTTGGGTAATTTTGACGGTTTTAATTCATATAGTTTATGTCTCTGCACATTTTTTCCACTAGGGGCAGTGGCCATCTTTAAACTATTTGAAAGAATGAAAAGTAATATGAAGAAAAACAATTTTGAAATGAAAAAAATAAATATATTGATGAAAATGCAAAAAAAAAAAAAATACTAGAAAACTTGTTACTAATAATTTTAGTTGAGTAATGAGAAAATTGAGTGGAATTTTAGGTGGTTGGTAACCACAGAGGAGAGGGTGTCTGAAAAAAAAAAAAATTGTTAGAAATGGCCTAAATAACTGGAACAACACACAAAAAACTTTATAAACAAGTTCTGAGTGACAGGGAATAGGAGTAGGAGAAATTCTTTAGAAGTCTAGAAGGGAATAAAACCCTTTATAGTCCATTAAATAGTTGAACCACCCATCAAAAGGGGGGGGGGGATAAGGTAGTTAAATGCTGTTAAGCACAAGGTAGACATAGGGTATGTTGAAAATGCACTAAAACTGAGATTTAGTGAATGAAAGAGTACATTAGCAGCCAAATAAGGCTTTTAAAGGGCCAAATAAATATAAGAAGTACCTTTCACTGCTGCAAAACCAACTTTTCAGAACCATTCTGTATGAGCTGTAAGGAGGATGACTTTCCAGTAAAAGCTCCACCTATAGACTTCAGCAGTATGAATTTTTTGGTATTAAACCTACATATCTGGTAATAGATTGATGATTATTATTATACCTCATCATACTACTTATATATTTATAGCTATAGTCTTTGATTATAGATTGGGATAATTAGGGAATATGATCCTAATATTTTGAATAGATGATAACCTATTGATCATTTCCTCAGTGTATATATCTATATGTGTGTAGTATGAGTGTGCGATTTATTTTTATTTTTTCCAAAACTTAAAAGATTTCTTAAGATGTAGATTAAATTATTTTAATTCATGTATACATGAAGTTCTAAAAGTAACTATCATTTTGCAAATAAGGTTAATTTAAAAAATGCTCTAATAATATAATTATAAATCTAAAT
This sequence comes from Epiperipatus broadwayi, assembly GCA_028023455.1. NCBI lineage: Eukaryota > Metazoa > Onychophora > Udeonychophora > Euonychophora > Peripatidae > Epiperipatus > Epiperipatus broadwayi. The sequence continues at coordinate 2,653,399 of JAQFVV010000094.1, forward strand.
ATTTACAAAGGTTTGTATGCCTAAATTGTTAGACATATTTTTATACATTTCCGGAATTATATGATTTATTTTAGACAAATCGGCTTAAAAAAAACCCCATTTAATATATATATAAATAAGCATTTATTTTATATAGCGTATGTTTACAATTGTATACATTCAAATATCAGCCTTTTAAGCTAATTGTGCATACGCTTTGCGAGTGTTAATAATAAATGAATACTTTCCTGCATAAATACTGTATCTTGTATTGGTGAGAAAGTATTCATTTATTATTAACACTCACAAAGCGTATGCACAATTAGCTTAAAAGGCTGATATTTGAATGTATTTAATATATATAATAAATCTATTTAAAGTGAGATTCTCTGAATTCATCTTTGGTATCTTTTCAGTATCTTAAGATTCATGCCAAGGGTATTTTGCAATGTTTTCATATCATAATCGTAACATAATGTATTATGATTATGATATGAAAACCTGAATGTATGTTTAGCAACTAAATATACCTTTAAAGTTTAATTCAAAAATTCTGTTTTAAGTGTTCTAATTTATCAATTCAATTTAAGCATTGTCAAAATAAATATTTAAATTACCATCCAGCTGCATAATTAAATCAACAAATCATCATTTTTAAAAATAGTAATAATAAAAAAAACGGCCGCTTTTTGCTCTTTTGACTGTTGTGGTTCAAGAAAGCTTTCTTCATACAATTTTAGTTATGGTGTAAGAGTGATTGTTTTCTTATTGTAAAAAAAATAAATTAATGAATTATCACAGTTAGAGGGTAGCTAAATTATTTATAGTGATAGTGCTTGAAGTACATCGCTGTGACTGTTACATATATTTGATATTGTAATTATCTATCGTTACATATATATATACAACTACAATACTTGACTCTGAGTAAGATATTTTCAAATTTTCAAAAATCGCAAAAGGCGTTCCATACTCATAGCTAATATTAAAATAATGCTAAATATAAAATTGAAATAATAATGGAAACTTTAATTTTCACTTAATTTACTTCCAATTTCCTATAAATTCTTTATTGTTATTAGAATCAAACTTACACGTTTATCTCTCTATTTACTATGTGTATAATTCACTCTTAAGTAATGTGTTGACATTGCTCTTAAAAACGGATAAGATTAAACACTAAGTTACGTACCTGTTATTCTGTATACTTTGATATAGTGCTAAATTGGCAGACTTTGAAACTCAAAATCCAGGTACCCATCTAGCTATGATACTTTCAATGCTCAAACTTTATATAAACTTCCAAGAAATAAATCATCCAACTATTTTTCAAAAATAAAACTTTTTTTATATTCATTGATTTTTTTATTAGGTTAATATAATTTGATCAAAACATACTTTATATTGCAAATAAATAGCTAAATACCCATTTCCTTCCAGCATGCAGTGAATATTGAAGTGTTCATTGTTTTTATTCATGATTAAAAATTCAAACTGGGAAGATCTTGGAAATGATTTCAAATTGTTGAAGCCATCTCAAGCAAGCTATATCATAGATAGAAAATTTATAATCAATACTTATTTCTAGATAGAAATCTAGCTATTATTAGCTGGATTGGGTAAAAAAAATCTCAAGTAATCTGTGACAGTCAGGGGAGTATTGATGCACCAAATATAAAGAATATCAGAATGTGACTTGCTGTGATCTTTACTGCAAGTAAAAAAAGATAAGGCATTGTCTCCATAGGTATATAATGTCTTCTTCATTATTCTTATAGCTATATGATATTATAGCTATGCTTTTATTTTATGTGTTGGCATTCATGTGATCAATCCAGATTATCCTATGGCCATTATTGTATAAGTTATAAGAGCTAGATTGATATTTAAAATATAATTAGGTCAAACATAACAATTTTAAACTTCTTCAGATTTTTCAAAAAATCTTCAGTCATGGCAAAAATTATTAAACTCGATCTGATAATTGATATAGTAGACTCCATCTAATTGGATATGATAGATTTTACCTAAGCATAAGAATAGTAAAGACCAAGTGATTACAAATGCGGTAAAACTCACCTGATAATCGTTATTGTAGATTTCAATCAGCATGGTAAGATCCATCTGTTCATAAAATTGTAAGAGCCCTTTCATTATGAGCATGTTAGAGCCCACTTGAGTATAAAGATTTCTCTTGACTATGAACATCGTAGAGACTACTTTATGATAGTATAATCCATATGATTATAAACTTGTCAACCATAATGAGCATAGTAGGTTTCATGTGAAAATGGTTATAACAAACACCATTGCATGTTAGATTTTATGTTATCATAAGCATGATAGGCTCCATCTGATCATAGGCACAATAGACTTTACTTGGTCATAAACATAGTAGATTCTATCTGATCTTGAGCATAGCAGATTCCATTTGTTCATTGGAATGATAGATTCCATCTATCCATAGTATGGGGTGACACCATATGTTTATTGGTATGCTATAATCCACATAGGCATGTGCATAGAAGAGACTAATTTAATATTGGAGTTGTACTTGGATGCTCTATATGACAGATTTTCCCTCCATGGGTATTGTGATCATGATTTACTTTTGCAAACAATATTTTATGATGAGGTTTGTAGTTGAATTTTTAAATGTCAAACATTAAATTTATGTTTTGAACATTACATATTGTGGTCCTCTATTTAATAATTATATTATTGGATTCATTTCTGAGAATAAAATATTTTCTATAACAACTTTCAAAAGTAAAGATAAAAATATTATAATATATAATAAAGATAGGATTCAATCTTTATTGTTAAAATGAGGTTGCCTTGACAACAGTTTGAAATTGTTGATTGTTATTGATATTGGGATTGTCTAAGCATTGACTGGTTTTTAATTATATATATATATACTTAAATTTGGCCAACTTAATAGTACTAGCTTAGTATAAAATGTTTATATTTTTAGCTATCTATTCATATGATTCAAAATGTGTAGCATCACACATTGAAAAGTAGAGATGAAAATGAGTTATTATATTGTTTATGTTTAGTTAAAAACAGAGGTTTAATGTATATATCTGGGCTAGAGATAATCTCTAATTTAATAAATAATTAATTATAATCATTAATGTATTCATAGGAGATGATTAGTGTCAAAGATGTGAGTGCAGAAAATTTGATACATGTGAAGGGAGGAAATTGTATATTTATAAATCAAAGCATTATATATATATATTATAATAGTAACTTACAGTTATTATTATTGGTCTAGCGTGTTTTATCTCTTGTGAAATTATTTATAAATATAAATTTATATTTGACTATTTTATTATGTAACATATATGTACTATTTATATATACATTTAAGTTTTAAATAATATATACCTTAAGCTTTTGAGTAAAATGCCAGATTTGAAGTTAAGAATAAATACTTATATATTTTTTTATTTTATTATTAAATCTTAATGTCAGTGGAACAATTGATAGTTGAATTAAGCATGAACTTATATAACACACGAGCAGATTCGTTCGTGCTTTGGATATAAAAAAACGAAGGAAAAAAGAAAATCATTTCTCTTTAAAAAAATATTATTTTTCTTTTATCAATACTACTATTTAACGATTGGAATTTAAATATTAACTTTTCCAAATTAAAATAATTTGTGGATTCAAAGTTTGCAAGGAAAATATATTTAATTTTCTACTCAATCTTAAAGGAATAGCAATATAAAAGAAAAGAACGTCTGTTTAAGTTATGAAACTACGTTGTTTTAACTCTTCCATTATTCTTCGGATATATATAAATTTAAGATAATTATATATATTAAGGATAAAACAATGTGCACTGAGTAGTACACTTATTATATCGTAAAAGGTTTCGAAACCAACCTTGCATGCTATTTTAAAATATTTTGAAATATTAGATATATAGAACGTCTAAGGATAATACAAAAATGAAGATTAAGAACATCTACATTCGAAGAATATTTATTTTATTTCACATTAATCAAATCATTGGATATTGTTAACAGTTTATCGTCTATGGATAAATAAAATCATCATTATACCAATGGATTAATAATATACTTCGTAAAAGATCTTCATTAGGATGATGAACTATAGACTTCAATACCTACTCTCAACTCTCTTATAAATAAGTTTCCTTTATTATATATTTATATATATTATAATAATGCTTATATTATTTTAATATGTTTATTATTATTATTATTATCTTTATTTCAAATTTGGCATCGCATCATTTTATATCTTGATAGGAAAATTATATTTATTATTAAATATAATTAATTGAAAGCTTAACATAATTCATCAAATTAGATGAGGGATATAAAAAAATAGTTATTATTTGACAGATATCTTAAACAGGATTATATTGTGTTTACTACGTAATATTGTAAACGTTTAATGTATTTTTATGTATTAAAAATACATATAATATATAAGTTATACAATGGTAAATAATACCTATATATGGGTAATTGTGAAGCATATAAATAAGAACGGTAAATAAGTTAATAAGTTACATAAATTATTAATTTTTGAACCCAGATATTGTTTTTATATATCTATTAATATAAGCTATTTTCTTTAATTTTTGAAAGTTTATTATAGTATTGAGTTTTATCATGGGGTATTAAATAAAAAAATATCATTTATTAATATTCTTTTAAAATGATAAAATTCATCCGTATTTATTTATTAATATTTTATTATCTATTCTATTATATTTTTTATTGTTTATTAAATATTGATTTGTTAACGTGATCTCTTTGTCTAATCATTATTGAATTATATTATATATATGCTAGTATTATAAATATCATATGAATAATAGTTATAATTAATGCTTATATAAAGGCATATGAAATAACTTGTTTTGAAATTATTCCTGAAATGAGCTGATTGCAAATTCTCCGTGAGTTTAAATATCGTGGCATAATGGTGACTGAAAGAGGGATGAAAGATGGATGACCTGGTCTAAATTGTATTTAAACTTATTTAAAGATTAATGAGCTAGCATAATAAAGGTATATATAATCATGGACTTGGTATTTCATCGATTCATTTCTAGCATTCTACTTGAAGACCCAAAGTTCGATTGTAGTGAAATGCGTATCCTCTTTCTAAGGAATTTAATCATCCCTTTATATTTAACAAGACTAACTTAGATTTTAAATATAATCCATTCTGTTATATTTGGCGAACCTAACTATGAAGCATTAAGTTAATGACTTCTAAACATTAAATATAATTGATTATATTACATTTAATACACCAACTGGGATGATTAAGGCCGTCCCGTTATAATATATATATATATATATTATAACCCTCATGCCTGAGTTTACATGTGTTGCTTTTATGTGAATATTTTTCTTTATTATATATAACAAAATATTAAAAGTTATTAGTGTGGTGATAATGTCTCTTATGGATACAGTCTATAACTTTCCTTCATTATACTACGATGAATCCTTCTTTGACACTTGACTTCTTCAGCAATGTGGTTGAAGTGATATTATCTCCAGTCTGGCAACTACTTCTTTCATGAATCCATTTAGACATATTTTGTGAGATGTTTGATGCTTTTACAGGCATCGAGCATATCAGAAAATTAAGTACATATCATGCTTCACTGTCTGGGAGAATAATGCTTCAATCCTATGGTGACTTAGTTTAGCAATAATGCATTATTTGATATAAAAAAATTAATTTCCTTTAACTGGTTGCTAAGATTTGATGAATAAAATAAAGAACTCTCTTATCTCATAACTTATGTTTATACGTCAATGATGTATAATCTTTTTTTTTTAATAACAGGCAGTTTTTTTATTTTCTTTAAATTATCAATCCAAAATAAATCAATTTGATTCTTCCATAATTGCTGGAGATAAATAATCTTTTTTACTACAGAGTTTAACTATATGCTCATTTTATATTTTACAGATTGAAAACTATATAATTCAGCTTAGGCTTTTGAACAAATCATTCACCTTTTTGCATTCGAGTTTGTTATTTTAATAGACCATAGTTATCACAGCCCTTGATAAAATAATTGAAGAGAACAAAAAGAAATAGTGTCTACTTTTATACTACAATTGATTTCCATTGTTTAGTATACAATTTATTTAAATTCCTCATCTAAAATGCAGTGTATATCAATTGTTTTGTACATCCCCTGATTGTACATATAATTAAGATTACATTTCGCAAAGATAAAAATTTCATTTATTCATTTCTTTTACTATTTATTTTTAAACATTTGATTATTTATGCATTGATTTGACATTGGGTTATTGCTATGTTTACCAAATTACAATCATAAATCGTGATGTTAAAATATTGGTAAAATCTCATTGTTGACTTAAGTTTACATATATATATATATATATATATATATATATATATATATATATATACAAGATTTCAACAAACATTTTTCTTTTTTCTCTATAATTAAAAACTACTTTAATGTAATATTATCTTTAGTTTAAATAAACTAACTCTTGTTATGTGTGTGTATGCATGGGTATATTATAGGATATTTAGTAAGGTATATTTAAGCATTTATTGCCTATCTCATATTCAAATAGTTTTAGTGTGTTGCTGTGGATATTTGTAGGCTAACCTGTATAGGATATCCTTACAATTCCCCTATTCTTACACGGTTAAAATTTTATGCCATCATCAAATTTTAATACTTAAATGAGACTTGTATAGTTATTGCTTTGGACCATTTATTTATTTATATTTTTTCTTTTTTTATATAGGATGGTTATAATGTCTATTTATTTTGATTCCCTAGCATTTATCCAGTAATCTCTGCATCTTTCTCTAACCCTTTGCTTAATAATAGCTCGTGATGTTATAATGAGATTTTTTCATGGGTCTCTTTCCTCTTTTTTTATTATTAGCATTATCAATATTATCAACCTCATTAACCTTATTAATTTCATTAGTTTTATGATGGTTGTATGATTCGAACTCGACTGGCTCTATGTCTCTGTTACAGAAGGCACACATCTGAACTCTTCAGCCTTTTATCCTGCTTCTTTGAGACTTAAAGGATTTCTGTAAGGACTGAATGGAATATGGAGTGTCCATCATATTTTTTGGATCAGCTCCTATATCTCAGTCAGTTCTGAAGTATGCCAGTAACTGTTTTCACACCTACTTGGGCATTCTCTCATCATATACAGTTGACTCTACACACACACACACACACACACATATATATATATATATATATAAAATGCCCCATTTCCTTTTAATGTAATCTTTCTTACTCAATGTCTTTAACTAAAACTTATGCTTATCCATAAATCTGCAGATGAATTAAGTATCTGAGTTAGGTGTTTTTTCCAGGTGACCAACATATGGTTTTAAAATATGGGCATTGTAGGTTCCTTTAACTTCTCCCCCATATCTAACCAAAATGCATTTGGTCTGATTTGTTTTATGATAGCATATGGTCCCAAATATATTGTTGGCAGAATTTTTGATACCTATTTTCAAGTGGCTTACATGGGTGAATCTTCACCCCTATCTTGAAATTCCATTTATCCTTTTTCTTGCCTTTGTTTCTTTTCTCAGTCATATCAACTAATAGTTGATGTGCCATCTGAATATTTTTCTCCATGTCATACAATGGCTATTTAATTGAGGGTTGGCATTCAACAAATAATATAGTTCATACATCACTCTTGGTTGGCTTGATTGGTTCAAACTCCATGTGTGTGTGTGTGTGAGGAGGGGGTGATAACTAGACCCTAAAGTTTAATGTAAATATAGGTGTCTCCATATGGAGAAAATATGCCTATTGAATGAAATAAATGGATGGATGGTGTATGAATGATTTTTGATAAACTAGAGACCAATGAATATTTAAATCAAAACAACAGCTTTTATTGATAACAAGTGAAATTTAAAATTCTTTAACAATAATAACAAAAAAAATATAATTCTGTGTGTTGAGCATAAAAATTTATCATATCTTATTTAAATGTATTTACTTTCAAACCTCTTTTCTTGGTAGAGCTACATAATTCAACATTTACTATTTATATAATAAGTTAAGTAAGATAAGACAAAAACATTATTAAATTAATGATGAAGTTGGCTAACTAACTTATAGTTTTATGTGAATATATATACTTATATATAATAGCTTTCTTCTCTAACTTCAAATGTATATGATTAATATTCCATTTTTGGGCCTCTCTACTAAAGTAGTTGATAGTAAAAAATCATTTATAGAAGGTTAGTCATTCAAGCAGAATAATAACAAGTATAACAACAGTATGTAAACACATAATTCTGTCCTTTAAAAAGTGTCTGCAATTTAATATGGAAAAGTATATATATAAACTCTTACCTTCCATATCACATGATGGTAATGGTCTGATGTCAAAATAACTACAAGGGAAGCTAACCTAGATTTTATTTACATAATAAAAAAATAATAACTTTAGCTAACTTAGCAACCTTCCCTCCCCCTTTCTATACAATACTACTGTAAACATATTGGACTATTCATAATTCTGATACAATGAAGAGTTCCAAGTGTAAAAAGACAAATAGAATGAAGTTATTACAAACGCACATTTAAAAAAATTTCTAACACAAAATGTTAAAAAATCATATCATATCTTCCTTAATAATCCTTATTAAAACTGGTGAGTGTGGTGATAATGTCTCTTATGGATAGAGTCACTAACTTTCCTTCATTATACTATGATGAATCCTTCTTTGACATTTGATTTCTTCAGCAATATGGTCGAAGTGATGTCTCCAGTCTGGCAGCTACTTCCTTCACAAATCCATTTAGACATATTCAGTGAGACATTTGATGTTTCTATAGGCATCAAACATATCAGCAAATTAAATACATATCATGCTTCACTGACTGGGAGAATAGGGCTTTGATCCTATGGCAACTTAGTTTAGCAAGAATGCATTATTGAATATTTTATATATTGAAACAGTCAGTTTTCAACTTGACTCTTTCACCTGCTATATATGCTATATAGCAGTATTCATTTATATATAAATACCACCAACCCTCGTATATTTTATAATAATAATACTAATAAATTCCAGCTAAAATTGAATCTAATTAAATCTATCATATGTGTGTGTGTGTATCGTTTAATATGTACTAAAGTATTCATTTATATACTCCTTTAGTCAAAATGCGCACATATATAGATTATTAATAATTGTTAGATGAAAAACTAATTGTATGTGTAACTGTAGACTACATATATGCTAGAATATAAATGTTAATAGATTACAAAACATTTCTTTTTCCATAATTTTAGATATTTATTAAACTATGCATTTTCAAAATTATATAATTCTGCATATATCGGTAAATTAGAACGGTCAAGTTACATATATAATAAAATGTTTTTCTTAATCTTAGAGTTGTTTTTCTGGACATACTGTCGCCAATATAGTTAATCCTTACAAAAATACAGTAATTAAAAATGTAAAAATAGAGTAAAATGGGGAAAACTGAATAGATTATAGCCTGTGAATCGCAAATTTTGACCTATTTAAAATTAAAAACAATAGGCTCCCATGGTGATTGACCACTGGCGTACATCCCAAGAAAGCAATTCTCGGAAAAGACAGCCAAGAAAACAATTCTTGGAAAATACAGTAATGAAAAAGAAAAGGGGGGGGAGTATGGTATAAAAGAGGTAGCAGCCACCTTTGGAGGCACTCAATAAAAATTTTCTAAAGAGTAAAAAGAAAAAAATATTAAAATACAGTAAATTAATAAAATGTCGGAGTAGAAAGGCTTCAAACCTAGCCTTCTGACAGGCAAAGAACCATCTAAGCCAAGAAGAGGAGCAGATCACCGTGAAAACATGCTCGCTGTCCAAGGAAACCCGCAGTACGAAGAAACACCAAGCTCAAATGGTAAATATTCTTCTCATCTAAAATCTTCGATCAAAAGCTAGCTTAACTTCAAACTAATGGCCATATTAAAACATGTATTTTATTTGACAAACTTAATTTAAAAGTCACCTAAAAATATAATAATTGATAACTAATTAAACCCTAGAGTCTTGCCTGATTTTAAATATGATAGGAGTCTAAACTTAAGTGTAAACTGATTGTGATTATAATGATTAAAATTTAAACCTGAGAGATAAAATGTTAAATGATTTAACGTATTTTAGTTGAATTAAGCTGTATTATTTTATGATCTAAAATACGCGCATTCACACACATCTTTTATTAATGAAATTGCATTATTTTATGTTTTGGTTTACTCGCAAAATATAGTTTGATTTGGTTACGTATTGATTTAAATTAAATAATTAAATGCTATATATTTCAATTTGTTTAATGTGGAAATTAATTTATATAATAATTTAAATAATATTTAAGATTTCTATAATAATTTGTATGTCATAGATCAACGATAATATTCGTAATCGTTGATTTCTAAGATAGCTTTAAAAGACCGAATCAAACATGTTTTAGCGAACTGTATACTACTTGCTCTTTTTAAATAAGCAATTAATTATCAAACTTCACTTATTTAAATTTATTATGATTTAAAATTGTATTTCTTGTGATTATCTATGCCAATATTATTATTATTTAGTTACATTATATTGTTTATGCTATAAAATTGCAAAACCGAGCTTTATTCTTAATTTAAACTATTCGCGAGTGTTAAATAAAAATTCGCTCGCATATATATATATGTAAGTGCGCACATATATAAGACGTATAATTATATACGAAATAAAAAGCTCTGTTTTGGAAAGGATAATATGTCTACAATTAAGGGTTATTACAAACGTATCATCACCTTAAAATAGATTTGCATTTTAAATTGATATTTTAAATTAATATCTAGGTAAAGTGATATAACTTCAGCATAAATTTATATGTTTATATTTTAATTCCCCATATGCTGTAAATCCTCCTTAAGCTAAATAAGTCGTAGCCTATATAGCTAACTCTATAGATTGGATCCATAAATTCCCTTTATTTGTACTATTTCAAAGTACTATAATATGAACTGATGTGGGATAGTTTCATGAAAGAAACTTGATTTTTAGCGTCGTAATTTTAAAAATGATTATTAGTCAGTGGTGCATATGTCTCCTTACGAAACGCTACGGCGTATATTCTTTTTGCTGTATTTCTGTAATGGTTGCATACCGTCGCCCTGCATCATTACCTTAGTTCGGGCAATTATTACTTTAGATGGCGTCTGGTACACGCCAGCTCATCTCGCTTATCTTATCATGGAGCATGAGACTCAATCCAGAGCGTAAGTCTCCACATTCCTCGTCCATAAAAGGAGCATGTGACTCAAATAGAGTATAATACTTCCATATTTTATAAATTGCCCAACATGCCGAACCAAATGGCCTCATACATTACAGCAATGAGAATCAGTCCTTGGGAACTGTTACTTGGTAAAAATCCCATGAGTAAGGAACATATGAGACGCAATAAGACTTAAAAGTTATATGCTTTTCTATACGCACTAGTATCTGAAATATAACTTCCGTTAGTCAGTTCAACCCGCCACTTAAATAAGTAAATCAGCATTGATCTGATATAGAATCCAATCTAAGTAGTATTTTACTGTGTAGAGAATATATTGAAATATTCGCGCTAAGTACATTATGATAATTTATGTTCTTTACTAAATTAATTGTCACTTTTACTAATATGCAAATCTAAATCCTTATAGCATAAACCTGGCATAGAAAATAAAAACCCATGAGTAAATTCAAATCGTTCTGCATCAAAATTTATATTAAACTCATGTATAAATTCACTGCAAAATTATTTTATCACCTGCGTGTGATTGAAATATATGTACATAAGCCAAATAAACCATTGTAATTTGCGTATTACCACCTGCGTGTGACATAAGGTTACACATATATAGAACGGAAATGTAAAACCTCTAAAACATTATTAATTGTAGAGAAAGCTAAATTCATTATTAAATAAATAACCTGTGTATATGTAAACCAAACCAGTTAATCATGTACATTCAAAATTATTACTAAACAGCATCACTTACGTGTGAACCCTTTTTAAACTGTAAATACCTTATTCACCTGCGTGTGAAATTAAACCGTTGCTCATTTATTATAATTTTAAATAATTGTTAGCATTTAATATTATTAAATTGATTTAAAATTTAATATAGTTTCTTGTCTTAGTCTTGCTCACCGACTCAATTTTATTTACTTATTAATACTTAATTTTAGTGTTATTGAAATTTTATTTATAATTTATAATGATAGGTGTGCCACATGATACCTATATAGATGTGTTATACAAATACTCATTGCTCCACATCTTATGTATAACTGTTGAGCTACTGCCGGCACGTTAGGGATTAAAACGCTACTGTGAACTCAACTGTGTCATTTGTAAGGTTGTAAGTCTATGAGCAATGGTAGAGGAACTAAGGTTAGACCAGAGCCGTGGCTTCCACCACCGTAAACCTGGTCGGCCTTAGGATGATCTATCGGAGTTCTAGATTTTGTTGCGCAAATGTACATATTTGACAGTTACAATATATAATGAAAAAAAATTAATTTCCTTCAACTGGTTGTTGAGATTTGGTGAATAAAATAAAGAATTCTCTTATCTTGTAACTTATGTTTATTCATCAATGATGTACACCTGGGTCTCGTTTTATGCGGTAAATAGGTTCCACAGAAAATCCGCATTAAAAAAAATCGCACAAAAATAGATTTAATTTACCTTGAAAAATGGGGGATAGATGCTGTAATTTTCGGAATTCACATAAAAGCAAAGCACCAAAGAAAAATTCCTTTAAAATTCGCATTAAAAAAATAAGCAAATAAAGTATGACTAATAAAAAATTTCAAATATTTTAAAAAAATTAATACAAGACAAATTTTTTTTACTTTTTTTTATTAACTACAGTATTTAATTTTACATTTTTCATACATATTTTAATCATTACTGCTAGTGTTTGTTTGTAAACTGGAAAGAAGTCAGACTTGATGTGATATGATGTATTGTAGCTTCTCCTTAAATGAAGTCAAGAATCTCTCAGCAATTATGCCCAGAGAAACCTGTTAGCCACTTTATTTTTATTCGTGATGTACTGTACAACTAGCGCTATTTTCAGTCTTGTGCTGTGTTAATGGTTTTCTGTTTCTATTTTAAAAAAATGAGATCGTAATTAAAACAAAAAAATTATACATTATCATTAGAAAGATTATTTTCAGTTTATAAAATCTTTATTTTTTATTTTAAAAATCTAAAAGATTATTTATTTCTGCTATATATAACAAAATATACATTTTAAAAGTTCAATTTTTTTGAATATTTATTGCGATATTTTTATATGTAAGTATAAATCTATTATTATTATTATTATTATTTACTCATTATTATAAATAGGTTATTTACATAGAAGCTAAAATTCTAAATACAGCTTCAGGCCATATTCATGTTAACTGCCAATATAACATTATATTTTTGAGAAAAAAAAGTATTTCAAGTGAAAATAAGTTATTAATAATTTAAATTTCTTGATATCTAATAAATATAGTGAAATATGAAAGATATTAAGAAGAAATACGAATCGCATAATTTCAAAATCGCATTAAAATAATCTGCATAAAATGAGACCCAGGTGTATAATGCTTTTTTATTTTTGAATAAAGATGCAGTTTTTTATTTTCTTTTAATTATCAATCCAAAATAAATCAATTTGATTCATCCATAATTTCTGGAAATAAATAATCTTTTTTACTTCAGAGTTTAACTATAAGTTCATTTTAAATTTTACAAATTGAAAACTATATAATTCAGCTTAGGTTTTCGAACAAATTGTCCATCTTGTTGCCTTTGACTTTGTTATTTTAATAGAGCATAGTTATCACATTCCTTGATGAAATAATGGAAGAGAATGGTGTCTGCTTTTATACTATAAATTTTCTTTTCTAAAATGCAATGAATATAATTGTTATGTACATCACCTGGTTACACATATAACTAAGATTACATTATCAGATTTTATAGTAAAATTATACAGTAAAACTTCATTCATTCATTTCTTTTACTATTTCACTTTAAACACTTGATTATTTACACATTGATTTGACATCGAGTCATTGCTATGTTTACCGAATTACAGTCATAAGTCGTGACATTAAAATATTGGTAAAATCTCATTGTTGACTTAAGTTTACATATATATACAAGATTTCAACAAACATTTTTTTCTCTATAATTAACAAACTATTTTATCATATAATTGTCTTTAGTTTAAATAAATTAGCTTTTGTTGTGTGTGTATATATATATGCATGGTTATATTATAGGGTATTTAGTAACGTATATTCAAGCATTTATTGCTTAGCTCATATTCCAATGGTTTTAATGTGTTGCTGTAAACATTTGTAGGCTAACCTGGATAGGATTATAGGTCATCCTTACAATAGAATGCATTTTAATGTGGTTTTAAAATGTAACAATAAGTGTAAAACTAAAACATAATTTTTTTATTTTAAAACAATATTACAATTTTAGATTTAAAAAATGTTGCTATGGAAACCAACAGAAGCTTTCTAAAATTGTCTGCATTTCAAGACACAGTGGGAATTGTAACTATTTTAACATCATGTCTTTTATTGTATAAAAATTAATAAAATTTTATAAGGACTTTTAAAGTAATATTATACATTTTATAAAACAGAAAACCCTCCACAAAGCTTACCTGATCTTTTCAGTATTGTAGCTGAAAACAGAGTTATGGGTAAAGAAATGCCTTAAAAATTAATCTTGATTCTTCTGATCTATTCATCACTATTCAGTGCTAATGAAATATTTAACATTTACTTGCTGCATTTAAAGTGATTATCCCATGGAAATATACTTCTATAAATTAATCTGCAAATCTACTTATTTTATATGCTCAGAAGAAAATTGCAATGGAAACTCTCATAGGAAAATTCCACAGAATGAACTAAAGAAAGCTAAATATTATATTGCCCGCAGACATTAAAATTTAATAATTAATAGCCATATTCATGCATTTACAAAATACAAAAAATATATGTGAGCTCACAAGGACATTAAGTAATCAATTGAACTTTCTATAGCTACCCTCAAAGAGTTATTATAAGTTACAAAGATTTTTTCTTCTCATGCATGATCACCATATAATTTTCTTAATTGTAAATATATAAATACATTTTTATTATCATTATTATTATATAATTATATTCCTTAATTAAAGTTATTGTTGTTGTTAACCAATTTGTTGTTTATCATTTCTCATCCAAACCCAAGCTGAATATTTATTTGTCAATTTAATAACAAACAGTATTAGCTGAAGGAAAGTAGTGGTCAGGAAATATGCATGTTTAATTTTATCATTGCTTGTGACTAGTATTGACTTGTCAATTAAAAATAATTTGTATGTAGTTACTCCGTTGTGTACACAGTCACTCGCTAGTTGTCTTTAAATTCCCCTCATCAAAAATTAATTTGAAAACATTGTATTTTTTTTTTCATTTTATTGTTAACTTGATTATTACTAATTACAAAACAGCAGTTACCATTACAATACATATTTAAATACAAACTATTCATAGCTGTTAATATTATATATTAATTAGATTAACAACTCAAAACTTGTTTATTGAGCATATAAAATACTCTCAATCCAAAGATCAAAATAAAATTTTATCATTTCAAAAACTCTCTATCTTGTCTTGCTCAATAAACCAGCATTGAATTGATAATCTAATTACATTCAACATTTAAATAAAATATAAATAGTGTTTAAATAGCCTAAGACAAACATCTTTTAGATCTTCCACAAAAAAAATAGCAAAATCAATTGCTGGTTGATGAGGTTTTTGCAATTTCTTTTCCTGGTTTTATTTTTTAATTTAATAATATCTAAACATTCATTTGTTGACTGATAATTAGATAGATAACTATGTTAGATATGAACTAGCTATCAAAAACAATAAAAAAAAATTTATTTAGAAATTCTCAGTAATAGTTTTAACAAGGCTGTAAACCTTAGCAATGAGCGTCTGAAAAAAACCGTCACTAGGGACCTCTGTAGGTCTTTAAAACACATGCTTACGCTATGAAGAAAAGAGAGAATCCTTCTTTACTTCGACCTACTTTTTATATATAAATAGGTGAAGCAGAAGTGTTTTGATCTAAGAGTGTGAAGCTATTAAATACTTCACTAATTAAGTCCACAATTCTTATAATACATTAATACTCGCGAAATCTTACGATTTACTACGAGTTAATGAAAAGATCTTTTTTTTTTTTTTTCTAAATTTAAAACTTAAGACATGGATATATAAGGTACATGCACAATTTTCTACAACACAAAATTATACATATATAATTAATGTTTTCATGGTTATATGATGTAAATAAAATAGTTTATGGGTATTAGTTTTGATTAATTCCCAATATTTCAACAAAATAGCATTCACCATTGCCAAGATTAACTTTTCAAAGAAAAACTTAGATCTCAAATAGTAACATGTGTACCGGTCAAAAGCATGTATCCATTCAACAAAACCCAGAACCCAAGCAAAAGTACCTAGAGTCCAACAAAGCACAAGATACATAAGTCAGGGGCAATCACAGACTCCTACCTATTTGCATGAATTCCCAAGTTTCCAACTAATAAATAACGTTTTTGATGATATCATAATACCTCTTTTTTATTCCGGCCCAACTGAGGTCACGGTTCGCAGGAGACTGAGTAATATAATATTAAGAGACACATGAGGAATTAACACTTAAATAATAATCATTCCTTTTGAATGATTGAGGATTAATTTAGTAGCAATTAATAAATTGGACCTATAACAATTATAATGACATTCCTGACCGATTTTATATATGTTGAATTCAATATTCATAATACCTCAATTAATAGGGTAATGCATACTAGAGATTCAGAACAACATAAATGAAAAGCAATCTAAATCAAATCAAAAATATTTATTACATTATATAATGATAGATTTTACAATGATTGAAAAGTTGTTTTTACAACTTATACAACTTGGGACTTTAGATCGTTTGATTTGCAATTACTGACAATTGATTATCTAGCTTAACATATAAAACATAAAATAGATAATGTTTGATTGTGCGATTGATTACGTACAATAGATTTATAAGATACTTGTAATTAAGATGCCAAGAAAAAAATAATATCCAAATCAGAGTTGGTCCTCTATGACATTAAAATAATAAATATATTAGATACACATAATTAATTTAGAATTGTATTAGTATAGAAATTTTATCTAATAAATTATGTGGAAGCAAAATGGTTCGTTTCCAATAACGATCAATTATTTACTTAATTATTAATGATAAACGAGTACAGACGTTCGATTTCAAAAGAGCGTTTCAGGATATAAAAGAATCTATTTTAATAATAATAATGAAGGCGGTATGACTTTACAAGTGCAATAAAATAAAATAATCATTATTATCCTTGAACTATCCTTTGCCTAACTGATACAGATCATATATATATATATATATATAAAAGATATAAAATACGTGGTCCTCTAACCAAACATATTTTACATTACAATAAGGAAATCCCGTGAAGACATATCAATTCTCTAATTGAAACATATTGTTCACATATAGGGATTTTCACGTACTAGGTGATCTAGATACGCTTCGGTAGGATAGGAAACCAAGATCCACGAAACGGGAATTCATCGACTTTCACGTGTGAATCAAGACTTTAAGGCTGATTTATTTCAAAACCTCTTAAGGTAAGCAAAGCAAAGAAGGTACAGAAGCAATAATTACATCTATAACAAATATAACGCCTAAGAAAGATAAACTTTGTGTCATCAATGATTACAACATGTTAATTCCTGATTCAATAAAATGGCTCTTTCGCAACAGAATGTCTATAACAACAAAAGAAAAGAAATGGGTCTTTAATGAAAAGAAATAAAGAGGGATGATTTAAGAGAGAAGCTTGCTTTCACATTTTAAATCTTTTTGGTTCTGAAACATTGAATTAGTCACACGGCTTTTTTTTTTAATTATTTAAAATTTTGCAATCATTTGGTGATATAATGGCTTACAAGCGTTATATATAGATATAAAACATTTTAAAATATGATACAGATTGAATAAACTGATACAAATATAAACATAATATACACATTGGGACTATTTCAGTTAAATAATTAGATATTTTAGACTTGTTTCAAAATGAATGGTAGTCATTTTTATTTTATTTTAAATAAATTCTAATATGCTCCTACATAATTTGCAAAGAAAAACTTTAACAGTATTCATGAAACGTGGTCATATGATGACCACTATTAATTTAACTAATTGGTAATTAAATGTAATTTTTAATAGACGTTTACATATCAATTATTTTATAAAACGCAAGCAGGCATTATAATAATCTTTAAAGACATTTACGTCTCCAATATCAACACATGGAAAGTATTACAAACAAAAAGGTGAAACTTGTTTAAATAAAAAAAAATCAAATAAAATATCAAACAATCTAATTTCTAAATAAAGTATTTAATATATAAGACTTAATCATTTTTAAATGAAAGGAAGTATTTAAAACATTAAAAAAAAAGAAAGCTTAAAGAAAGACATTATCTATATATATTCTGTTAAAGTTGTATAAACATTACGAATCTATACTTTGGGATTTTAAAATAAAAGATTAAAAGTTAGAGTTGAAAATTGTTGGCTTCTTAAAGACGTTTACTTCATTATCAATCGGCAAATGGTCCATTCTTCAAAGCAGGTTTAATTAAAGCTAGTTTTCATCTCATTTAAGACTTTCTGGACACAGTTCGGTAGTACTGGGCTTGATGTTATAGCCTTGCATAGCACTGTGATGACTTGCCAACAGATTTGGGACAAACGATCTATTTTCTTTTCACCCCGTCATTTTGGAAATTTTCTCTCAAATAGAACAGGACTCTTCACTAATTAAGCTAAATAATCCATTTTTAAATGTTTTGGGGGCTATATATCTAATTCCAAAATTATCTATAGGATCCATCTAACTTTGATAACTACCAATTGCAATTGCTCTAAGCGGTTCTCTGTGGTTAGTGTTGATGATAATTTCCTGCTATTGGCTGGCTCATACCAAGATGGCAAATCCAAACTTCTCCATGGCTATTAAAAGAAATAAAGAAAACACAAAACATAGCAAAATTTTTAATTAAATTTTAATAATGAGTTCTTGAAACATAGCAAAATTTTCTCAATCAACAATATACAGTTCATTTAATTGCATTGGAGATTAGCAAAGAATTTAATCAACAACAAAAAAACTTTAATCATGAAATTCTTAGAATTTTGTTATACTTTATAAATTACGATAATTAATGACCCTCACAATTAATAATACTAAAATTGACTGTTTTAAATAAATTGTATTTGAGGTATTTTCTTTTAGACTGATAAATATAAATGATACAAAATGAAATAATTAGTACAAAATTTTAACAAAACTATTTGAACTATATGTAACAATTATATGTTTAATAATTTACTTTTAAATTTTAATATTCAAGTTTAGTAATTAACATAAATAAATTTCTAAAATGTTAGAAATTAATTATCAGGTTAGTTTTACAAACAATAATTTACAATAAAAACATATTAGATAAATTTCATACAACAACAAAGATTATTTCATGTGCATGTATATGCACACACGTACGTACATGGTGATTCCAATATAAAACCAAATATAATATTAGATTATGACATTAGTATCATAGCTTGCCTAATGCTTGAGACAGACAGCGATGAGCCATAGAATGGGTTCAAGCCCCATACCAGTGCTGCTACCATTGGCTTTAAATAAAATGTAAATATGAATAGGATATTTACAGCTTCACATGATTGAGTGTGAGGTAAAAATGAGAATGAGCACAAAGTAGTTGAGATTCAGAATATGTGGATTAACAATTTTTTTTCTTTTCTTCAGTTTCACCATTAATTGATTTCAAGTTTATATTAGAAGAAAGAGCTAAAATAAGAGGTCTCCATAAGACTAGAATACATTGTGCTTCATCAGTTCTTTTAAACCAGTTGGTTTTTTTAATATTTCAATCAAATCCCTCATGGTTCTCAAATCATATTTTTCCAAATTAGCAAGTATGTTGGACTATTTCCATCATTTATGAATGAATGCTGAATGTATAGAAAATTTTAAACTTTATTTAAACTTTCCAAATACAAACAACTTGTTAGTAATAACACACAAATAGACAACACAGGTTAGTAATTACACAACGTTTTGAGTAGCAAGTATGTTAGTATTATCATTTGTAACCAATTTACAAAAAATGTGAAGTAAAAGCTGATGTATTTAAAACAGGCAAAACTCACTATACATATTGCCATACACAGCAAGCTAGAGTAATCAATGAATGTCAGAAGGCTTGTGCATAAAATTCCCATCTAGTGCCTACTCATCCAATATCCCCAGACTAGTTTCTGGCTTGAAGACTTCATCAGTGAGGAGCCTTGGATCTGAGAGCACTGCACATAGATCTTAGGATCTAATGCAACCCTCCAGCAGCCATATTTTATCTCCACTTAATTACAAAACTATGAATCTTAAATTGAAAACACACCTTAATATTTTCAATTCAAGCTCATCAGCTTATATAGTCATATAGGTGTGAACTCAGTTCAGTATCTATACATTTTGATGTCTTTGGTTCTTTAATAACCATAGCCACCACTATCCTAATAATAATAATAATAATAATAATAATAATAATAATAATAATAATAATAATAATAATAATAATAATAATAATAATAATAATAATAATAATAATAATAATAATAATAATAATAATAATAATAATAATAATAATAATAATAATAATAATAATAATAATAATAATAATAATAATAATAATAATAATAATAATAATAATAATAATTTACATTTAATATTAATGAAATAAAAATATTAATGGAAAAAGGAATCATAAAAGAGAAAAATTAAAGAAGCAATTTTAATAGATAAATATAAAGATAATGTTATTAATAGGCAAGTTGCAAATATGGCCATACACAGCTTATGGAAATTTACATAACATTAAAATAAAAAAAATTTGAAATTCAGTTAAAGCTGACGAGTGTAATTAAAAGCACTACTAAAAAATTTGAAATATAATATTTCTTTTACCATTAAATTATTTACAAATTATATATATATATATATGAGCACAGACTTTCACACTACCAACCACTCTCTACTCTATCTCATAACACTGATGCACTTGAACACATATATGTCGAAAAGATAAATAATCACCAATATACATATTTCATGCTAAACCAGAAATCATCAGTTGGTCCAGATTATCATCTCTACACATATATGCAATAAGTGCTCAGATAGCCTGTATTTCATTTATTACTTTAGTAAAGATGTCTGCCCATCCCTTGTATATGTATTAAATAGATTATGTCCTGTAATTAGGGGTCAGATTGAATTTAGGTCAACATGGGTGTGATGAGAATCTCAGCCTCAGGGTGGCCTTTGAGCATTCCATCATCAGATTTTCATTTGGATGGATGGTTGAAGAGTTTGAGTGTGGAGTGGATTGAAGCCTGTCCATTAAAATATGAAAATTGGCTATTTTAATATATATCTGAGCACTTATTGCATATATGTGTAGAGATGATAACCTGGACCAACTAATGATTGCTGTTTTAGCATGAAATACGTATATTGGTAACTATTTATTTTTTTGACATATATGTGTTCAAGTGTATCATTGTTATGAGATAAAGTGATAATGTGAAAGTCTGTGCTCATATACCCTACATATTACATATATTGATACATATAGCATACATAAGCGATTTAACCCGCTGAAGAAGAAGCTGTCAGTAGTAACAAAAACAAATTAAATTAATCTAGGCCTAGTACTTTAGAGGTTTTCCCTCATATTCATGGCCAAAATAGATTATAAACCATTGCTGTAATGTTACTAAATAATAATGTATGCAAATGCATATGTAAATTAATTTGTCCATTTTCTTGAAATAGCAAAACACGTCACGTATATTGATGGCATTGTTATCATTGATAATAAAATATGCCTCCTTGATCTTTCTTTTACAATCGTTGGCTTATTTCAGTTAATAATATATATATATAAAATGCCGATTTTTATTTCATAAACAAGATTTATTATTTCTATTGTAACTACCCTAATAATCAAAGAAAATGTATCTGTAGATTTTTTTTAAGATAAAGAAAAATGCAATTAATTGTAATTAGGAGGGAAGGGCAGTGTAATATTTCTTCTCCCTAATAAAATATGGCCCATAGGAATGTCGATTGCCAAAATGAATTTGGTAAATCAAAAAAAGAAAAAAGTTAGAGATTGTATAAAATCAAATTTTGTTAATTAATCATTGGTTGATAAAATTATGTTAGTCCTCAAACCAAAAATGAATGCTATATTAAAGATAATATAAATAATGTATTGTATGTAAGTTATGTTTAATATTGTAAATTAATTATAATAAAAATAACCTTTATGGGGGAATTAAATTTCTGAAAAGATAAAGAAAAGTATGAATAGGTACTTGCATGATGGAATCAGACCTGTGGTATAAAAGAAAATCCTGAGAACTTTAAAAAATCATTCCTTCGTTGTTTCTTTAATATTGTTTGTGAATTCTGCAAATTAGTGCTATATTCTTTACTGAGTGCTATATTACAGAGAAAGATCTAGAAATCTGTAGAAAAATGTTTTGTCGTATGTTGTTTTTACCTTGGCGATAATTTAAATCAGATGCACTGCTAAGCAGATATTGTCACCAATACCTTCTTGCTAGACTAAAATTGAGAAGATGCCTTCATTCAAAACACCATACATACTTAATGCCAGGACTCTAGCAAGCTAATAAAAAAACAACACTTCAACTGGAAATACTGGATCTCACAGTTTATAGAAATAAGAAATCCATGATCATGGCATACACCTATTATGTCAAAGAAATAATAGATAAGATTAATGAAATCTCTATATCTAACTTTAACGATTACCTGAACTAATAATATAAACTTTTAATGAAATAATAAGACAGATGACCTATATTATTTCTAAGAGAATACTTAATTAAATTTGTAATTAAGAATATGTGTTATATATCTATTTTATGTAAATGTTATATCAATATGTTAATATTTAATAATATTCAGTAGTATTAATAAATAATTTTGTATTACAGTATGCCCTTACTTGTTTATTAAATCAATGGGGTAATTTTAATTCAGCAATCTTCATTGTGTAGATTCCTCCATGTATGAATGCTAATACACATAATTAATTTATTAAATCTCTATAAGTAAAGAGGATTTGATCTCAGATTTTCAAGCACCCTTCAACAATTCACACTATCTCATACAACTGATACACATGACCATACACTATAGAAAAAATAAATAATCACCAATATACATATTTCATGCTAAACCAGCACTCATCATTTGGTCCAGATTATCATCTCCCACATATATATGTAATCAGTGCTCAGTTTATATTAAGATAGGAAATCTTCATACTTTAATGGACAGGTTTCAATCTACTCCAACCTCCAGCTTTTCAGCCATCCATATCATTGAAAGTCTGATGATGAAGACCCAAATCCCATGCCAATGCCAATATTATAGCCATGCCCATGTTGACCTCAAGTCACTCCCTCTCATGTATAGGACTGTATCCATTTAAATACATCCCTCTTCTATGTATTTAAATGAATACAGTCCTATACATGAGGGGTCAAAGTGACTTGAGATCAATGTATTTAAATGGATACAGTCCTATACATGAGGGGTCAGAGTGACTTGAGGTCAACATGGGCATGGCAATAATATTGGCAACAACATGGGATTTGGGTCTTCATCATCAGATTTTCAATGATATGGATGGCTAAAAAGTTGGAGGTTGGAGTAGATTGAAGCCTGTCCATTAAAGTATGAAGATTTGCTATCTTAATATAAACTGAGCACTGATTATATATATATGTGTGGGAGATGATAATCTGGACCAACTGATGAGTGCTGGTTTAGCACGAAATATATTTATTGGTGATTATTTATCTTTTCTACATGTGTATGGTCATGTGTATCAATTGCATGAGATAGTGTGAATGGTTGAAGGGTGCTTAAAAATCTGAGTTCAAATCCCCTATACTTACAATTAAGCTCCAGGTTTGTGAAGAGTGCCTGGTTTTCAAATATTTAAATCTCTATAAATAAAAACCAGATAAAAATTATAAAGGAGAGAAATTTCATCTTTATTAATTAACCTTGTGACAGTGTGTTCAGCTAAAAGCTGTTACAAATTATAGTTCTCTTTTATATTATATATAATATGACTTGGGTTAGATTGACCAGGAAATATAATAATGTTTTTCCTAATATTTATTTATTAAATTTAAAAAAAAGGAGGGGGGGGCGATTTCGTCATATCATAAACGTTAATCTGTTATACTTGTATGTATAGTGTAAATGATCCGAAATCCCTTTAATAACTGGGATATATATAAAAAAATAATGATAAAAAAGCTTCGACCCTGTACAATATATATATTGTACAGCACAGATGTTGCCATTTACAGTTCTCTTTGTAGTGTATAAATAACTAAATGAAGAAAACAATTAAAGGTCTTATATTTAGTTATATGTTTTTTTAATTTGGGATAAATGGAGAGTTGAATGAATACTTTATTTACTAAATATAAAAATGAAATAAATTCCATTAAGTTATATTGAATGATAACAATGCCTTATTAAGATTAGAAAAAAAGATAATCACATTTTCATGATCTACTGCTTAAAAACAAAAGGAAAAGAAAAAGACTGTGCTTGGTGTTACTATAGCTACAGAAACAAATTCAACAAGGAAAACACACATACTTTTTTTGCTTAAAGTTTTGTATTTTATCTTACCTTACTTTTACAAAGATATTCTGGTCTTATAATAAGGAAATATGTACTGTGAGTAGAAAAATTATTTAGGGAGGAAGAAATATAAACTTTTCCATTATTTGATATGTTTAAGTCTAAAATGGAATGATTAATAACAAATATTATGCTTATCTGCGATGAAACACCAGTGTTAAAACATAAATAGAAAACAGAGGAAATACCAATATTAATGAGGAATATGAAATAAAAAGGATGATATAAATATACTGTGCTAGCTTTTGCACTAGATGTGTTTAATATGTGACAATCCATTGCATATGCTTAACTATCTTAACTTAAATAATAAAAATGATAAATGAAAGATGAAAAAAGATACCATCTACTTAATCTATTTGTAATTATTTTTAAATAAATTATTAATAAAATTAACTAAATTTATAATCTTTAACTGCAACAAACAATAATAGTTTTAGACTGTGTTATACTTAAGAAACAAGATATAGCAGGGTAGTAACAATTAAAGTTTAATATTATATTTTTCTTTTTAAATAAGGAATCTTACTATCAACTTTGGCATTTATTTTATTGTTTCAGTGCTTTGATTTTGTTGTTTAAAATCAAAGTTTTGAAACAGCTTATTAATTTAAAAAAATCAAATTTTGTCTTGATTTATATAAATTTAACATTATATGATGAACTAGACATGAATAAATATTTCAATTGAGAAAAGTCTTTTGCACACTTACATCTTGCTACCAGCCTATCTTTTTAATTCATTGCCATTTATACATGCACAGGGTATACATCAAACATTTCATTGGAATGCTTGCCTAATAATGAAATTATATTAAAGATTGGTAGACAGCAATAGGGATTCACTACTAATGATTATATATATATATATATATATTACTTCATCATTTTGCAGTCACAAAACTACTTTTCAGCAAGTAATTTAATTAATTTATATGTACATTAAATAATGTATTTATAATTGAAAATAATTTATATAAAAAAATAGCATGGTAAAATCTCACTAATATTAACACCCAAATTGCTATTTGTTAATGTTTTTTGATAGTTAATAATGATTTGGGCATTAACATTTGCAAGACTTTGCCATAATGTTTTTATGTGACCTAATAGTTATATATTTATATAATAATTATAATATATATATGAGTATTTATTTATTTCAGGTTTAAAGGCTATTTGCTGGATGATGGAGAAAACTAAGTTTTTTCTCTTCCTATTAGTAGGAGTACTATTTTTAACATATCAAGCCTCTAGTACCAATCTTATTATTGGTCCAAGATTAATTCGAGCTATGGGAGGAAGGGGAGCCCCTTTTCCAGCATTAATTAAGCTTCATAATCTATGCATTCATTATCTTCTAGCTCTGGGAGTATGTAAACTTGATGATCCAGGAGCTGGTGGAGGTGGTTTGCCTTTACTTGGAGGATAAATTTATTGAATTGTATTTGTTATGTGATGGTGCAGCAACTTTGGAGAAAATAACTTAATTTTTAGAACAAACAAACTTATGTATAAAGTGTACAAGTCAACTGAAATCTTTGGCTGAATGACATTATCATGTGTTCTACTAGGGCTGAACTGTTAAACTTTGTTGAGTTACATGGGCTGTTATTTTTGTAATATATTTGTAAAATAAATGTGTTTTTTTTTGCAATAAAATTTATATTTTATATTTTGTGAACTACAAGTATTGAAATGTATATATTTATAAAAACATTTGCATCTACCAAGGGTATAAATCATATTTTAATTGCAAACTTTTTCACATTCAATGTACTTCTCATACAGCCATCAGATTAATCTAGATTATATTATTTTGTCCCATAGTAAGTATCTATTTATCAGTTAATATTGGAATGCTGAATTATTATTGGCCTACTATCTACAAAAAAAAAATGTATGCTTGTTTGGGAATCTTAGCTACCTAAATAAAATTTCAGCTATGTTTCAGATTTTAACTGCAATTGTAAGACACCAATCTTTTTAAAACCAAAATCTGTATTATTGTTTTGTCTAATGTAAAATAGAAATGAAAATAAAAACAAAGAAATATATTACATGATCACCATCTCTTATGCTAGCAGTGCTCTCAAATCCAAGGCTCCTTACTGATGAAGGCCACAAGCCACAAACTAGTCTGGGGATATTGGATGAGTAGGCACAAGATGGGGATTTTATGCACAAGCCTTCTGGCATCAATTGATTACTCTGGTTGGCACAGGGTGGCACTAGTGTATGGAGAGTTTTGCCTGTTTAATAAAGAAATATATTATTAAAGTCCACAGATTAAAATAAAAAGAATTGAAGAATATATATATATATAAAAGAAGGTAAAGCAAAAAAAAAACATTGCATGATTTCCAGCATGCTTCTTAGAAGCCAACTTTATTTGTTCTATTCCATTGCTGCCATCTATTGTAAATTTGAAAAATTAATAGATATTAGATGATAGTGCTTATTGAATCCATGCTTATTATAAGCATTATACTTAGAGAAACTAATAAAAAAAAGTTTTAATTTGCAATAGCTGAGACAGAATTATAATGGGATCTATTTTGTATTAAATATCTGTATACAATGTTCAGATAAGTCCTATCACATATAAAAGATATAAATTTCAATTTCTGACTAATAATTTTCATCATGATTTCATAAGAATGAGAAAATAATTTAACTTAATCATATCACTTAGTAAGGCTTACATATTTTTTATACCTTTATTGTAATTAAATACATATAGAAAAGATTGATCAACAGCAGTATGCAATAGTTATATATTTTTTTATAAAAGACATTGTGATTTATAATTTTCCTTTAATTACATCTCAATTCATATAAAAATAATTGTATAAAATATAAAATATAGATCTCACCTATTAATAAACTATATTACTGGTAGTATAATTTTAGCAATTTGTTTTGAAGATATAAACTCTTTGGCATTTATGAACTTATAATTACAAATTTGAAATAGTCTACAGTTAGCAAGAATTTATCAAAATATTATCAAATATCTTTCATAGAAATCAAAAATATATTATGAAATATATTTCTGTCAAAAAAGAAGCTACAATAGATGTTTTTTTTTTCCTTTATACAAGCAAATTCCTCTAATTTTGAAACAGAATTTTAGTAATAATAAATAGCTTTTATAAGAAGATTCAAGATAACTTGATACTTGATGTAACACCAACTCTTTTTAAGGGATGAAAATTTTTATGATTTTTGATATTAATATTTAACACAATATCACTAATGTCTTTATGTCAAGTTAATAATAGTATAAGACAAGTTGATAACATTATAGCAATTTGAAAAACAATTCAGTACTTCAGAATTAAAAAAAAAATGTGTAAAAATTGATAAATTCTCAATTAACATAAAATAATAGACCTGATGATCTTGATGGTTCAAATCAACATAATATATGTAATTCCAATACTAAGTTTATTAATATGATGATTAAAGATTTTAGAAATGTTTTTTAAAAAGTTCTTTTAGTAAACTCTCAAGAGATTAAATGATTGGTGAATCATTCAACTTTATTAAAACTGTCAGACAAATACATGTTCTCTTTTATATACTATAATAGAATGCAGTATATTAAATAAAACTTCATATATCTATTTGAAAAAGGATATTTTGGTCCTCCAAATACATAAAGAATGCAGGATATGTAAAAATGCAGTTTCACATCGAATTGTCAAAAATATAATACAATCAAATGGCAGCAATATGATTATGCATATGTGATAATAAATTAATCAGAATATTTTAACTATATACTCACCTCCGGATAAAAAAAAAAAAACATTTACAAATTTTCAAATACCATCTATCCACTAGACATGACAACATGTGCATACTTATTTTCATTTCATCCAGGCTAAAAAATTTAATGGATACATTTGATTCATATAGCTTATACAAATGCAGTTTCAAATATTGATCAGTCATCATAAATCTGTATAGAAAAAATATTAAATAAATAATAAAAAGCTAAGATTGTATTGAAGTAATTTTACTAAACAGATTTGCAATATATATATATAATGATACACAGGTATATATTTATGAATTTCAATATTTTTATTAATTAATAGAATTAATCAAGATTTTTAAAAAAATATTATTTTACAAATATATCTGTTTATTTAAGGAATAATAAATGCGCCTGATTTATATTATTCAAAATTTTTAAAAGAAATAAAATTAACAGTCATTAAAAAATAAATAAAATAAAAAGAACTTCCTTTGTTTTGCTTTGTTTTCTCTTGTTAAAATTCTAGCACTTTTTTTGTAACTTGTCAGTTCAGTTCTTGTTTTAATCCTATACTTTTCTTAGTTAATTCTTTCTAAAAGACAGTAGCAAAATTGATTTATAATACATTTCAGTTCCAATTCAATGTTAAAGTCATTTGGGGTTTAAAATTGTTAAATGTCCAAGAAGTTTTCTCCAATACTTGAAATGTAGATCTCCTTCTTCAGCAGCTTTTTTAAATGGTTATTTGAAGTTGAAGTGCATTTTTTTAATAGCTTCTTTAAATCACGTGATAGGATAGCTAGCATATGGTTTAAAATGTTTTAACTGGTTGCCTCTGTTAAAATGTACTAATCTTACAGACAATGGTGAGCAAATGTGGGCAGAACCACATGTGTCCTTTAGTCAAGTTACATGTGGCTTCTATTGAAATCTGATTTTATTTTTATTATTCCAGAATTTTTTTAATTTATCATACATTTTTTTTCTTATGTGTCGAAGCATCGCATCGGCCGGGAAGCGAACCCGCAAACCCAAGACAACTGCTTGTAAGGCAGCTGCTGACCACTCGGCCACTAACGCACACATTTTTATTACTTATTTTACTACAAATTACATCATGTATGTATTTTATATACTATTTTCAAATATATTAGCAAACTGTACATTAATGACATCTATCGGATTTTATAAAAATTACTACATCTGCATGTGGAGTAATCACGTGTATATTTATGATTTATGCAATTTTAGGATTGTATATTTCAGTGATAGTTGTCTTTTCAATTAAATTTCCTAATTTATATTTTTTCAAGAAATCTGGTAAGTTTTATTAAGCAATTTAAACTTGTTTATGATGTGTAATTTTTTTTTGCAAAATCAATGCTAACTTTATAAGGATATGTGTACAGGTTAAGAAAATTATTTTAGTTGTTTATAATTAGTGCACTTAGAGTTTCATGTTTTTTTTAAAAAAATAATTATATAAAAACTTTTGAAACTAAAAATGGGAAGAATTTGCTTGATTTTGTTATGTTTCAATTTTTGATGGTATTTTTAGTGGTAATAATAAAACAGACGTTTAAGAATTATCAACCAAAAAAATATCAACCAAAAATAAATATAGTTCAAAATTATTATTAATTATTTTAAATTGTTTTTATTATTTTATTTTTAAGAAGTTCTGTTTCTTTGGCAATTTGTTGCATCATTTGCAGGATCTTTTAAAACAAGAATTAATATTTAGACATTGTTATTTTAATTATTTATTTATTTTGTTTGAATTACAGACTTTGGAAATAAATTTACTTAAAGTTTTTGTTAACATGACCTCAGAAAATATTAAAAAATGAAAATATGGATAAGAAAATAGAAGCTTTCAGAAAGAATGGGTTGAAAAATTTACTTTTATTGACAATAATGGAAAGTCATTGTGTCTTATTTATAAAATTACAATTGCAAACTACAAAGTAAGCAATTTACATTGATATTACTATGTAAGTCATCAACATTTTTCAACTCAATATCCACACAATTCAAAACTTCAAACAGAGAAACTTAAATCATTACAATCAGGTCTTCATAAGCAACAAGGACTTGTCTTCTTCAGTTTTGAATATGGCAGAACCAATAAAGCTAGTTTTTTGATAGCTTGCCAAATGTCCATAAGGAGAATTTATTAAAAGAAACGTAGACAATTTTTTTAAAGTTTTGTAACCATTTAATGCAAAACTGCATAAATTGATCACACAAGTTTTTATGTTATACCATACAACTGAGCATCATATTAGTGAAATCAGTTAAAATGTTGAAAATAATTTGATGTGTGATTTGAACAATTGTACAGCAATTCAGTTTAGCTCTCAATGAATCTACAGACATTTAGGATGTTCTACAATTGGTCATTTTTGTCTGCTATGTATCTGCAGATCTAAATGTAAATGAAGAAATGTTATATGTACTAGCTCTTACTGAAACAAGGCACAGTATTGAGGTCAAAAATGCTCTTGATGCGGTAATAAACAGATTTGAATTACCTCATAAAAAACTTGTTAAGTGTTGCAACTGACTGAACCCCTGTAATGCTGGTGAACTTATAGTTAGTCTTTATTAATTGCTGATTTCTGATGCTCATATTCATTTATATTCATTGTAAATTTAAATTTTATCCATTAACTCGGTTTGGTTTACTCCAGACATTGGTCCATTGCAATATATTTTTACAACAAAAAAAAAAAGATAAAATTAAATGGTTCTACAACTTCGGATGATCCACATAGCATGATGGCACTGTTTCTATTGCAAAACAAATAGATATAATGTTACGAAGCTTTTTTAAAAAAAAGATAGAATTTGTTTAAATATTTTTTTATTTTTTTACCGTGTTTTTTTTTTACATTTTTTAATGGGTTTTTTTTTCCCAAAATAAATCTATAATTGTTTCTTTTTTATTTTTTTTTACTGGGTTTATTTTAATTTTTTAAAAACAAATATAACTTTATTTCTGGTTTTTAAAACTTTGGGTCTTTTTTTTTGTTTGTTTTTAAAACCTTCGGTCTTTTTTTTTTAAATAATTTCTTTTCTTTTTAAAACATTCGGTCTTTTTTTTTTTTATGGTTTTATATTAAAACATTCATCTTTTTTTTTATTTATTTACCGGGGGTTCAAAAACATTTATTTTTATTCATAAACAAATACATATAATATGCCCTTTTTTTGGAAAATATTTTTAAATTTCGATTTACATTTTTTGATTTTTTTAAAAAAAAAAAAACATTTCGTTATTTTTAAAATAATGCTTTCAAAACAAAACAAAACAAAAAAAAATTGATTTCATATACACACAAACAATAACAATTCACTGAAAACTTCACAAATTGCACGACTTTCGCATGAACTTCACCGAATCGCGATTTACACTCCTCATTTATTAAATTGTGCCACCTAACAAGAAAATTAGGGATGTTTTCGAAGTAGTTATAATTTGTAGTTATTCATACAAATTACAATACATTTAAAATGAAAAACTTTGAACTGCATACTGTTACACTTTTCGTGATTACAACTACAGACACTCTCATACAATATGCTATTGAATATTAAATACTAACATCTATATAGACTGTCACAACACATCACTTATAATGTTCACATGCTAGCAATGTTGGGGAAGTCTTGACTTCCTCAACATCTAAGTGTTTGAACAGTTTACAGGTCATAAGATATATGAGCGACCTTGTAAACAGCATGTTTCTATGCTTTTGCATAGAATCAGCACCATCCAGTGGTGTGGATCATTAGAAGTTGTAGAACCAATTAAACTAAATAGGATTATAAAAATAAATTCATTTTCTTTTGTGAAATGAAGCATAATATAGAATAACAAATAAATTTTAAAGATTTTTAAGTTCTTAAAAAAACTTAAAAATTACTATATTTTGTAAACATATTTATTATTTATATTATATGCTTTTCTCTTTCAAAATAATTTTATTTGACCTATAGGCAAATACAAAGAAAAGAAACTTTAACTAGGTGAGATTACAAGGTGATATATACAAAGGAATGATCCAAATGTTAGTAGAATACAAAATGATAGTTAGTAAAAAACTTAATCAGTGGATGCAAGGTGAATGTAATAAATTGGCCAAAACTTTTCTAATGATGGCTAAAAAAAAATCCAAATTCATAGCATTCATAGATTATCTGGCAGTGGCTGCAGTATTTATTTATTTTTAGTACTGACTAAAAAAAACATTTATTATTATATGTATTTATTTTTATTAAATGTAGCTGTGCACACATTTGGCTGAGAAAAACAGATTAATAGCACTTATGGGTTGGCTTTGCTACTTTATTCATCAATAAATAGTGCAGTACGGCCAGACAATTCATGAATGTATGGTTTTCTGAACTAAAATCAAACTCAGCTACATTTAGCATATACTAGTATTTCATCAATAAATACTGCAAGCATACCCACCCATGGTCATGAGTGCGATGAATCTGGCTTTCTGAGCTGAAAGTGCACTCAGCTACATTTAATGAAATTACTATACAGAAAAAAATCAGAATTAAAAACAATTCTTTTTTTATGTTGCACTTCAAGTATACAATAGTCAAATATGTTTAAAAATACATATATACAAGCAACAAAGATTACAAATTATAAAATTATCATAGAAAAGCCTTTTCCGGCAAATTATGTTTTTTGCCTTTTTCAATATGTCTCCATGATTTAAAGCACATACAGCAACATCTATATCAATACATGAGAGAAGACAGATAAACAAATGGATATCTGTGATGATCTATTATGTGATTTTTTTTTCTCAATCCTACTACAAAATTACTCTGTTATATATATTGAATTGATATATATTCACATATATTAATTAATTAACTATCCATTATTTATCCATTAAACACTTATTATTCAACTTAATGGATGTTTTGTATATATTCATACAGTTGTTTTTATTATACATGATATAGTTTGTTTCATATATTTTATGTCCATTAACATTTTTAATATAATATATTTGACTAGTGTATATAATATATTAAATAAAAAAAGTAAAAATTATATCGATAAAAACATTAATGTGGGATGGGCTAATAGCAGCAATTTAGATAAATTGATAACTAATTGTAGGATGAAAGATTATATAAAATATAAGAGATGAATGGTTTATAAAATTAGATGTAATTTTTGTAATATGGTTTACTATGGCCAGACATTAAAGCAATTGGGAGAAAGAGGTAAAGAACACAATGATGCTATTGCTAGGAAAGATGATAGATCTGCATTATATGTTCATTATTTGCAGTACAGACATAAAATAAATTGTATTGATAATATGTGTTCTTGATTATATTAAAAATGTTAATAGACATAAAATATATGAAACAAACTATATCATGTATAATAAAAACAACTGTATGAATATATACAAAACATCCATTAAGTTGAATAATAAGTGGTTAATGGATAAAGAATGGATAGTTAATTAATTAATATATGTGAATATATATCAATTAAATATATATATAACAGTAATTTTGTAGTAGGATTGAGAAAGAAAAAAAATCACATAATAGATCATGTCGGATATCCATTTGTTTATCTGTCTTCTCTCATGTATTGATATAGATGTCACTGCATGTGCTTTAAATCGTGAAGATATATTGAAAAGAGCAAAAAACATAATTTGCCGAAAAAGGCTTTTCTATGATAATTTTATAATTTGTAATCTTTGTTGCTTGTATATATGTATTTTTAAACATATTTGACTATTTAATGAAATAAATACACATAATAAACTTTTTCTTTAGCCAACATTAGAAAAGTTTGGGCAATTTATTACAAACAAGATTTACAAAAAGGATAACAATACATTTTACATGTTTTTTGGTATATAGAAAAGTCTTGATATATGCTATAAAAATATTAATATACTTCAGTTATATGATGCCCAAAAAAATTGTAAAGAAAAAAAATATAAAATTCATAAATTTTATAAGTTTTATATCACAAACAGTGTGGCAGTGGCCATTTTTTTTCTTGTATTATACTACTAAATTTGACATGATTTCATTTTAATTGAGTTGATATGTGTGTGTGTTGAATAAATTGAAAGCACATTTTCTTCCACCTTTTTTTTTTATTCGAGAGGTGTGATATAGTACAGTATTTCATTTAATAAAATGTTTTCTAAGGGTAATTTAAAAGAATTTATACAGTTACTTTT
Organism: Epiperipatus broadwayi; assembly: GCA_028023455.1. Taxonomy (NCBI): domain Eukaryota; kingdom Metazoa; phylum Onychophora; class Udeonychophora; order Euonychophora; family Peripatidae; genus Epiperipatus; species Epiperipatus broadwayi. The sequence goes on from JAQFVV010000094.1 coordinate 2,688,467, forward strand.
CTTAATATGCATTAAAACAAAAAATATTGATTTGTAATGAAAGAAAAAAATATGTTCAAAAGTAAATTGTATATTCAAAATGAATCTTGATTAGAAAAAAAGCATATTTGTGCCACAACTATTTACATCCCTGAAGTGTCTAAATTTTAACTATATTAATAGATATATTTTGATAAAACATTGAATTCATGGATGAAAAATATAAACTAGTAAAATGGTCTAAACTAATAAGATCTTATTATACAGTGTTAAAATAAAATCTGTATGAGAGTCTGACACTTGTCCATGATTCCAAACATAAAATCAAAGAAGTAGAACTTATAGCTAATAACATCCACACTATAAACCGAAAGGAAGCATGCTTTCCCCTCTTCAAAAAATGGACTATCTAATCCACTAATTTGCATATATTTCAATATTCACAAACTATATATTATATCTTTTCCAGATGACCTTTTTGCTATGATTATGAAAAGATAAACTTCTCTAAAATGCCCAGTTACTTAATATCACAAGTCATATAAGCATACAGAAGCAAATTCATCTTCCAACATGCATTATTCATTAATGTATAAATCTGTGTGCATTCATCCAATAGCAAAAGACAAGCATGATAGAAAGAGTTGGTTTATATATGAATATGCTCTAAACAAATGATTCATTTGTATTTTTAAAACTCTTGCTGATTGATGAGTGCACTAAAATTTATACATTAATGAATAGTGCATGTTGGAATTTCTTTCTAGGTATGATTACACACACACACATATATATATATATATATATAGTGCTTAATTATAGATTTACACAGATATGATATAAGTTTATTATTATTATTTTTTGAAATAAAAGAAAATAAGAGAACACACAGCAAATATATATGTAAAATGCTGTCTCAATTTATTACTTATATATTTTTTCCAAATTTTATTTATATGGTATTATAATCTTAATTTGTGCTGCATACTATACACTTAAAATTTTGTCTCATATATGTGCATGTTGAAAAGCCGTACATTTACAATGCAGTAAATAATAGATATTATATTGTAAACAAAGTTTATGAACAAAATATGAATTATTATCTACAACATATAATATATAGTAGATAGGCTTGGAAAAAATACAGTGGATATCTCAACTCCAATGCATATGTTTATTTTTTCAGACAGGGGATGTTTTAATATTAACATTGAAAAACTATATTACATAATTAAAACATCAGTATATGGTGATATAATATACTTTGTTCATATTTAATAAATTTATTTAGTTAGTTCAGTTAAAAACTAGTTGAAGAGAAATGAAAAGAAGTGTTTTATTTTTTATATATTGGTATTAATAACTTGTTTTAAATCTCTCTCTCTCTCTCTCTATATATATATATATATATATATATATATATATATATATATATATACTATATATATATATATATATATATATATAGTGGGTTCATTCATAGATTTTAATTTAAAAACTCCAACATTTGGACTTGATTGCACAAGCCCTCAACATTTCCCAGTTGAGGGCTTGTGTGACCAAGTTGAAACATTGGAGTTTTTAAATTAAAATCTTAAACAGATGAATCTGCAAGATATGTTTTTTATATCTACAATCCGTGAAATCATTCATATGAATATATAAATATATGAACTAACGCAAGGAAGTATAAAAAATACTAATAAAAGGAAAAAGCACACAATTACTTCTCTATAAAGCTACTTTAATATTTTGACCAGCAGATTTGTTTTAATCAGAAAGCAGAACAAAAAAAAAATGAAATTCAGTTTGCTGGTTGAAATATTAAAGCAGCTTTATAGAGAAGTAATTGTGTGATTTTTCTTTTATTAGTATATATATAATTTCTGATGGTCAATTTTTAAACTTTAAATTGTCCATGATGTTGTATTCCTTATAATATATGTATATATATAAATTGATCAACTTTAAATAAAACGGATAATAAATAATGTAAGATTAAATAAAATTTATTTACAATATCAAATCAGTTTTCATTACTTTAAGAAATAAAAAAATTCCCAAAGGTTCCTACAAAGAAGGAAAACTAGTTTGTTGCTGTAAATAAATTTTAAATTTCATACTATTGCATATAGAAACTACATTTTAAAATAGTAAATAAATTTTAATCTTTAATTGTTATTGTCAATTTTATTTAAAGTCAGTATATATATATATATATATATATATATTGTAACCAAAAGGTCCACCCAGACCACAACAGGTGTAATTAATGATATAATACAAGATGGTTATGATATATTCTGGTCACGGCCAGGATACACTGCGAAGACCCATTGCAGCATTACATGAAGGTATATTAAATTACCCCAAAATAAATTATGTGTCTATTCAATTAATGACTATTCTCACTAATGACTGTATCTTAAAACTACATTTTAAAATCTTAAACTGAGGTTTTTATTTACATGAGACTTTATGGCCGACCGTAAACAAGATAGTATGATTTAAAAAACTATTAAAGATTACTTTTCCAGAACTAAATATATGATCCATTACATCAATATTAACTATCACATGCTGAATACTGGCCATTTAACAAGACGGTAATAATTACAATCAGCATAGTAACATGATTGGTCGCAGCTCAGATATACTCAGGATTTTAATATAGCAATGGTATGTAGGGTATTTGCTTTGCAATAAAAGGTAAGCAACATGAACTTTAGGTTCTTTCATCATTAATTTAAATGTCAACTTAAATCGATAGCAATGAGACTCTTATTGTAATAGGTAAAGCATCAGTTATAATATTAGAAAATAGGTTCAATCATAATGTTGGCTAGGAAATTTATTTATTAATTTAGGTCCTATTATCACAAATACCAATAGAAGCAACAAAATTCTGGGTTATATTTTAAAATTAACAAAACAAAGCTAAAGTGATGAGAGAGGTAAATGGGATTTTATTATACCTTTGACATCACTAATTCTCCTAGAATTTCAGTAAACCTTGTGTGCATTATCAGTGACAATATGCACTCTAATAATCTGACTTATTTAATATGATGAATTTTCTGGTTTTATATATGACAAATAGCAATGGTATAGTTAGGTTAAATTATAAAATTAATATTTATTTACAATTCAATCAATACAATGATCAAAAATAAATAAATAAATAAATAAACAAAATAAAATACCATCACATGTACTTGTTTTTATACACGGCTAATGTACATAAATTCCAAAACAAACACAATATAAGGTTTTCTCACAAATGGATTTGATTTCAGCCTTTATAGGGGAGAGGATGGGTCTGAACATCTAGTCAATAACATCTCCAATATGTCAATACCAGAACCCATTTACCTATACTCCAGATTTATAATAATAATAATAGTAATAACTGGTAGTAAACATGCAAAAGCTGGCCATGGGGAGATAACTTATCAAAGAGAAAATTTGAATCTCAACTCAGCTTGAAATATCATACAAATTGATATGTAATAAATTATAGAAATAATTTATCAAATGCCCTTTTAATAGCTGATAACTGAACACGCAGGATCAATCTAAAAATGAGGGAAACAACATCGACATCATAATGTATGGAGACTCTGCCCAAGCACATTTATACAACAAATAGCAATGGTATTCCTGCAGATGTATTCATCCATGCAAAGGAATAACAAAGCATTAAATGCCCTGTGGGTTTTCTAACCATCATCAGAGCAACAAGCACCATTACAGAATGTTCTGCAGATTAACCACCAGCACAGAAACAAATACAAAGAATATAATAAAATGGCAAGAGATCATTCTGCAGATTGAACCACCAGCACAGAATAGTGCCATATAACATTATAAAATAGTGCAGACATTCACTTCCCAAGTAAAAGAGACATAAAATTACCCTCATCTATAAAACTGCTGAATTAGGAGACTCATCTAATCTTACGAGAATGAATTAAGACATAAAATGAAACAAGTACTTTGTGTGAGAAATAACTGAGATAAAGGCCAAGTCTGCCTAGATCATGGGTGGAATAATGATACATAGTAAATACAATATGAGCATAGGCACAAAAACCCTGGAAAGATATACAGGACTAAGCCATATGGTGTTGATGTATTCGTTAAATAATCATTAAATCTTTACACAAGTGCTGTTTCCTAATAATTGATTCTCCTCAATCCCTATATCATATGTTCAATCCAATTAATTTAAGTTAATAAATAATTATTTTAGGTCCCATAGAGTAGAAACTGTGAACTTCATGCACATATAAGATAATATAAAAATATAAACCAAAATAAAACTACATACTTGTTTAAATAACTACACTAAGTTAAAATACATAATATTTCAAATATATTAAATATTCACCAATAGAATCAATAACACATTTTTTTTAATATTTAATGTACAACATATAAATTAATTAGTTTTCAATTATAACATATAGAATTTTATAAGTTTGATTATATTCCTCTTCGTTTCCACCCATAATGAACATTCCATAATTAATTGATTCATACATAGGTCCTCTGAATATTTGAGATATTTAAAAAATAGGACATGTATAATGCTGTCATGCATGAAAATATATCAACTCCTCTAAATAATCTCCCCTCTAAATAATCTCCTTATGAATGTTTGAGGCTGATCCTTTTCTTTTTTTATACACTATCACATAAATATAGAACATCTCTCCATGCCAACCAATCTCATTATTTGTAATTAGAGTGTCCCTCAAAAGTTAATAAACCTCATTACTTTTATGTAGGCATTACTCCAAAGTTAAAATATTTCATTACTTTTAATTTAGTGAGTGAGGGTTGAAGACTAGGAACGATTGTGCAAGCAACAGTTATCCCATAATTGTTATGACAGTTATAAAATAATTTTCTGGTTAGCTGTTATTTACTTTCAACAACTATATTATTATTTTGACAATAAGATGATAACTCACAGAATGGGAATGTTATCTCTAATAAAAGTTCAAAGTGGGATATAGCTAAATCTTTATCGTTCAGACATTTTAAAATTGTTATAGCATTCCACTCCACACATATATGGTGTAATTATATAATTTAAAATTATAAAAATAAAATATTATTATATCCAAGGTTAATATAGTCTGTAAGCAATAAAAAATAATTCCAGGTAGACTGACCCTTAAAGACTGTTATTCCGATTGTCATGGTTGACAATACCAGTACATTTCAATTATAGATGTTTAAGAAGATAATCAGCAGTTAGATTCTTGGTTAGCAGGTATGAACAGATTTGTTTAAGTTTAGCTACTCATATTGTTATTAACACATGATAACATCACAAGTTGAAATACATAAGAAAAATCTTAATTTAATTTTTTTCTTTATTCTTAATTTTAAGGAATAGCTTCCATATTTGTTACATTTTTTTATCAGTAGAAATTTTTTTATATACTTATTGTCTCTATTCTAGTTAAAAAAATCTTTGAACATTCTCTTTCCCTTTTATCCAATTACATTTCTCTTCATTTACATATTTCTGTTAAAATGAAAGAAAAAAAAATACATTTATTGTATTCTATAGACTAATTCAAGATAAATTAAATAAACCATTTTAATTAACTAAAATTGATCTTTGGGATTAGTTAAAGAGAAACAAATAATGATTATTATATTATTTATATCTTACTAAATTTGATATAATATGCTGTTGGTTGTGCAGGTTAAACATAACTTGTCCAACTCAGTGATTGGAAAAGGGAAAAACCAATATAGAATAAAAAATAGTAACAAAAAAAAATGAAATTACATAATCTCATTATTGAGTCAACTTGAATACAATTATCAAGTATATACAATGTGCTAACTATGGTAATTAAGTCACCTAGAAGAAGATAGAGAAATTTTAAATCAGTTCTACCAAGCTGTATATTTTGTACCAAAATATAAGAAATATATATACACTTATAAAAAGTTTTTAAACAAAATATTATATTTTAACATCTGTATAAGTAAGTTTGATGTAAATATGTATAATTTAAATCTTGAATGTTCAAATTACAAAGTAATGAAATAATTTACCTAGAAACTACACCTTATTTTAAGTTGATAACACTCACTAGAAATATATAATATAGGTTTTTAGATTATTGGGAGAGTTCTCAAATATATTCATTAACTATCATACTTAAAATTTAATACATTCTTCTTTTTAAAAAAAATAATGTTAAGAGTTAAACTGTAGTTTCTGGAAATGATAGATAAATCACAATACTGCAAGCAGTCTTGGACAAAATCTAATTGATTTTCCTTGCATCAAAGGTTTATTTCAAGATTTTTTTTAAAGAAACAATTTTCTTTAAAAGCTTACAGGCACACCTTATGATTGTTATGCAAATAATCTAAGATCAGCTTCTTTAGCTTTTGCATACTTGGTTAAGTTCAGTGCCTTCTGTTATAAAAAAGTGTTCTTACAAATTTCTACAAATGTAATTAAATATTATGAGAAATAATATAGGTATGCTCAAATCACCTTTCTTGCAGTAGTGTCTTTTCCTATTATATATTCATCAGATAACATGTACAATATTCCATTAGATAGCAGAAAAAAATTGTTTTGTTGAAAAATTTTATAAGTCCATTAAGTAGATCACATTTACCGGTAACACAAGACATAGTCAATATTTTTTTTCTAGACGTTAGACAATACAAATCTTCACAATAATTATGCCAAAACTAAGGGAATTTGTGCAAGGTTTTATTCAAATTTATTTTTCCAGATTTAGCAATAAAACTAACTGGATTAATCTTCCAGATTCATTATTACTTTAAATATCATCCACAGTTGCAATGTTCATCTAATTTAGAAATGAGATCAGATAACCTCTATTTATATAATTGTTATGAAAAACAAACCATGGACCACTATATAATGGCTGTTTAATTTATAAAATTGATAGATTCAGGATTATGAATTTATCTTTTGGTTGAAAATATCTATAGATCTCTTTATAAATGTTTGTAAATAGCTGTTTTGAGAAAAAACAAAATCCATATAATAAATAATAAACTAAAAATTAAATAAATAGCAGCTAAAACAACTCACTAATTAAAATCAAAAAATGAAGGGCATAATGTCTCATAAGAACACTAAGTCAATGTTACTAATCATTGTTTTTTTGTTTTTTTTCATATGTCAAAGCGTTGACCGGGAAGCGAACCCGGGCCAGCTGCTTGGAAGGCAGCTATGCTAACCACTAGGCCACCAACGCTTGACTAATCATTGTTAATTATCAACTTGTTGGGCATTGCAATTTTAAGACGTCAAGAAACTTTATTATACAGCTTAATAAAACAGACGTTCGATTAAATTGATCTAAAAAGAATGGTAAACAAGGATGAAGTGAACAAAATAATCAAGTATCTCTGGTCGTAGTAGTCAATTAATTTAATTGCTTAGATCCTACACCCGATTTTGATAAGATAACAAATATGCACGAATAAGTAATAATTAAAATAAAACACTTTTTTTTTCAGTAGAAACTTTTTTAATTGACGTTAACATATTTTTAAGGCAATATTAACAATTGTTCATTTTTTCTAGAATTTGAATAAAATATTTTAACTGTAAGTAACGGTTAATAAATTCCCATTGATATTTGTCGGCATTCCAAGCTCGGAGTAACATATAAGCAGTAATAAAAGGTATTTCACAGCTGCATTCGAATTCAAATGATGAAAAGAAATGTTGCCAATAATTTAAAAACAAATGAAAGTCATCACTTCCGTCAGATAAATCAGTACAGAACAATAAACGTTTGTATAGTTTTTGAATTTCTTGAAGTTTTAAAAGTATTCCCGGTAAAATGCTTATTAATTCGGAATATGAATCTATATATGTATTTACAGTATATGTCATGCTTTCATAAGCTAGTCCAAAATAATTAGCTAATGTGGAACAATAGCAGTCTATTGCTATCCAGTGAATATTGAAGAAATGTCTTACGTTAAAGATAGTTTTATTATAATCAAAAAATACCGAATTCTTCAAATTGCTGTAAGACTCATTGTCTTCAGGTTCATCTATAAATTTTCTTTTCATTTGATTTAAATTAAAGCTATTCTGACAATTTATAATAACTTTATTTTAAATAGTTATTTACGTGATAATATAATACGCAACACTAGGCATTGAAACTAATTTAAACAATTGAAGTAAAGGAGTAATTTTAATATTATTACGACTACAGTATTGTTGTTGATATTTCAAAATATTTGAGCCAATAGGCGACACGTATAAATTTAAAAGATTTTGTTTCATATTTTATTGGAATTAAGAATACATTCAAACAAACAGTAGAAAATAAGAATTTTATAATTATCGTATTTATTAAGAACTAGTGACTGAAGATTGTTTAATGCTTATTGGTTTTTCTAACGTATGAGATGATTAAAACGTTGAGTAACAATTCTACTTTATCTCAGATTAGTTCTGGACAAATTTAAATTTAACCTATAATTAAAATTTAGATTTAAATGATCTTTCAAAAATTAATGTTATGCAGAATTAATTTAAAATCTGCATCTCTACATGTCAAATATTTTAAAGAATGAACACATGATATATGTGGAACAGATGAACTTCACAGATTACTCTTTGCATTTTTTTATTACGAGTCTTTTTTTTAATCAATGTTTTTTTCTTCTTTATGAGTTAAAAAGATCATGCTAATATACAAATAGGTCTAATTATGATGATCTAAAAAGGAAGTCTCTTTAATAATTTAATCATTATTTGCTATTAGTTTTTTTTTTTTTTTTTAAAAAGATCATATTTAAAGTTAATTTTTAAAATAAAATTTCTAGTTATTGGTTTAATGTTCAGATTTTGATGCAAGCTTAAAAAATAAATTATTTGTCAAAACATTATATGATTGACTTATTTTAATTTTTTATTATTAGACTTTTTTAGTACTGAAGAATTTTTACTTTTATAAACTAATAATAATTTCATTTCTTTTCATTCCTGCATCTAAAGTCAAACAAAGTTTATGCTTTCTTCTGATTTTTGAAAACGAAGTATCTTTTTTGTAAAAAAAATAAAAATAAAAAATGCAAAGAATAGCTTTCATCTCGCTTTGCTGAAGTTAAACATTTATTTAGGAGTGTAACTGCAGTTTAATAAATTACAGAAGAGTATTGTTTCTTGAATAATATAGGATACCTACACATCCTTTAAGCACGTAGCCGTGGATAAAGTAATATACAAATACAATCCTTTTTAAATTTAGCAATTTAAATAAAATTAATTTTTATTGTCAGTTCAACTTAATGCATATATTCAAGTTTTTTGGACTTCTTTTTTTATTTTAATCAATATATCCCTTATATCGTAATTCTACCATTTGCAAACTTTTGTACACACATTTTATTAGATAAGAAAAACATAATCATTTATTAGAATCTTTAATTGAGTTTAAAGTTTATATTTGAGCAAAAAAATATTATAATCTCCAGCTTAATGAATGATTAGTAAATGTTGAAGCTTGTAGATCAAATTGTATTAATTTGATATTGATAAATCCTGAAAAAAAAATGAAGACATACGTAAAAGACTATGATCTGGGCCAACTGAAGAGTGCTGATTCATCATAAAATATATCTTGAGAGTCATTTACCCTTTTCAAGTGTCTTTATTTGTGTTTCAAGAATGTTTAGTTGAATGGCAATGTATGCACTCTATCTTGATTATTTTGATTGTTTTTTCCAATTTCTTCAGTATAGACCAGCCTGGGTGGGCATGCATAAGGACAATGAGACCCACATGCCGTTTTTTTACATATTGTAAAGCGCCACACCATATTATTATTATTTAATTACACAAAAATAAATACATATAGTCAATTTTATTTAACTTAATTAATATGATGACATATTCTACACAAGTTTTAAGTGCTGTGTAAAGTATATAAGAAAGTATAATTAAGAGAAAAAATTAAATACGAAATAATTTTTTCAAAATAATAATAATAATAATAATAATAATAATAATAATAATAATAATAATAATAATAATAATAATAATAATAATAATAATAATAATAATAATAATAATAATAATAATAATAATAATAATAATAATAATAATAATAATAATAATAATAATAATAATAATAATAATAATAATAATAATAAATCATTACTAAAAAGTATAACATTTAACAAGACCTTTGATAAAATCTTTGAAATTTGGTATATAATTTGTTAAAGATGGCCACAGCAATTCTATGAGATGCTGGTTAGTCAACTGTGAATGATATTTTGACTTCACAAACTTCATTGTATTCATAGCAATACATTGTACAGAAATTGAAATTAGAAGATAAGCAGCTTTCTTTAAGTGCGAATATTTTGATTTTGGCATGAGTTTCCAACATTTAATTAGAGAGCTAGATTTGTGATTTATTTGCAATGCCTAATCCTTTTTCATCATTAATAATTCCAATTCCCCAAGCTGCTTTTTCAACAAATATTATTTCAGAAATTGGAAACCCATCTTCAGTAATATCTCAAATAAATGGGTTCACAAAATATGCAAATATAGATTTAAAACGTTTTAAATTTTCAAACCTATATTTGAAATCAGCTTGCAATCCTTCCAATTATTCTTTATATTCATCTAATTTTTCTTCTTTGATAGTAATTATATTTTCTTTTACTCATGGAGAATGATGAACTATTCTGCACAATAGACAAAGTTTAGCTTCAGAACTAAATACAGTTTGCAACAAATCACTAATAACTTTTCCTTTTCCTTGTAAAGCCAAATTAAATGTTTCCAAATGTTTTATAATGTCTGTAAGGAATATTAAGTCAGAAAGCTAAGTTTCATGTTCTAATTCTGGATTTTTTTTCTTTTTCTTTTAAAAATGTTATGATAAGATTTAGGAGTTCCACAAAACAGCTCAAAACATTGTAAGTTGACCACCATCTTATAATAGACCAAAATGAGAGATCACTAGCCAATTTATCTGTTCTAAAAAGTTCTTAAATTGATGGTTTATGATGAATTAGTTAGAAAATTCAAGTGCTCAAACTTTGATCATGAAAGAAATCATATAGAAGAGTTTATGAACTTTTAAATGTCATGACTGTTTTTTTACAATAGAGAATAGGGATTATTTAGTGTGTATATTGGAGATCATCCTAAAGACTATAAATATTATTGCAGTAAGTATGATCATGAGACAAATACAAGACTACATTTTAATTGTCACTCATGCTAATTAGCTTGGGCCAAGTGTAAGCACAAGAAATTTTTAAAAAATAAGTGCATATGGAAAATATATTAAAATAAAGGTAGGTGATTTAGGTGCTGGTGCTGAAAAATCATTTTATAAATTTGAATACAAAAGAAGAAATGAGTAAGTCAGTAAAATTTTACATATTTTGTATAATCTTAAAGATTTGTTTTATAAATATCCTAATCAAACAAAATCAAAGAAGGATATAACATTGAAGCATAACTTAAGTGGAATGATGCAATTCATACCTAGTCAAAATGATAATCCATTTTATGCTGTAGCTTGGAGTGCTGATTCAGAGAGAATTTTAATGTTGTTTGACAAACAGTGTTTCATCAAACCCCTCCAAGTAAATGCAAATTTTTTTCATGGCAAGCTTACGATGACTTAATTTTTAAAGTTGATTGCAATCCTCTAAATAGCCCCATAGTGACAAAGCTGAAGATTATAGATTTAAGGTATGGGATAATAATGGTACATTGTTATATTCAAACTCCTCCCATGATTTTTCTATGACATCAGTGTCTAAAGCACCTATGACCAGCCATTTCATATTGGTTTCTTTAATACTTTGTGACCACATAACAGATCTAAGTGGTCACACTTCCTTAACAAGTCAATATAGGCAATACTTTAAATGTGGCATGGTTTAATAATGGGACTTCAATTGCCAGTATTGCAATAATAAACATAAGATTTTCACACATGTTATTGCAAAGACATTTGGAAGGGAAATGCCATGATGAAACTATGATAAGAAGAAAAACTATTTTTGTATGAAAGGTAACAAATGATGCAATGGAAAAACAACTTGGGGGATTTGGGTTATTAAAGTTTCTTTGGCATCAAATCACTTTACTGCTTCTCATGATTATATTTGCAATCCATAAATTGGAATACTGTAATTATTTTTAGTTTGAAAGAAAGTAATGCCACCTTAATCAAACAAGCAGAAAGGTATTTTATTGATGAAGTCAACCTTTGTGCAAGTGTATTCTTGCAAATCTCATTCAATTTGTACTCCAAACTTTGTTGAATTATGAGTGAATTCTCTTAATGACCAAATAATTTCTACAAGTAATGATACAATTGCTATTCATGGAGAAAGTGATGAGAAAGTGGTACTTATATCTGTTGCATAGTCTAGCAAAACTTTAGCAGAAAGGAAAACACTTATACATAAGATTGAAGTTATAATAATTGCATTATATTATTATTGGTTTCTAAATAAATACTATTTAAAAATTGTTGATAAAATTAGAAGTATATGTATAGCCTTTATTGGAATTTATTGTATTACACCTAATATTATAGTTTTGTGTGATAGTACAATCACTGGTATGAAATGACAATGATAATGCTGAGAACATTATTTCCATCAGAATTTATCTTAAGTTATTATACTAAATATTAATCTTTATAATAGGACTACATTTAGGACTTACCTATTAAACATAAAGCACCTACAGACAAAGTTTAGAATGCATTTAGTTTGTTTGTTTTTTTTTATTTTTTTTTAGTGGGAGCATATGCATCATTAGAGTATATACTACCAATTTACATCCTAGATATACCCTATAAAAAAATTTTTTATACAGAAACTCATTATTAAAATGCCTAGTCAATGTCTCCCTGATCTCCACCTCACCATACAATGACAATATATTTTTAATAATCTTAATAATGATTTATATCATGTTATAAGAACATAAGACTATTTTCATTTTCAAAAATATTGCTCAATTTTAGCAGAAATAAGTTTTTCTGCAATAGGAATTAAAATAACATTTTAATTTCAAGATTAAAACCATAACTTAAACTTATTACATAAAACATCTATTTTATCCATATACATTTTATAGGTCTTAATAAATAGATATTACACATATGTGTGTAAAAGTGTGTTTACATGTGTATGTACTTATAGATAATATTAAAATGAGTTTCATTACAACAATAATTACTTAGTAAATTTTTATAAAATAACACGTTGAGATAATCAAATATAACAGCAGTGAACTTTGCAAATCACTTAGAAACAAAAAAGATAAGCAAATTGTTAAAGAAAATATCTTTTTTATTCTTTTTTTTAAAAAGCGTATTATTTTCATATATAGACATTGCCTATTTTAAAAGAAAAGTTTTATAATTATAAAAATTTTCATATTATAAAAAACAACAAAAGAGGTATTTATTCAAAACTTATATGTTAAAGAAAAGCTAAAAATGTGTAGCTAAAAAGAAAGTTAACATTTAATTCAAATGGCAAGCTTAAATCCAAATTAAAATTCAGTAACAACTGGAATGAGATTAAAATTGTACCCTAAAGGATTTATTTACTTCTAATGGAGACTACAAATACATGTGATTAAATTTGACTAATATAAATATACATATTTATTTATTGAAATAGAATACAAAATTCTATATATAATATGACTAAATCACCAAGGAAACCCAAAACAACATTAGTGATAAAAGAAAAAGTATATATTTTGTGTCGTAAAAAAATCAAATTTTAATTTCTCAAATATTTATTGTTAGATTCAGAAGATGTACATATAATAGAATTGTTTTATTTATATTGCCAAAATCCGTCAATGGATTTGTGTGATATTTATATAAACCTCGATACCTAAGGATTATATTGCACTATGGCCGAACATATTATTACTCCTAATCTATGAAGAATATATAATGTTGAAATTGGACAAATATCTCAGAAAAAAATCTGGTAACCCAATATCTTATGTGTGTATTTGTTGCTAAGAAACTTAAGCTACAGAATACTGATTTATGAAAATTAGCTCTGTAGAATTAAAACAATAAACATTAATACCAAAATTATACGGTGATTTATTAGAAAGGAATTCTGAACAGTATCTGGATTTTAACTTTTCATGATTCTAGGATAACTTACTAATGCATTGGATTTTAAAATATTCATGAATATATGGGCATTGTGTGTTTTGTCATTCTATCAACTGTTAACTCATTTCAAGTTCTATTATCTACTTATTTAATATTTAATACAAATGTGTTTAGTTATGAGTAAATGTTTTACATGTACATATAATCAAAAGAAAATCATAATAATTAGTCAAAATTATCATTAAACAATAATATATTTAGGTGTCATATTATCTATCATTTCAAATATAAATATGTTTTAAGACTTAATAAACTTTGTATATTTAAAAAATGAAAATAAATATAGATTTTTCTCTGATTCTCAACCGATGCCTTTCATTTGACACCATAATTAGTTTTAGCTATTAGACAAGCATCATATATTAGGTTTATCTATTTATGTTTTTATTAAGTGCATTTATAAATTATTATTTAATATAAATAAATTATTATTATCACTATTAGATTAAAGTTATAAAAGTTATTAAAGTTATTTTAGCTAGTCAAGGGATATGAATGAACAATTATATGTAAATATATAATTTAGATAGTAGTTCAAATAAAGACAAAAATAGTATCATATAAAATCTTATCATATATATATATATATCAGAGCTATCATTCTTGTTATCTCATATCCAATTTAAACTTGTAGTGGTATATATTAGGATTTAAGGAAACCTATTATTAGGATCTTCCATGTCAAATCATCTCAACTTGATATAAATGTGGATTTATTTAGTATTCAATAGAGTCTCTCTCTCTCTCTCTCTCTCTCTCTCTCTCTCTCTCTCTCTCTCTCTCTCTCTCTCTCTCTCTCTCTCTCTCTCTCTCTCTCTCTCTCTCTCTCTCTCTCTCTCTCTCTTGAGAGGAAACAAAAGGACAGTTTTTTTATTTTTAAATTCAAGACCTTAAAACCACATGGATTGAATTTGAACACTGGAACTATTACATCTCTGGGTTACCTGGTCTCCTAAATGATTTCTATATGTGTGTTTTTATGTGAAAATTTTCTTATATGAGGTTTTTTATGTAAAGATTGGTTACATGGATGTTTAATATCTGTGTTTAATTGGTTTATAGATAAATAATTAGTTATAAATTATTGTACTTTGCACTAACTATAATTTTTGATTAAAATGTATAAGTATTTTAGTTTTTAATGAATATTAATGTGAGCACAGCTATTTTTTGTATGTGAGCATAGTTTAATTTTTCTATGTATGCACGTATGTATATTTTAATTTTTAATTTTGGATTTTTTATTTTCATATTTTAATTTAAATAGAATTTAAGCTTGATTAGGAGGGAATGTAGGTTTTTTTTTGTTTGAATTTTGTCATTGATTGGGTAGATATTCTGTGTTAGATTTTAATCTTTTACCAAATCTGTAATTTTTGATTATCACCATTTTACTGTGTATTTTTTTTTCTTTCTGATGAAAACCAGTCCTCTGGTTGAAATATAATATTATTTATTGGATTTATAAGTCTTTTTTTTGTTTATATATATATATATATATATATATATAATACATAAAAAAATATATATATATATATATATATATATATATCATGATCCTGTGCTATTGCACATTGTCTCAAGTAAGTAACTAAACTGTTGAATCTGTGCTATTTTAAAAAAAATCATAAAGAATGAAAGAACATAAGAATATTTATCTTATAAAAGATGTTTTATAACTTTATATAGTAATATTTTATATATTTAATTTACTATGAGTATAAAATAAATAATATTTTATAATTTTCATAGCTAGTATAAAAATATCACTCTAATATCTAAGTTAATGTAAGCTTAAGGTGATAAAAGTTGTTATTTAATTATGCAGACTTTAAAAGAAGAAAGATAAATTGAACTAATAGAGTAATTATGAGCATTAAAGTCAGTTATTTAATAATCAATTAAAGAATAATAAGTCAATTAAAATATTTGTTTAGCAAGTTTAAAGAATATAAACTATTTTTAGGTAAAGTTTAGCAAAGTTTATTAATGTGGTTTAATAATATTTAAATACATGTAAGAAAGCTAAGTTAGCTAATTTTAAAATAAGTTTACTTTGGATAAATGCAATTTCCGGTATGTGTGTGTGTGCATTAAGAATGTATGTTTGCATGTGTGTTTTATTTTCTTGGTTTAATTGCCAAGATATTTAATTTTAATCATTAAATATTTAAAAAAAATTATATTTTATTAAAATAGTCAATTAAGGGGTTAAAAAAAGTTCATTTTGAATTTCTGATAAAGTTAAAAGAAAATGATTATGTTTTGTTAAAAATAATAATAAATAATTATATTATTCTATTTTGACTTATTAAATCTTTTAATTAATAAAATAAAAGTTGATCTTTTCTTCAATTTTGGTCATTAAGGATCATGTGAATTTTAAAGTTATATAATTGCATTAATTAGTTTCACATCATATTTAAAATATTTTATTAAAGAGGTCATTAATGTTGGTAGGTGTGAGTTAATTTTTTGAAACCTGTCAACTGGAATATAAAAGGCAAAATTGCTAATGTCAGAAGGGTTCACTTGCTTCCTGACTGCTTTTCCTGATCATCATCTCTGACTAACCACTGCATCTTTAACAGTTATAATTTTTTTTACTTATTTTTTTATCTAAATTTAAATTGGTGTGTTTTATAATTTATTAATTAGCCTATGCAATTCTAGAAACTTAAAGGTATCTTGTTTTTATTGCTAACATCAATTATAATTTTTCTTGCTAATAATATGTTGCTTCAGGAAAATAGTAAAGTTATAACGGCTAAATTTCAACAGTTATATTTTAAATTAAATTCTAAAAGAAACCAGATGATAACTGTTATATTATTCTATAAGGTCATACAGAACATTTTACTTTATTGTTTCACATAAGGTTATTGTTTCACATTGTCATATTATACACTGTAGAGAAGGAAATTTAAAAACTCCAGTTTAATTAAAGAAAGAACTTCAAAAAATATTGAAGTTAATGATAATAAGTTATTTTAATATTATGCTAATTATTAATTATTGAATGTTGAGTTAACTGAATTGCTATGAACGTTTAACCAAATTTTATCAATATTAAATTTATGCAAGATAAGTAACCTATTAAGTTTAAGACAGAAAAATCTTTATGTGTGCTTCATTTCTCTGTGTTTGTTGAGAAACTGGAAAATATTTTAAAGAAAAATTTAAAGCAAAAGAAGCTTCAAAAATGAAATGTTATAAAAAAAAAGTTTGCAGATTTAAAACCATGGACATTTGTCTATGCTTTATGTTGAATCATGAACTGTTAAGTAAAAATGTAATTTTTATGAAAATTACTGAATTAATATTTCTATTTTTATTTTAAAAAATGATAATTGCTTTTAATTTTTGCATTCTGTAAAGTACAAGAAAGAATAAGAAAGCCTTGTACATTTCTAATAGAACTGCAAGTCCCACATAAAATGCCATGGACTATCCATCACCATTATGCACTACTAATTAAAATTCAATTTAAGCTAGATTATCCTTATGTGTTTGTTTTTGTAAATGGATCCAACCTTTTGGTTTATTTAAAAATAACTTTTGTCAACATTAATTATCTCCTATGAAGTGTAAAAGTTATATTTGCCTAATTTTCTATGAAATAAAAGTTGTTTTTTTACTATGAATATTACACTCTACAAGCAAGTGACTATGGAAGGACTTCACACCCTTAACAGGTTGCTCATGGCAGAAGTAGTTCTGCCAAAAACTAAGGTATTTTAAAATTTTTTAGTAACAAATGTTTTTTTAACATTTTAATATGATATTTATATATAAAGGTATTATACCTTATTATATTTTGTTTCTCAAGAAGTATAATAGAATGTGTATGTATTTCTACCATGTGCAGGCAAATTCCATATATCTTATATGAAATGTTTTAGGTAGGATTTAAATTTTATATTTTATGCAATTTGAGATATCTATTTTATACAAAATTATATAATATTTATGAGTGTTTTAATGCAATTTATGGGTAAAACAGCCTACATGAGTTTATCAGAAGTTCATACTTTTTATAATTATTATGCTATAATAACTTATTTTCAAATTCAGTACTATAAATTTCATTTCATTCTTTGTCATTCAACAAGGAATATTTATTTTTATTATGTCCACTTATTTTAAATAGATATTTATGTCATTCACTGTATTTGTGTGTATTCTACATTAAATGCAAATTTTATTCTGCTATTTTAAATATTTTTATAGCCACTTGGCTAACATTTAACTCTTTGGTTTCAGACATTGCTTAGCATATGCAATTTTGGCATAAAATTGAAGTATTTAGTTGTAACTGATAGCTTTATTTTGCCATTGTTTAATATTGGATTATGCTTTTGAGCTATATACTTTGTTAGATATCAGTTATATATTGTGCTTTGTGGGATGGAGATGCTCTCCCCAATTGTTCTCATTTTGTTTTCCATGAGAAGATAGTTGATATTTTTGAGATTATGTTTATTGTGAAGCTAATGTAGCTAGATTCCAGGAGATTATTTATGGTGTTTTCAGTTTGCTTATGTGGTGAGACTGCATTCACACATACTTTTCTGCCTAATATATAGA
This sequence comes from Epiperipatus broadwayi, assembly GCA_028023455.1. NCBI lineage: Eukaryota > Metazoa > Onychophora > Udeonychophora > Euonychophora > Peripatidae > Epiperipatus > Epiperipatus broadwayi. The sequence goes on from JAQFVV010000094.1 coordinate 2,707,270, forward strand.
TTTTGGAATCTATTATTTCTTTATTCAGATTGTTTTGCTCTGATGACCATTGTGTTACTTTATCCCTAATGATGTTAGTGAATATTTTCCACCATAGAAGGTGAAGTTAATTGTGCTTCTGAGAATGTGATGGCAATGATAAGTTAGTTTTGAGGTAATTAATTCCTCAGGGTGCACTTAGTTGTTTGCAGTACTTTTGGTTATGTATGGCAATATCCGTATTGTGCTTTGCCAGTCCACAAGTAAATCAGCAGTGTTATTAATTTAATTGCTTATTTTTAAAGGCATAGCATTATAGGAATGCACATACACAGGGTTAAATTTTTCTTTATTAATATCTGAGATATTTGTCACTGGATTAGTATGTTATTTAAAGTTAAATATTTTATTAATTTCATGTGAAAATTAAATTAATAGTTTATATGTGTGTATATGACTTCTGGTGAATGCTTTATACCCTTTGCTAGTTCATTTAAATAGTCTAGGACAATAATTAATTTATTTATTATGATGATAATGATTCTCATAATCATATTAGTGTAATGGTTCAAACCCATACCTTTTGCAGTTTAGGTAAAATTATTTTAAATCTGTGATACTTCATATAGCAGTTGCCTGAACAGGGAATATTTTGTAAAAATATTAATTAGCTTATCATTAAGGCTATTACTTTAATTATTATTGTTTCTTTCATTAAACATTTGTTTAATGCAATATTTTAGTAGGATAGAGTAGAAAGAAATTGGCTAAATATTATGGCTATTCCATTTAACTTTCTTTTTCTTTTTTTTTATGAACAAATTATTAGAATGTATAATAAAAAGACAAATTATAATTTATATAACTTGTCAGAGAGTCAATCTTAGATTTGTAATAATGGCATTCCGTTAAACAGAAACAGTGCTTGTGCTGGCATGTAGCTTTTAAACTATATTGTAAATATTTTGTGTGTTATATTTATTGTTAATAAATGTATTTGTTAATTATTTAACTCTAGTTTTTGTGTGTTTTTTTTATATGCAAAATTTTCTTTGGTCCTGAATTCTTAATAACAGAAATCTTGGTAAATCAGATAAACAATCTTTATGCAGATTCAAAAGTTTCAATGTTTTAAAAAAAAAGAAAACATTCCATAAGAGTTTTAATGCTAAAGCTGGAACTACAATTTTAAATAAATATTTATTTAATCTTGCAATGGATTATTTAATCCATCCTTAAGACTGCACATTATTTATTTACTTGATTAATAAAAGTATAAGAATCAAATGTAATCCTTTTACTGTGTTGTTAGAAGTAGTAGACAAATATAAAAGGTACTCATTCCCTGTATTGTCTCAAGTGACATCCTCGGTAAATGACTATAATTATTCAAAATTTTATATAATTGTTTTTATGTTGTATTATTCAGATTAAACACTTCTTTATGTAATTTTCTTTTTGTTATACTATAATAGGAAACATTAGCTTATAAAAGAAGTGTATGTCTCCTATAGTCTATCAGTATGTCAATCATCTGTTTAGCAATACAGTACAATAATATAATTCCTAAAAAATCAACAAAAGAACCCTGAGATCATTATATATTATTTTAATAATTATCAACCTATTGTTTATATTATAACTTTGGTGGTGGTATAATAATTTCATCATTATTTAATGTACTATTAGAAAAGTACTTTCTATTTTACTCTACAAGGATAGTGTATATCAAATCATTAATAAATAATTATGAAATATGTAAGATTTAGATACGACATAAAAATCTATCCAAAGGTGTTACATTAAGTGCAAATGTTTTGTATCTCAAAGAATGTGTTTATGGAAGGAGAGATATATTTAATTTTTAATATATTGTTTGGGGATGAGTGAAGTTTTTCTCTCTTCCCAATTTATTTATTCATTTTATAGTAATATACTTTATTATTGTTTTAAAAAAATTTCTTCCTTTATCTTAAATGCATATCTCTAGAGGTAAATATTATATAGCTAACCAATCACTGAGTTTTCCAGCTGTTTTCAGTCCATCAATATCTCAAGAGTGTCATTCCAAACTAATTATTCCAAGTCTTCATTAGCAACCGTTCGTTTTTTTATTTGGTTAGAATATATATATATATATTGTAATGGTTAGATTTGTAAGTTCATGTAACAAAACCTAGAGTCCAGATAAAATATACTAAACCTGATCAAAATGGAATATGAAGGGACCAGGCCCAAACAAACCTCAATCTATTTACAAGTGTTCCATGATTTAACAGCCTATGAATGACATTTCTGAGATTACACACAAGCCTTGTTTTAATTTGTTACCCATCTCTAAACAGGGAGAGAAATGAGTCTTATAAACCTGCCACACATGCAATACAAAAGATTTAATAAATTAATAATGGGCTAAAGTTAACTAATAAAAGAGGCTAGATCAATATTCTAATTAAAATGTATATTAAACATATTTAATAATTTAATTTAATTGGATTGGAATATGGTAAAAATGATAATGGAGATGAAGTAAATTTAAATAAGTTTATTATATTTAATTATAATGAAATAAAACAAAATAAGTTACACTCAATTAAAAATCAAAATACAAATAATTTAATGCATTCCGTCATTAAACAATGAAATGATATTGATTGAAAGTATCACAGTTCAATAACTTCTGTGCCCAGTAATTTATGCCTATAATAATTTAATATGCCAAATATTTATTTCCATGTCATGGTTTGCCAATGAATAAAGTAACAATGCTAGCCAGATACATATATTAGCAACTATAGCATTAATATTGTGGCTGTTTACTTTAAACTAAGTAAGGTTCAAGCACAATCATAATGCTCAAGAATGATGCAAATCGCAATCCATCAAAACAGAGATTCTCATGGTTTCAGATATATATATATATATATTAGATTAAGGGAAAATGTGCTAAATTAGCATTATCTATGGGCTTACTATAGGCACTTTTCTCAATTTTACTAAAGAGGTGGTAATGCAGATGAGCAATTATTTCCACACATAAGATGTGGTGTACATTTAAACTGAGATGCTTACTAATGAATGAATTAATTAAAATGCAAGAGGTTCGAAAATTGAATAGACTACTCAACAGTCCTGGGTCCTTATCCTAATAATGTGTTTGATGCTCTTACTCAAACAATTTTATTCCTGGGTGTGACTTATGTCCATCATTACATGGGTAGCCAGTACATGGGTCAGTCTCCATTGTTGGCCCATGCAGATTAGCAAGAGAGGGATATATCTGTACATATATAAATTCACACCTGCAATGCACAAAGGCAATATAACAAATATGTTAAAATAATCAAGTGTGTCTCAAAATAGTTAGTTAATATCTATGCTGCCAACAAAGGCCAATTCATAAATTAAACATCTAAACTTAATGTTATGATAAAAAGAGCTAAATTCATAAATCAATAATCCCATTTAATAAATAATTGACCTGTATCACCGAACCAATATTACTAGAGAGTGGTATATCCTCAAAATCTGGCATTAATTAAGAAATATAAAATATACCTTCATAATATATATATGTGGCCAGAATTCCCTTATCAGGTAAAGTTACTTTCAAAATCATATTTTACAATTATAATATTGGTAAACTGAAATAACTATCTGTTAAAAACAAATTTAAAATCCAATTTGGATTATTATAATGATCACAAGCCAATCAAATATTATTATTTAATCTAATTTTGAAATAGTGAGGTGGATTAGGATGACTAAACATTATACTAGATTTATTAGATTGATATCTTCAGCACGAGCTTATTATAATTAATAGGCTCACTGTTTTGAGTGACATTTGGCATATTATTACACTTATCCAAAAATAAAATCTTAAGAACTAAAATTTGTAAAATAGCATAGGCATCACCACAAGCATGAAAGCAAAAGATAGATTACAATTAGAACTATAATCATTGATTTTACATTTTAGTCTTTTATAATATTAAAGGTTTTCTAAGTATTAATATTACAGAAATAAGACAAGTAGTCATTGGCGACTCTACAATTTAACTATACAAAAGATTTTAGAGATTAAAATTAACTTTGAATGTTCAGTTGGATTTATAATAGTTATAGCTTTAGATTTAATAATTCAAGTTCATTCTAGAGCTCTTTGCTGTGGTCTTAGGAATTTTATCTATGACTTGTTGGCAGAAGCATGTCAGTTAATAGTATCATTCTTGATGTGGGTACAACAGCAGCAATTGTTCTTAGGATAGGCAGCATCTCTCCAGTTGAAACATCAGTACAGCAGTCCTGTTACAGAAATGTCTTCCATCACTATAGTGGCTGGGTGCCTTCAGCACATAGGATGGAAATGGAGATCACCATTCTCTGGGCCTGGATAACAGCATTTCTCACCTGCCTTACTCAGTCATATTAAAATTTAAGTGATGTGGATTCAGTTAACAAACGTTTTCATGATTTAACAGAGTGTTTTTACATAGAAAAAGTTGGCCTATTTATACTCACCTTCCTTTAAATTATATTTTTAATAACAAAATTTTCTTTCAACAAAACAAGCCAGTAGCATCTTTAAAATTTATATTTTTAAGTACCAAAATAATTCCTGTCTTCTATATTATTCCTTGAGCAGAATGTTTTCTAAGATTTGGTCATTTACTTTCCCACAAGATTTCAGCAATTGACATGGTTGGTTAAGTTTTATTTATAGGATAAAATATATTTTACATAAACATTTATTTCATTCCAATATCAGCCTTTCAAGCTAATTGAGCACGTGCCTTTTGAGAGTGTTAATAAATGAATACTCTCCTCTTCAATCCAAGATATAGTATTTATGCAGGAATAAAAAGAATCCCTCTTATTCCTACGACTCAAATTCTTTTATATGAGCAAATCTGAAGAACTGTTGAAAAGAGCGTGAGTAGATTCTCACTTTAAATTACTATTTATGATGTTTTTTGACTGAATGACGTCCGTGTAATTACTTAGAATTTACTAAACGTCATTCTTACTGACACTTAATTATGAGTAAATAAGCAAATATTTTTGTTTTAATAATTTTTAGATTTAGTCATCATCATTATCATCTTCAATCATTATCAATCCACTGCAGAATGAAGGTCTCTCCAAGTTTAATCCATCTTCTCCGATCTTTAGCTTCTCTTCTCCACACCACCCCTGCACACTTTCTTATTTCATCCATCCATCTCACATGTGGTCTCTTTCTGGGTCTTTTACAATCTCTTGGAATCCAGTTTAAAATTTCAATTGTCCATCTATTATCATCTCTTCTAGCAATATGTCCAGCCCAACTCCACTTCAATCTTTTAATTTTTTCAATGAGGTCAGAAACACCTGTTTGTTCTCTTACCCATACATTGTGTTTTCGATCTCTTCTTGTTACTCCCAACATACATCTCTCCATACTTCTTTGAGTGGTCTGAAGTCTCTGTATTGCTCTTCTATTAAGTGTCCAAGTCTCAGATCCATAAGTAAGAACTGGTAAAACACATTTGTTAAAAACCTTCCTTTTCAAACACATAGACATATTTCCTTTTAGTATCAAGTTATTTCTACCAAAAGCACTCCAACCAAGTTTAATTCTATGATTAATTTCCTCCATTATGTTTCCATCTGTATTAATAATCTGACCAAGGAATTTGTAACTCTTAACTTCTTCTAATTCATCATAATCAATCTTTATTTTCATATTTTGAGCAAATTGATTAAACATTACTTTAGTCTTTTTAACATTTATCTTTAGTCCTACTTTCCTACTTTCATCTGATAACTCCTGCAACATTCCCTGCACCTCTAAAGCATTATTTGCAAAAACAACTACATCATCTGCGAAATATAAATGATTTAAATAATCTCCATTTACTTTCACTCCTTTAGTTTCCCATTTTAATCCACAAAATACTTCTTGCAGCACTGCTGTAAAAAGTTTTGGAGATATGGAGTCACTTTGTCTTACACCTTTCTCAATGTTGACTTTCCCAGTATCATGATGCAATCTAATTGTTGCTGTTGCATTTTTATAAATATTCTTTAAACTATGACAATATCCTGGATCTATGCCTTGATGATCCAATGCTTTAATCACTGAAAAAATGTTTATAGAATCAAATGCCTTTTCATAATCTACAAATCCAAAACATAATGACAACTCATATTCATTTGTCTTTTCTATAACTTCTCTCAATACCTGGATATGATCTACTGTACTAAAACCACTTTTAAATCCAGCTTGTTCTTTTGATTGGTGGAAATCCAATGTTCTCTGTAGATGAGTTATAATTATATTGGTAAAATTTTTATATAAAACTGATAAAAGGCTAATAGGTCTATAATTTCTAATATCTTCTTTATCACCTTTTTTAAATATTAATATTATTACTGCATTTTTCCAATCATCTGGTACATCTTTATCATTTAGACATTTGGTATATAACTTAGCTAAAAAAAATTATATTTCTTCACCTGCTTCTTTTAATATATCAATTATAATTCCATCATTACCTGGAGCCTTTCCTTTCTTCATACATTTAATTGCATGTCTCACTTCTTCATTTAAAATTCTGGGCAATTTGGAAGATGTAATAGATATAGGAGGTACTTGTTCTTTATTACTATATAATTCTTGATAAAAATCTTCTACCAATTTCATGATGTCATCTCTCTTTTTAGTAATAATTCCATCTTTTTTTTCTTATTGCAGATATAAATTTTCTACCAATACCAAAATGTTGTTTAACATTCTTGAGACTTTTATTTTCTTCTACAGCTTTCCTTGCTAGTTCACAGTTATACTTTCTTATATCATTTTCAACTCTTTTCAGCACCATTTTACAAAATTCGAGATATTCAATCCTTTTTAATGCATCATTTTTGTATATTTTCATATTCCTTCTTTTCTTCATAAATTCTCTAATCTCAGTAGAAATTTTATTGGTCAATTGCTGCTTTTTTCTATCAGCTATCTTTGTTGCAGTTTTTAAAAGTGTATCAGTTATTTTCATATTAATTTCATTCAAATTTGAATCATGTTCAAAATCTACTAATACTTGAAACCGATTTGTAAGTTCTAATTTAAATTCATTAGAATGTTTCTGAAGATTAGGAATATCAACTGTAAATATTGTTTTTCTTAATAATTTTTGTCTCTCTAGTTTTACATTAACACGTATCTTACACCTTACTAATCGATGATCACTTCCTGTGTTAAATTTATTAAGAACATTACAATCTTGAAATATGTATTTCCTGTTAGTCAAAATATAATCCAATTCTGCTGCACCTTCATTTGGATGCTTCCATGCCCATTTCCTTTTAACATTTTTCTCAAAAAAAGAATTCATAATATAAAGTTTTTTTTTCCTGCAAACTCCACAAGTCTATGTCCTCTCTCATTTCTATTACCATAAACAAAATTACCTACAAACTTTCATCTTTCATTTGTTTACCAATTCTAGCATTAAAGTCTCCCATAACAATTTTAAAATGTTGTTTATTCTGATCAAAAGCCTTTTGTACATCCATATAAAAATTTTCTACTACTTCATCACTATGAGAACTTGTTGGGGCATAAACCTGAATTATCTGCATTTGGTATCTGCTATTAAGCCATACCACCCCAAAACAGATCTGAATCGTGTGATATTTTTAATAAGTGATTTCAAAAATAAGTATTGATTTTAAAATATAAGAACTGGCAAAAAACAAAATATGTCTACTATATATGTATTAGGGTGATATGTATAATACACATATATGCATGTGATTTAAGCAAATTGAATTATAAATAGAATTAAATTGTACATGAAACTATACATTGCTTTTAATAAATATATGACTGTAATCTATGTATAACAGGTTGCAATTTTGACTGTCACTTATATATATATATATATATATATGATCATGCCTATATACCCATGTAGATGTCTTTTGAGATAGTTGAAGGGTTTAAACCTGGCACAGCTGTAAAATATAACTAGGTGAAATGGATGCGACAGGATAAATTTTCCATTTCAATATATATATATATATGTGTATTGTAAAATATAAAACACTAAAGAAGTAAGGATAAATTTTCCATTTCAATATATATATATATATGTGTATTGTAAAATATAAAACACTAAAGAAGTAAGGCTATCAATAATTAAAAAAAATAACAACAGTAAATCATCATTAAATTGTTCAAGAATTATGCATTTGCAGATATTAAATCAAAATAAAATATATGGATAAATAGTAAATGATGATTAAAACATATTAGAATAATGTTTGAGCAGTAAATTTACTTATATATATATATATATATATATATATATATATATATATATATATATATATATATATATATATATATATAAAAAAAAAAAAAAAAAAAAAATAGGCATTGATGGAAAAAAATACTAAGTTAAGATAATGCTATGTGTGATTGAAATTTATAACCATATATGTAATATATGTTAAGTGTGATAGCACACAGCAATAGAGAAGCTGAGCAAAGTAACAATATGATGGCTCAGCACTTTTGAGAGCTTTTCTGCCTTCATATTCATAGCAGAATCAGAATAGGAAAATGGTAGAATGTATATATGTAGATGGGTGGTATTTAAATTTATGCAAATTATAACTTAGATGTATTGATTTTTAGTTGAGTTTTTAGTTAATATCTGGGCTGAAATTAATAATCTCTAGTCTAATAAACACTTATTATAACATTGATAGAGCTGAAATAACTAGTTCAGTAAAAGTGTATCTTGGGAATTATTAGCTCTTTTTTGATTTCTTTAAACATTTATTTGAAGAAAAATATTATTTTGCATAGCAGCCATTTATAAAACTGTGACCTATAAATACAGAACCATGATGGAATAAATTGCTACAAAGACCAATACAAGTCTAAGTGCTTCAGATTCTAAAACAATCTTGTCATTTTTATAAGCAGAATATATTTATATTTCTTTTAATCTATTCATTCAGTTTACTAAATGTTTACTCTAGTAAATAGAGGGATTTGAACTTAGGATTATCAGTTTATATTTAGCCTCCATTCCATTTCAAACAACTAATACCCATGACCACACACATGTGAAAAATATAAATGATCCCCAGTCTACATATTTTGTGCAGAACCAACACTCATCAATTGAGCTAGATCATAAGCTCTCACACATATATACAATCAGTACTCAGATTATATTAAAATAGCAATTCTTAAACTTTTAATGGATAGACTTCAATCTTCTCACCCTCCCAACAATCCAATTATTCGTTTCATTGAAAACAATGATGGAATGCTCAAAGCCCTTGGTGGATTTGATATATAATCATACATATGTAGACATTACATCAAATTAACCCTTCATATTATCAGACCATTACATACCCCTCCCACTCCTATTAATATAAATCGATAAATCTCTCATTTTTCTTTTAATATAAATCAATATGTATTTATGTTCTGATAGTATAAGGGGTTAGATTGATATAATGTCTACATAGGTATAACTATAAAATCAAATCCACTAAGGACTTTATTCATTCTATCATTTGTTTTTCAATGAAATAGATGATTGATTGTTGGAATGATAGATTGAAGCCTGTCTATTAAAGTTTAAGGAATTGCTATCTTAATATAAGCTGAGCACTGATTGTACATAAGTGTGCAATTATGATCTAGTCCAACTAATGAGTGCTGGTTCTGTATAAAATATGTATATTGGGGATCTTTTATCTTTTTCACATTTGTGTGGTCATGTATATCAGTTGTTTGAGATGGAGAGGAGGATGACTATAGATTAAAAGGCCTAATCAAATCCTTTATTTATTATATTACATTTATAAAAGAGTTTAGATAGTCTATCATTTCAAAGTCTAACATGTGGAAAAACTAGACAATGAATCACTGGGAATTTATCAAGTGATAGAAAAATCATTGTTTATATTTCTACCAACTACATTTTGTAACTCTTTTCTTCCACAAACAATCTGTCTTTTTTTTCCAATTTTAAAATATGATTGTAGAGCTAGAATGATTTGGTTACTGATGCCATATTTTTGATTCTAGTCATTTGGTCTGCATGGCTGCATTATAGATCTATTTCAAGTGCCTTAAATTTACAGATCAGATATTGTTTCCAGATAACACATCTTACAGGATAATAATGCTGCAGTTCATAAAGCACAAATAAATGAATATTGGTTTGGGGAATATAAATATGATGTAACTTCTTTTTGTCATCTTTAATTAATGGGGACAATTCTAAAACAACAACAAAGATTGCTGGATATCTTTCAAACAATAGGACATTTTTTAAAATGAAAAATGGCTTAACATTTTATTTTATTTTTAGATATTGTTCAAACTGCTATTGAATTTAATTTTATGTAAAAATCCAATCAATTCTTGATGTCAGTAATGCAACACTGCACACTATCAAGAAAATTTATTAAAAGTGCTCATATTATTCATCCAAACTCTGAATATTTTTAAACATATACAGTACCACTGTATAGAAAATAAAAGTAAAATATATATTTAAAAAATCGACTAAGAAACAATCAAACAGAATTAAAAGTAATAACGCTGTCAAAAATTAGACATTTGGTTTTGAACCATAAGTTTACTTTTTTATCCCATTCTAAATTTAGTTATTATGAATGTATACACAACCAAGATCATATGATGTTTGGCTACCAGAAGTGACAAGTTAAGCCTTGATTCAGAAACTACTTGCTTTCAATGAATAATATTTCTATAATGTACTTTTCACTATACCACTCTCATGCAAGGTAGGGACTAGTTTCTATCTGCTTTTAACACCAGTCTCTATCTTGCACGAGAGATATTATTCATGAAATTCATCTCTAGTCTAATAAATGACTAATAAATATTATTAATGCAGTTGCTCTCGAATTTGCCTTTATACAACTGAACCATATATACAGAGCTATACATAAGTCATTGTATAATGTCTCACAATTATTTAAAATGTTTTTTAAAGCAGTTTATTCTTATTAATTTTTTTTTTTTAAGAAATAAAACAGTAAATGACAATTTAGGAAAAACAAATTACAAGCTTATTTTTGTTTTCAACTCACGTTTTTCCAAGGACCCCATATCTTTCAAATTTGTTGATACATGCATAAATATTCCAGACGCCTCGTCTTTATTTTTGATTTTAAGGTAGGGTTATTTATTTTTTGATATTTGTTTAATTATTTAAATTTTTGTGACGAAATGGTAAGCAGAAACTTTTATTTTAAATTTGAAAACTCAAGCTAGGCAATCAAAAGTTTAAAATAATTGAAACAGGTAAGATTATAATGTTTGAGGTAATATTTAAAAAATAATGCAAAAGAAAGAGACTGCTCTATATTTTTTCAATCTTTTTTTAAAAAAAAAAAGAGGCGATAGATAGAGATATTTTTTACATTTAAAATCCAAACTTTTTATATATAATTTTTTTTTAAATACTGTATATTCATTTTAATAAATCTCTGATTATTTCAATTATAGCAAATAATTTTTTATACAATCAATAATCCAATAAGATATTGAATTCAAGAATCTTGATTCTACAGCTAAAGCAAAGGTTGTTTCTGTTTATTAAACTTGTGCTCGTCATTATTTTCTTTATTCTCAAGAACTTGAACTAAAATAAAAAAGGGAATTGGAATCAATTTAGGGGATGAGAATGGTTGCACAAGCACACAATCTCACTGTCGTAGTTAGTTTGGCACGAGAAGCTCTTGACAACTTGGATCTTTACTAACTTAAGTGGCCGAAAACAGTAACTTTTATCTTGGATGGTTATAATTTGGTGGATTTTAAGTAGAAAGATGGATTTGGATGTTAAGTTGTTGCTGCAGTTTTAACAAGTAACTACTGCAATTAAATTAACTGTTATTTAATCTAATTTATTGTATAGAAATTAGATTTGAATTCTTTATCATTTTAATGCAAAAAAAAAAAAAAAATACGAAAATTTTATTCAAGAATGCTCAATACAATTTTAAAAGTCCAACGGGAAATCACAAGACCAACCAGTCCAGTACATTTTCATCTTACTGGATGTGACGAATATAATCCACTATTGTAAAATCGCACCCTTAATTGGACTGGATATTTGAAATAAATAAAGAATATAAGAATTTCAAAAAAGGTTTTTACAGTGAACTTGAGCACGATTTTTGTGGGAGAGGCATATTCCATTTATGTAATAACGTTTATCTGAAAGCCTTTTTTTTTTAAAAAAAAAAAAGGTGGAATGTTAATGCTTTTCATCAGGGAAAATACTGCTAAAAATAGAATATATTGCAGAGCTAAAGTGTTCAGAAATAAAAGTTGGATATAGAAGAAGTTAAAAGAAAGCATCATAAAATATCATAAACAGAATAATGAAACAGCATGTTCTATATAGGTACATATTTGTGCTTGCAGACTGATTTGTATATCCATCCCAAAACCCTTCTGTGATATTCTCTTATGTTGTCTTATCATTTTATCTTCTTTTAAAATCTGAATTGGGGCCATACTCATATTTGAGTAACTATTGAGGTTTTTACAGAGGTAAACTCTTCATACAGTAGCAGCTTGTATAAGCATAGGGAATGGTGATCATGCGATGTTGCTGCTGTTCTTGAAATGTAAATGCTTAGATTATTCAATCCATAAATTTTATAAAACTGATGCATTTCTTATTTTACAGTTGAAATGTTATCAGAAATATAATGAATTTAAACAATTTAAATAAAATATTGCTTTATCAGGAACCTTTTATATTATAATCTTCAAATTACTTTCAAGCACTAATATGATATAACCAAAAAACAACAATAGTAATAAAATTTGAAGAAATGTGAAATAACAATCCAAGCCAAAATAAACGAGCAAAGATTATTCTACTGGCCAATAATCTGGTACCTTGCCCTGGTTTTTCCTCATTGTTAATTAAATAGCCACAAAAACTCATACTTGTATTTTATAGCCTAATAAAGTTTATTTTTAAAAAAAAAACCAATAGGAAGCCTTGTACATAGTGATTATATTCATGAGTCTGATAAGTCACAATCTGAGTTGCAAACCGAGTGGAATTTGAAAATTTTTATCTAGGTGGTAAGAATTTTGAAATAAACTTAATTTTTTATTCTATGATTTGATCATTAAATGTGGAGAAGGCAAAAAAAATAAAAATTCTCCAATTGTATTTGATTAGCCTGATAAATAATATCTTCTTCTTCATTGCTTGACAGAAAGGTGCTGGGGAAGTTTTAATTCCGCAGTGAATTATTTAACACAGTTTTATATTTTTTAATACTCTTTAAGATCTCCCTATTAGAACATATATTTGCCTTTATGTAGACAATAAATAAGTACTTTGGGATTTGTTGTGCAAGATGTATATATAGTCAATCGTTCTCAAGTTTGTATGAGTTGAGGTGGTAAAAATCGTTAAAAGAAGTTATTATATTTAAGGGTGATAAGCTATAAAAAAAAAAAAAAAACTTTTAGTTGTTATTATTTGCTTAATATAACAATAATCGCATTTAACGATCTTTTTTATTATCAATAATTTATTATATATAACGATAGAGAAGTTTTATGGATATATAGAATATTAATTAATAAAAATATTCAAAATATAATATCCAAATAATAACTGACTGACATCATCAAAGTTCTTGCAATATTTTTCTAAAATCTTGGTTGTTATATAGAATAAATACGCAAGCTGTTATGAACTAAATAAAATTTATATTTCTATAATTACTTATATTTTTGTGACTAATGCAGAACATAAAATCTTTAAATTGATTGATTATATGTATACCCTCCATGGTTTGGCCGAGAGGTTCCAGTCCATTATGGCAATAAAGCCATATTTCTTTTATATTCATATATATTAAACAATAGATAATTAGGATTTCAGAAAATAGTGCAATGATTTCAAAGGATTCAGTATCTTCATAAATACCACTAAGCATATTATAAATTACTATAAACTTTAATTTACAATTCTAGATTAAGAGATTATATGATTTATCCCAATATCAAATTCTCAATCTAATGACAGTAATAATGATTATATTATTAGATTGGTGTACTACTAGTATATAATTTAATTTTTTAGTGACAAATAAGTAGTAGAATATATGTGTACCCTTAATGAAGCCATCATTATCATGCCAATATAAGAAAATACTAATCGTAAATTTCATTTTTAAAAAAATCAAACAATCCTGAAAATAATTTTAAATATTAATTCTTATACTTAAATAAGGCTGAAATATTGTATTTAGTGAATTAATAGTCATTGAAAAGCATATATTTTTATTAAGTATCATCATGGCAAACTTGGGAAGAAATTAAATTAGCATTTACTGTACACTTCTTAAAAATATTTGTTTTCTTAATATATCATTTTCGAGTTTGTTTTTTAAATAAAAAGTGTATTAATCTCATGATTTTGATTTTGATTTTTTGCAAAAAAATATAATACTTTTTGATTAGCTTTTCTTTTCTATATTGATATATAGATGGTATTTTCATCAAAGGATAGAGCATATAATTACTAACACCAAAAAATCTCATTTATGATATATTTTTTAAAATTTTTAAAAAATAATCATAATTTTATTTGGGTTGACTTTTATATAGTCAAAGTTAAAATTTATATAGAACATAGTAAAGTATTGATTCTTTTTTGTTTTGTCAGTTATCATTATATTTAATAACATAAAATATTTGCAGTTGTGAAATTAAATATATCTCTCTTAGTCATACTGATGACTCAGTGTTGCTAATTTTATAATACAGAAATGATAGATAATTAAGAATTTTATATTAGTGAAAATATGTTTTTTGAAGATCATCATAATAATAATTATCTTTTTTTCTATACATACATGACTGTGATATATATATATATATCAAAAGAGCTATTAAAAAAAACTTTTCTTTATTAATCGTCAGAAGATGAAGATTTTTATTTGATATATTGCAAGTAAATAAATGATATTAGTGTCAAATCAAAATTTTGTTACTCAGTAGAATTTTATAGGGATGGTGTTATAAAACAAATTAAAAAGAATTTGTAAGTAATTTTGATTTAATCTTTTGGAAATCAGTAAAAGAGCCCCAAAAATTACAATATGGATGATTAATCGCTTTAGTCAGATGAAATCAATGTTCAACATGTCCCATGGCATCTTTCAAGGGAAAAAAGGAAAGATGAAATAGATTTAAGCTGAAGATTATTAGTTGTTGTAATTGAGATTCTGCTATAATAAAAAAAAAATTTGGGGGGTTGACTTTCATTGCGTAATAAAATAGTCATAGAGAAAAGAAAATAATCCTATTATAAAATTTAATAATTACCAGTTCATAGATATACACACTTAAATTTAGTATTTTAAAAAATGAAGATATCATTCTACTTGTGTTCCATAGCCATTTCTGGATTTATTGATATGAACAGAGAATGATATAATTGTGTAAATTATAATTACTAATAACTAACAAACATTAAAAATTCAACCAAAGAAGATATCTATTGGAAAAAAAACAATAACAAAAAAGAATATTGTGCCAAACCAAGAGAATGCATATTTTTTAAAAATTTAGTGCAAACTAATGATGTAAGAAAGTTATGATTGTGATAAAGACCATAGAATCAAAGAAGAGGCAATTTTTCAGAAGAATCTTATAATTGAAAATATTATAGTTTTCGATTGCTGAAGGTAAAGTGTGGGTATTGAGATAAGTGCCAATGAAGGATTGAAATTAGATAGTTTCAGTAGACTAACAATTATAAATCGTTTGTGTTATATGCATCTAAAATATAATAACAAATAGTTCTAAATTCTTTGAAACTATTATAAGACAATTATGTCACCATTTAGCTTTTTTTAATACCAGTGGGAAAAAATTTCATCTGTTCTTTGTTTTTGAATACAGAAAGATTACAAACATTTGTTAGATTTAAGCTCAGCTACAAAAAAAAAAGTGAAGAAATGGCAAAATTACATAATTAATGTTTGTGTAACATGTGCATTAATCAGGCTACTTTCTGATTAATATTATAAATTATAAAATCAAATTTATTCCAAGTGGAATTATTACAGTTTGTTCCAAAAATACAGCAAACAAATTTCTTCTGAAGATATTACAGAAGTTAAATCAGAAAAAAACATTATTGGTGTTAGTCATAAAGAAAACTGTTATAGTATGGATTACAAAAGATATAGCCTGATGGATGTGTGATTTCATTAAATTTGATAAGGAAGAGTTCAGTTTACAAAATCTGGCTAGCAAGATGTCCTGATGAGCAGACTTAAATAAATTATTGTCATCCGTTCCTAACAATTTAGTTAGCAATTGGAACAGTCAAAATACTGAATGAGATAATTTTATATTTCATTAATGTTTACCAGAGGGCAATGATAATGTTAAAAATATATATGTTAAGGTAAGGTCTAAATGTAAAAATCTCAGATGTGATTGGAAATGCTTAACGTGTAATGATTTGTACATCAATGAGCGAAAAAAACAGAAAACAATAAGACAGTGATAAAGATGATTTGTTCTGCTATATTAGCCAATTAAAATTCAATCTGGTCGCAGGGAATGAAAAAAAAAAGAGATTACAGATGAAAGATTGAATTTTATCCGGAAAGAATGATTGTAATAAGTTTTATAATGAGAAATGGTCAGTGAGATAGATATAAAAAGCTTATGAGTCATTTATTAAAAACCATAATCTTTATGCATTTTCAGTACTGATCTTCGTTGTCACGCTCATTATTGAAAATGCATTAAAGTTGTATTTAATATTTTCAATATTTTCTCCAAATATATATGATTTAGTATTGCCTTTTAATTTATTACATTTCAGTAAAGACTTATCATACTTATTTATAACACTAAAAACAAAACAAAAAGTCATATAAGTAAGTTATAAAACTGAGCTTTTTATAAATAATAAATCAAAGTTTCTAAAGAATATAAAATTAATTATATAAAAAAAATACTACTTTATATATTATTTATTTGGCAATATAAACTGATCTATTTTAATGTTTAATATTCACGATATGGGGGCATTTTCTTTTAATTCCAACTGAAATGGAATAAAAAGAAAATCCGCCCATTTGTGTGTGTGTGTATATATAATGAATACTTTTATTTTATGTACTATTTATTTGACAATGCAAACTGATTTACCTCAGATTTAATATTCATCTTTATGGGCGCACTTTTTTTAAAATTCCAATTGAAAATTAATCATTCAGTGCTAGCCTGTAAAGTTTCAGGCTAAGTTATGTGGGAAACCTGAAAACCTGCTTTTCTCCAATCGGAAAATAAATTCATGTAATAAAATGAATCACTGAAAAATATAAAATGAAATAATAATAAAATTCATTTTTAAGTTAAAAGTATAATCTTATATTTAAATGGTTGTTTCAAGTTGACTAGATGAGGATAGATATACTGTGCATGATTAAAGACTATATAGACATGTAGAGTGATAGATGTTATTACTAGATAGATATACATGTAATCCTATATTTATTTATTTCCTTTTTTTTAATAGAATGAAAAATACTTGGACAATCGTTTTACTTTTTTTGATCATTTTTCAACAAATTCTGTGTCAAGAAAGTGAAATAGCTGCAGATTTGCCTATAGAACGCCTTGCCAGACAACTAGGAGGTGGCGGGCTATTTCCAGCGCTTATTCGAATAAAAAATCTTTGCATTCAAAATGTTTTAGCTGTAGGAGTGTGCCGTCGCTATGGACTGAATGGTGGAGGTGGCGGAGGATTACTGGGCCGTTAAAAAAATTTTATGTTGATTTAAAGCTTAGGTACTGTAATATATTTTTTAAAAATATCAACTTGTATTCAAGTTACACAAATCTTTTCTTACGTTTCCAAAAACGAATAAATCAAGTTTAAGAACTTTATTGCAGTGAGAAATATTTCTCTTAAATGCAAAAGAAAGGAAATTTAAATGGAATTATTGTAAAGTTGAATTGAATTAAATTTATTATACAGTTATTATGAAATTGTTGTTTATCAAAAATACTTGATTAAAAATATTGTAAAATTATTATAATAAAGTCTATTGTTTTTTTGTTTTTTTAAAATAATTTAAATTTAAAATTCTCTGTGTCGGTGGTTGGATTGATTTTTATTGAGCAAAAAAGAAAACTCAGTATGGCAAACTGAACCAAGATGTTGTATTGTAAAAGTTATTTTGGTGTTCGACACTGATTGACATTATAAGACATGATCAAATTTATTATAAATAAGTGTTTCAATTATAAATATTTGGCTAAAACTATTTTTAAGCATATATTGCATTTAATCATCGAGACCTGATGGTTTGAAAAAAATCTTGTCACTATGAAGGAGTACTAATTGTTAAATGTCTTCAGTAACATTCAAACATTATTTAAATTTTTCAAAAACATTCAACTGTCAGTAATAGCATACATAATAGTATATAACACAACCTTTCGAATGGTATTCTTCTTCTCGGTTTTTCAGTTGTTATTGGCCTAACCAGTGACAGTTCTAGCAAAGGAATTAAACCTAGAACTTTTAGATTCATGAATACTGATCATCATAAACTTTCAAAGAAACACTATGAGGTTTTACTACGAAGGTGATTAATTAAGAACTTTTTAAAATATAAATAGTGGGTAATTAAAAAAAGTTAGAAAATGTAAGTATCTTTTATACAGATATGTATACCAATGGATTTCTCTTTGTCAACAATAGATCTCTCATTTGTGTTTCTATGATATGTAAATTTGTCTTCATGTATCCACATACTCTGGATTCCTTTATTAACATGATTTTTTTTCTCTGCTTGGATGCATAAATAAGCCAGCTCATACAGAGATAGCTTTATAAAATTGTTTTGATTATCAGCAGACAAGATAAATGCTGGTCTTTTTAATTTCCACTTAGATTTTATATTAAGGGTGGATGGAAAGTAAATGGATTTGTGGGTAATGTTTAATATAAATAAGGTGTTGTTTTGTAGTTCTCTACACTTGAGAAGTTTGCTAGTAGCATGAAGCCATTGGTTGTGTTTTTGATTTTATTTTTTCTTGGCTAGTCTGGTTGAGTTTTGGATTTGGCATAATTTTAATTATAAACATCATGTACAGAAAATTGTAATGGAATGCACAGTGGGATATTCAGTCATTATAGAAGCATCAGCAGCTGCATTTCTATTCAGCTCAAACTCTGAAAAGCATGCAGTTCTGCTAGCAACAGAATTCTTCTTAATTGCAAGCTTTAAGTTAATATGTATCACAATATATATATATATATAGTTGCCTGGTAAAAGTTGTTCAGACAGATGAATAAAATGATTGAAATGAATTTCTTCCCCTTTTTAATTAATATAAATAAAGATTATAACTGTAATAAAATAGATGTTTATTTCTTTTATCCTCATTTATCAAAACAAGATAGCTTAGCATTATTCTGACTTTTTAGGGATAAAAATAATTTTTAAAACTTCTTTCATAACTTCATTTTATCTACAAAGCATATTTGAATTAACTTTTATAATTTAAATGTAGACTAATCAATACCTTCTTTATTTTCTTTCTACCAAATAGTGTTTTTTCTCTTTTGACATAAAACTTATCATTTAGTCTTACCATTATAAAATTAGTAAAAAAATTAAATAATTTATTTATCAGACACATTAAAAAAATTATTTCAAAATATCAAGAATATTATTCCCTACTTAATCAATATTTAATTTAATTTATATATATATATTTTCCTTTTCCTTTATATATGTTAACCTATATGCATATACTATCAACATTGTTCATCCATTGCATTATGCACACAATATATTTGCTTTCATTATTATTATTTTTTAGGTAAAAAAAAAAAAGAAACAAAACAGATTGCTGACATTTAATATTTTTCATGTATAAAAGTGATAATAGAAGAATTCACATACCAAACAACTATTCCATTCTTTTTATGAAAACCTGAGTAGAATTCCAACAATTTATTAGTACGAATAGTGCCTCTGCAGTCCTGAGACTTACAAAACATCTCTCCATTGATCAATAAAATGAATAATATAATATGAATAAAATGGAAAGATAACTCAGTTTAAACACTATGGACTACCATTACCGTATATATGAATAAATATCACCGTCTTTGGGATTTCAAGCGAACACAAGAATAAAAGTAATTTTTTATATAAATAAGCAAATAGATATTTTTTTTGCATTTTCTAAATATTAAAATTAATATTTTAAATAATATACATACTATATATATTACTAGATTTCTCTCTAATAAGAGTATTTTTCCATCTGTACTTTTATTTATATATAGATTTGGCTTCATGTGTAAATAGTACGTTTACTACTGCATTTCTTTGATTATAGTAAATTTCTTTTAACTGTGGTTATTTTATAAACAGCCCCATATATAGCTGATCATATAAACATGCCTTGGTTAATAGATAGACAAGATGAATGCTGATGTTTTCAATTTCAATTTAACTTCTATATTTTAAACTTCATATAAAGAAAGTGATGATGGACATGTATATAGTTGACTATTCAGCCACCACAAAGAAGACTCTTAGCTTTATATTTATGCAATCTTAAACTCTGCCCAGAATGAGTTCTGCTAACAATATAATTCTATGTTAATATGTACCTCAGTATTTGTAAAAACCTGATGAAAATTGTTCAGACAGAAGAATAAGAAGATTAAAGTTACACATTTTCTCCTTTATTGATTGATAAAATTAAAGATTACAACTATAACAAAACAGTTGTTTTTCTTTATCCCACATTGATCAAAATAACCTAGGTTCACATTCTTTTATGCCAGAATTAAAAGTTTATAAATTAAAATTTCCCTAACAATTTTCTTTTATGTACAATATATATTTAAATTTACTTTAGTATGTACACTAATCAAAACATCCTCTGTTTTTCTTTTATTAAATAATATTTTTTTTATCATAACACTAATAATTTAGTATCATCCAGAAATAAATTGCATAATCTATTTATCAGAGGCCCAAATTAATTAAGGTTTAAGTAATTTATTTCAAAATATAAAGAATATTATTATTTACTTAATCAGTATTTAAGTCATTCCAGGTTTAATTTTCACATATGTAATTTTTGTATGTGTATTATTTTCTTTTCTATTATATATATTGTAATGATCCGGATAAGGTACTTAACGTAATCTGCACTACAGGGCGCCATCTAGGCATTTGAACCTAGAAAAATTTATAAAGTAGGCAGATACGTCAGTCAAAAAAAAAAATTTTTTTTTTCTTTTTTTTTATATTTTGGTTCCGGTCGTTAGCCCATGTCACTAGCTCAGTGGAATAGCAGAGATTTAATAAGATAATCTAAGAGTATATATATAAAAAAAGAATAAAATAAGCCACTTCCAGTAATTAACATACAAACATTTATTTATGCACATATATATAAGATTTAAAATTATTTTATTATTAGTTTTACATTTTAACATTTAACATTATTTTTTTAACTTTGATTTTTGACTTTAATTTACCTTTAATTACTATTACATTCTAATTTTACATTTTAATTAAGTTCGCACAGATGGGATTATAAAAGCTTGTTATAATAAGTTGCTATAGATCGGTTACATAGATTACACGGTTAAAAACATTCCAAAGTAAACATAAACGATCAAAATACAAAATTATTGATTACTGACAATTGCGGAGGGAAATTTATACGTAACCCAATAGTATTCACCATAAGATACTTGCATTGTCACCAATAACTTAAAAGACATCCGAATAAATACATTTTAGATACTCACCGTAAGGTATCATTATTTATCGAATGTCTATATATTTTGATCAAATATGAAAACCCAAAACATACTTAACCGATAACCAATCCATGCAAGCGTCTATAAACAACTTAAATTTACTGCATTTTTATTTAGGGTCGAGTATGAATAGACCACATAAATTTGCTTTTGAAAATAAACATTCTATCCCTATTTAACCTTAGACTAAAATTCGTAGTCAAACTGGCATCAATTCATCTGATACATCGATGTATTCAATGTAATAAAATACGGCAGCACAAAAGGTTAAGGGAAGAAATTGCCTCTTATGAGATAGGAATATTACATCTATCTGCAAAGAAGAGCAATAAAACAAAAAACTCCATAGAAAGGAACTGCGGTATCCGACTTATAATTCCTTCCATAGGCAAACGGAAGTGTGCGGCGTATGAAGCGATTCTGCCCGTAGCGAATCAATATTACATCTACTAATCACACCAATATATCCAATCCATTGACCCAATTTAACCACGAAACAAATAACCTAAGATTACCCTCCCCTAATATAACTTTACAAATCTATACAGCCATTCACGCCCGACTTAAGTTTAACATTTATACAATTTAACTTAACGGAAAACAGAAATTATAAATAAACTTAAAGAACAAAATTAAATAAATGGAAATGATTTTAAATAAATAAAAAATACATCAAATAACATTATTAATAAATTAAGTTGGTCAAATAGGATAATATTGCAATCATTTAAATATGGAAAATTTTAATTTAATGTTCATTATTTATAAAAGTTCTTACGGTTTAAAAAGTTCATCTTTATCCGTTGCTTGCCATGAACGTGAATTCCCATGCCGTCCTAAAATTGGTATTCTGTTGGCCGATTTATTTATCCATCCGGAGGTTTTTTAGTGTAGTTGGTCCTCAATGTAGAAACGATGGTTCATTTTTCTTCCTTTCTTAGCAGAACTGAAGGGATTGAAGCTGTGTGTCTTTTTCAATCCCCTCAGCACTAACACCTAGCTGTTACATCGTAATAATCATCAATAACTAGTCACTAATTAATAATTTCCAAACTTGTCCTTTTTATATTAATGTGAAGGATTGAATTTACATTACGTCACCGATGCGATGGTCCTTTCGCTGCGGTCCGATTCCATAGGGATTTCTTCTTATTTGCTAACAGTTTCTATTGTTTTCCTATCTGACTGATGTTTTTACATTTAAATGCCCAAGGCTGGTTTACATTTGACTAATTAAATTTATCATTTCCATTTCTGATTAATTAACCTGTTTTCCAAATCAAAGATATATTTAAAGATAAATTTAAAGATATAATTTTATCTCCAAATCTTTTTAAGTTTTTGTTTTTAAAATACCTTTTATATTTTTAATACAGTTTTATTTTAATAATTTTTTATATCTGTGCTATTTAATATATACGAGTTTAAGATGATATTTAATTTCAATTTTTAATTCTAAAAGAAAATTTTTAAATGCGAACTTTTTAATTTACTTTCATGTTTAATAAATAAAATAAAAAACAATGTAACGAACGTCTGTGTTAGTTACAATATATATATATATATATATACACACAAATGCATTATCAAAGTCAGTCACCCATTCCATTATGAATATAAAACATTTTGTTTCAATATATTTCTATTAAAACCAGTTGTGCTATTACTTAATTTGCAAATACATCAACAATTGACTATAATCTATATTTAAATTATGTTGCCAATAAATTTACAAAGTCATTTAGTATTAAAGATCAATAATATATAAGCAAAAAAATAAATCCATCTTTGGCTTGCTGTCTAACTTTTTATATAAATCATAGAGTTGAAATGCAATAATGCCTCAGTTTATTTACATTTTGTTTTTATAATTATTATTATTGTCTAATTTATAGTTTACATAAGAACGTGGCAAATGAAAGACCAAATCATTTTTTTTCCATTTATATATAGTTGGACTTTAATACAAGGTGCTATTGCACATAATTTAAACTAGTTTGGCATGTTATTATAATATATTCTTTACGATTTTAAATTATATTACATCTGTCAAAAATAAACTATATGTGATATATGTATACAAAGAAAAAGATAAAAAAAAAAAAAAATGACAAAGAGAAAGAAAAACGAAAAATGAAATGATTATGAAAAAATGAAAAAGAACACATTTACAATTTTGGAAAAGTTCACATCAAAAATAAATCCAATATAGCTATAGAATAAAATTTCTCTTAAAAAAAAAAACCAATAATAAATAAATAAATAAATAAGTGGTTGAATAAATTAAATAAAATATTATAAGACAAATGAAATCTACTTTTAAAAGAAAAGAAAATCATAAGAGAAAGAGAAAATCGTTACAATTAAAAATTTGGATTTTTTTTTTTTTAAAAAAAGACTATAAACTGTCTGATGATTTATTTTTTAAGAAGCAATGGTCAGTGCCATTATTATGAATAAATGATAAAATAATTAAATATAGAAGGATAAATAAGTAGATAAATAGATTATCAGATTAAGTAAAAAAAAAATCAAAAGATCTTCAAAAAAATAGATTAATATAAACAACTGAGAAATTATCATTATTAATATTAGGTACTGTCTAGTCATCAAAAGAACAAATTATTTGTTTTTACCAATGCATCTGAACACTCACTACACTACTCTCAGCAAGATAGTGACAAGTTTCTTTTTATCAATGCATCGTTCCCCTTTAGCTCAATCCTAGAACAACCATCCTTCAGTCCAGAAGTCAGACCAACTTCTAACATTACGGTTACATATAGAACAAAGGTAAATGATGCATTGATAAATATAAAATAAAAACCTCATCATGTGAATAAATATTTTTTTGCATAACTATGTTTTATATTTTAGTTTTTAACTCCCTCATATTCATGATTATAAGAATTGAGTCAATCTATCTCATTTCTCTCTCTTTTTATCACTCACAGTTGTAAGTTAATATCATCAGACTTATCATAATTTGACTAAAATAAAATTATTTATGATAATTATTTATATTTTAAAAAATTACCATATATAAAAAAGATAGACAAATAGAAATTAAAAAAAAAAACCTGAACAAAAGATAAAAAATAAACAAAAAATTTATCTGTTAAACCTGTTCTTAGCTAATACAATGATATAAAAAATACTTGAACATATTTTATAATCAACATATAATATTCAATATTACGTGTACAATATTCAGTTCACATATACTAATTGTTATACTTTGATTTACAAGTGCAAAACTTTTTATATTCACAATTTTTGGCATTAATTTACCACTTCAAATAAATTCATAAATGATTATTACTAATCATTTATTAAAGATTACCCCTAGCCCACATATAAATTTTAGTCCTCAATTAAAGAATAATATATCTGTTTTTTTATTTAAACATAAATGCACCAGAAAAGCTGTTTATCCCTCTATTTTCTATGTATAATATCCTTTTTTAAAAGATATAGTTAAAACTGCCATCTCATTACAAATTCTTGAAACCTATGAATATAGACATCTGAAAAAGACAAATGTTAGTATGTAATCATATTTAAGCATTTGTAATATACAAAAATTGAGAAATTGTCTAACAGTTCTATCAAGATGCGAATATGACTATTTATCTGCAATATATATATATATATATTTGTCTTTTTTTGCATATTTATAAGAACTTTGTTCTATAATAGTAAGAACAGCTATCTCTCATGTCTATAACTTGGAGTTCGGTGTGAATTGAAAAATTTAAACATTTTTCAAATTCTAAACAAAATTAAGTGTTTTTTTTTTAGGTAATCAGTTCACAATCAATTTAGCTAGCCATATATTTAAAGCTCTGTCAATGGGGATTTATCTATTTTGAACTAAACGATAAAACCAAAAAAATATCTTAACTCTAATCTTTTGATATATTATTTTCTCTTTCATTGTTTTTCTGAAAAAAAGTTGCTTGAGATGGTTATTAAAGATTGATTTTCTTCTTACACATGCATATATACATACTCTTATAAAAATTAAAACTGCTAGAATTAACTTCACAATTTTCAGTATATTAATATTATTCAAATGGAAGTCAACCTCCGATAACATGTTATTTTTTAAATATTACAAATCTCTGCACACTCGCCTGCCAGTGAGAATTTAAAAACTTCTGTGAATTATTTAAGTTTAGAATGCATTTGTTTATGCACCGATTCTCACTGACCATGGTTAAATCTTGAGTCTATTGTGCACCTGATGTTATAGTCAAATATTGAATTGTACAAATTTAGTTAACCTATCGCAGGGAAAAGAATAATTTCAAATTTTTCAGTGCTTTATAATAATAATAATAATAATAATCATCATCAACCATTATCAATCCACTGCAGGATGAAGGTCTCTCCAAATTCAATTCATCTTTTCCTATCTTTATCTTCTCTTCTCCACATCACCCCTGCACACTTTCTTATTTCATCCATCCATCCATCTCACATGTGTTCTCTTTCTGGGTCTTTTACAATCTCTTGGAATCCAGTTTAAAATTCAAATTGTCCATCTATTATCATCTCTTCTAGCAATATGTCCAGCCAATTCCACTTCAGCTTTTAATTTTTTCAATGAGGTTGACACCTGTTTGTTCTCTTACCCATACATTGCGTTTTCGATCTCTTCTTGTTACTCCCAACATACATCTCTCCATACTTCTTTGAGTGATCTGAAGTCTCTGTATTGCTCTTCTATTAAGTGTCCAAGTCTCATATCCATAAGTAAGAACTGGCAAAACACATTTATTAAAAACCTTCCTTTTCAAACACATAGGCATATTTCCGTTTAGTATCAAGTTATTTTTACCAAAAGCACTCCAACCAAGTTTAATTCTATGATTAATTTCATCTATTATGTTTCCATCTGTATTAATAATCTGACCAAGGTATTTGTAACTGTTAACTTCTTCTAACTCATCATAATCAATCTTTATTTTCATATTTTGAGAAAATCTATTAAACATTATTTTAGTCTTTTTAACATTTATCTTTAGTCCTGCTTTCCCACTTTCATCTGATAATTCCTGCAACATTCCCTATAGCTCTAAAGCATTATTTGCATCTGAAAAATCTAAATGACTTAAATAATCTCCATTTACTTTCACTCCTTTAGCTTCCCACTTTAATCTACAAAATACTTCTTGCAGCACTGCTGTAAAAAGTTTTGGAGATATGGAGTCACCCTGTCTTATACCCTTTTCAATGTTGATTTTCCTACTATCATTATGTAATCTAATTGTTGCAGTTGCATTTTTATAAATATTCTTTAAAATATGATAATATCCTTGATGATTGAATGCTTTAATCACTGAAAAAATGTTTATAGAATCAAATGCCTTTTCATAATCTACAAATCCTAAGCATTATGGCAACTCATATTCATTTGTACTTTGTATAACTTCTCTCAATATGTAGATATGATCTACTGTATTAAAACCACTTTTAAATCCAGCTTGTGCTTTTGGTTGGTGGAAATCCAGTGTTTTCTGTAGATGAGTTGTAATTATCTTAGTAAAAATTTTGTATAAAACTGATAAAAGACTGATAGGTCTGTAATTTCTAATATCTTTTTTATCACCCTTTTTAAATAGTAATATTAATACTGCATTCTTCCAATCATCTACCAAATGTTTATATTAATAGTATACCATAAGCAGGAATTAATGAACAATCACTCCAAAAAGGACTACACACAACCACAATGGTTTATAATCAGAAGAAATTCAAGAAATTGCACACTTACATAAAGACAATGGACTATGTTTTCACTTAAAATAGAACTCTCACGACTGAAATTCCCTTAAAATACCCCCCCTCCCAATTGATGCATATAACCTCATACATTAATGAATGGACAATGCTTTTTTAATTGAAACATCCATTTCTTAAATACCCATTAAATACCCCCCCTCCAATAACACATGTAATGCCATAAATTAATATATGTAATAATACCAAATAATTCAATGCAAACCTATGTAAAAACAAATGCTAACAATGTAAAATTCCTTTGAGTTAATAAATTCTTTCTTATTTAGAAATTTACATCTCTGCAAATATGAAGCAGACAGAAAAGAAAACATAAATATTTCATTAAAGATTTAATGACAGCAGGTTTTAAATTTAAATCTATTAAAAATAAAATTACTAAATTCTATAATAAAATAAATAATATTGTACCATGTATTCAACTTCCTAAAATTACCATTCCTTACATTTCCAAAATATCTAATAAACTAACTAAAGCATTAATCAATAAGTTTAAAATATAATTTAGAATTCCTCCTAATTCTAACAGATTGATCAACAAGTCAAAAGATCACATATTGATCGATCATTTACCCACATGTAGTATATTCTATATCATGCCCTCAAGACGGATGCCAAGCTGTATATTATGGTGAAACTAAAACTACTATTAATACTAGATGTGCTCAACACCTGTACATTTACAATAGAGCTCAGAAGAACAACAATACATCTGTATTTTTGAAGCATGCCATGAAATCTGGACACAATTTTACACCTACTAATCCTGCAATTTTATGCACAGAATCCAATGATCATAAGAGAAAAATAAAAGAAGCATTCTACATTAATGGAAATATTAATGCTATAAGTAGAAAAGACACTTGCTTTGATATATGGAAGAAATGGGCCACGTTTGTGTTTATTAAAATGCCTTTTGAAACATAAAAAAAAATAAAAACGATAATTAAACTACTGCCACCTCTTGTTTTTATTTCGTATGTATAAAATGATTTGAGGGGGAAAAAATCAAGAGTATAATTTATAAATACGATGGATAATTTATTAAATAAGCAATATAAATGTGTAAATATACACATATATGGAAGATTGGCCATTCACGTTGTAACGTTAATGTTGCATGATATTAATGGAATTTTTATTTTTTCGCTCCTAACTATAAAGACTCTCCAGTTTGCAATCATATTTCAGCTAGATGTAGTTTTTATTTATATACATTGGTATATTTACTATCGTGAAATTAATTTCAGAATTTTGTTTTATTATATATTATTTTGTCTACTATTATATATATATTCATATATAAAATAGAAATTTATATAATACTACTGTGTAAATTATTATAAAATAATTATTTGTATTATCTATCTATCTATCTATCTATCTATCTATCTATCTATCTATCTATCTATCTATCTATCTATCTATCTATCTATCTATCCATCCATCCATCCATCCATCCATCCATCCATCCATCCATCCATCCATCCATCCATCCATCCATCCATCCATCCATCCATCCATCCATCCATCCATCCATCCATCCATCCATCCATCCATCCATCTATCTATCTATCTATCTATCTATCTATCTATCTATCTATCTATCTATCTATCTATCTATCTATCTATCTATCTATCTATCTATCTATCTATCTATCTATCTATCTAACATGATCGTATACATTTTCCAACAATAAAATATGTATATAGTATCGAAGAACTGAAATACAGGTTTATTATATGAAATATATAGGATATATGAGCACAGACTTTCACACGGCCCATTGCTTACCACTCTATCTCATATCATTGAAGCACTCGAACAAATATATGTCGAAAAGATTTTGATCGTGTGAAAGTCTGTGCTCATATATGCTATATATAGTATAGAAGCTGTCTATTTAAAGAATAGCTTTTCCACCTACATAATATTAAAATTCCCATAAATAGAAATTTGAGGTGTTTACTGCCTTCTAAAATTATTATTTTGAAACATAATTATAAAATACAAATTGACTTCTTCTAGGAAAAGGTGAGCATAAAATAATATTTATGAATGTTTAAAAATGAAAATGACTAGCGTTTTTTATAATCGCATTAAATGTTTATGATTTTCCAAAATTTTGATTTAATTTTCAATTGCAAAATAGTCAGTTATAAAAATATTTAAAAATTTCAATTTAAATTGTATTAATTTCATTTGTATATTTTAACAGTATTAATTGATTGCTTAGTTAGTTTATTTTCCATAGTTTTATTGCTCGACATAATTACTATTCATGTTGTTAATCTCAGATATGATATAAGTAAATGTACGTACGTATTGTACAGTGACTAGTAATTCAAACTTGGAATTTTAGCAATATTAGAATGTGAGCTTATAACCAATTTAACTAGCTATCCAACTGAGAGCCAATAATTATGTATATGTAGATATCTTTAACAGAAGATAAAACTAGGATTGTTCCTCTGAAAAAAAATGCTGGAAAAACTTGATATTTTGTGAGCACTTTAATATTGTATTTATTTTTTGTAACATATATTTATAATATATTTTTTTTACGATTTACTTTTTTTAAAGCATAAATAGCATCGAAGAAAAAAGAAAGAATAAAAACTATCTTAAAATTTACAGAAATATTTTAATCAATTTCATTTTCTAAATTGGCTAGTTGTTGTTGTTAATGTTGTTGTTGTTGTTGTTGTTATTATTATTATTATTATTATTATTATTATTATTATTATTATTATTATTATTATTATTATCATCATCATCATCAGCAACTGCAGCCACTAGCAAATGAATATGTTTATTCCAACTCCAAGAGAGAAAAAAAGACAAAACAAAATAATAACAACAATAATAAGCAGCCTCTGTAAATGATATGGTCGATTCTAAATTCAAAAAGAAAAAGGAGAGAGAAAAAAACTGCTTAAAAATGAGTTTTGTGATGACTATACAAACCAATCTGTGAAACACAAATGCATCCACTTATAAACACACCTGGTCTTTCAATTCCTTCAGCATTTCAGAAAGTAACGTTTTCTGCTGAAATAATAAGATAGTTTTGCAACAATTATATAAGCCAATTTGTGAAACACAAGTACATATATATATAGTATACCCTGAGTCATTCTGCAGCAAACTTTTTTTTTCTGAAATATTCAACTTCTCCAATACATTCTATCTTCTATCACATCTTTCCAATGAAAGCAATCAACATTGTATTTATTTAGAGTGTTCTTGAGATTATCTTTATATCACAAAGGAAGTCAACCTTTCCTACAAAAATCATATTCAAATCTTTCATTAATTATCCCTTTAGGAAGTCTTCTATTGTTGAAGTCTTCTATCGTTTGTTTGTTTTACCTGTTCAATTCTCTGAAGATGTAATTTTACAATAATGGATTCTACAGTATTATATCCATCCAATTGAAGAAAAATATTAATTTGTCTTGAGATTTTGCCATTGTATTTCTAAAATATTCTGAGCATTCTTAAAGTTTTCTATTGCCTTTATGTTATGCTGCTAGAATGTCCAAATCTCATTTTCATATATGTATTTATGATTTCATAATATTCTTTTCAGGAGATTCTGTGTAATAAAAATAATATAGTTAAATAGCTAACATTTCAATACAATAATAAGTTATATATTGAGATGGCAGTTATTTAGCTATTTTTACTACACTGAATCCCCCTGAAAATAATACCATGAAATTATCATTTACCCCATGAGAATATCAGAATTAATATGTATACATAAAAGCAGTTCATGGCTATTCAACACTAAAAATTTTCAATCTATTGTCAAGGCAGCATTTTGTTAATGAAAAAGGTGGTTACTATCTTATAAAATTAATCTTATATATATATATTGTAACGATCGGAAAGCAAGTGAAGATCGAATCTAACCACAAACTATGATATCTGCTCTACAGGACGCCATCTAGACATTTAAACCTAAAAAAAATTATAGAGTAGGCAGATACGCACTGTTAAGATTCCACTTTATTTAAATATTTAGATCGTTAGCCCAAGTCACTAGCCCAGTGGAACAGCAGAGATTATAAAATATAACTTTATATCTCAAATATAAAAAAAATAAAAGCCACTGCCAGAAATTAACACATAAAAATATTTATTTACGCACATATAAAATCATTCTAATTTGAGGAATAAGTTTAACATTTTAGATGTTTATATTAATCTTTAATTTTACATTTAAATAGATTTCAATAATGAGTTTAATATTTATTTAGTGAGTCGAGTATGAATAGACTACATAGATTGTATTTGAAAAGAAAATATTCTATCCCTTATTTAACCTTAGGCCAAAAAGTTCGCAGTCAAACTGGCGTCAATCCATCTGATACATTTATGTATTCAATGTAGCATGAACATACGATAACACAAAATACTATACTGTCAGGAATGTACGTCTGAACAGTAAGTAGAGTTAGAGAAGACATTGTCTCTCCACCAACAGGAATGCTACATCTGTTGGTGAGTAGAACAATAAACATAAAACTCCATAGGAATGGATTGTGGTCCTTTGCCGTCTTACAAACCCATCCATAGGCAAACAGAAGGTGGGTGGCATATATATGCAATCCTGCCCATAGCAGATCTCATACTACATCTACTAATTACACAAATATATCCAATCCATTGAGCCAATTCAACTATGAAACGAATAACCTAAGATTACCCTCCCTTAATATAACTTTACAAAACTATATAGCCATTTTTGCCTGACTTAAATTTAACATTTAAATATGTTCACACAGATGAATTTTATATAATTTGTTTTATAATGTCGAGTATAGATCGGCTGCACAGATTCCATGGTTAAAAACATTTCAAAATAAACACAACCGATCAAAATACAAAATCATCGATAATGTCAATTGCATAGGGAATACACAAAACCCAATAGCATTCATCGTAAGATGCTTGCAGTGACATCATTGACTTATATATTCTAATCAAATGTGAAAACCACAACATTATCAACCGCTAACGAATCTATGCAACGTCTATACCCAACCTTAAATTCCCTCATTTAAAATTTAGACAATAAATAATTTATACAATAAGAAAAAAAAAATTTTATCTTTAAGTCTTGTACTTTTTTTTATAAAAAAGTATGTTCAAATACTTATTTATTTGTTTTTTTTTTTAAAAATATTTTTAAAATTTTGAATCTGTGCGAATATATACGTTTAACAAACATTTTAATTTTAGCGTTTAGTTGTTTTTTTTTTTTTTTTTTTAATAGATTTTATTTTTTATTTGCGAACTTTAAGATTTGATTTTAAATTAATGTAACGACATATTTATATATCGTTACAATATATATATATATAATTGCCAAATAAAGCAACTATATATAAATATAGCTTACATTGATTTGGTCAAGGCATTTAGGAGTTAAATGACAAAATTTGTGATAATGTTTAAAGTAGTTGATTGTCCATCAATGTTTATTCATATTATAAAGTGGCTATAGAATGATAAAAGTAAGGAAACATATTTAAAATACTGATAGAAAATCTGACATATTTGAAACAAAAATTAATTTTTGCTAATCCTAGTTTTGTTTTTATATCAGTGATTTGCAGAATATTTTATAAGTGGCTTTGTGATATAGGTTTAATGAGGAGTTTTGAATAAATGAAAATAAAAACCTCAATTTTTTAGTTTCTAGATTTACAGTATATTGATAATTGTACTACTCTTGACAGTTTGGAAATTGATTTACAATTATTTTTAATAATTGAAAATGACAAACATGTAAGCATTTGCCATTATGGAAGGTCATAAGTAAAAAAAAATCCAACCTCTACTAAATATTCTATTATAAAAATATCAACAAATCCAACTGCTACAACAGGGTTGTTTAAGAGTTCCATACATGTGATGTGTATTAAAATATAAGGTTATATAGCAGCTTTCAGTTTTTTTCTATAGATGGAAATCACATTCTGCCTGGAACTGCTAAGACATTCATATTACCCATATAATAGCAGAAGAGATTGGATAACAACATTTGCAGAAAAACTGAAACTTTATTTTACATATATATGTATATGTTATATGCTTTCTTTTATTATTATCTCTTTGTCTGATAGGTCTTTGCTCTGAGATGAACTACTCAAATGTTGTTTAGATTACTTACCATGAAGATTTTATGACTTTCCTATCTTGGTTTTAATCATAGATAAGAATAACAAATTATTCATTTACAGATCAATATTGGAAAGTTAGTAGTGGATTACTTGCCAGAAGAAAAAATCGATGCTGTTTAAAATTTGATAAAAATTTCATCGTTTTACCTGGACTGACTTTGAATTCCATGTTGCTTGCATTATAGGGAAATGTATTAAACATTATGCCTTGAATTATACCTATTTATATATAGGCATTTGTTGTTTTATAAAAATATTGCAAATATATTTAAGCAGAGAGCGACAGCAACTTTAAATTATGTGAAATGATTTTCTAAATATTTTATTATTTGTTTAATAAGTTTTTACAATCATCAAATCAAATAGTATTTTTTTAATCTACTGACTGAATAGCATGTATTAATCTATATTTATTTTCATTTATTCTTTTTTAACTATTTTATTTGAGTTTTATTTTTTGCTAATCATATTTTTGTTTTATTTTACTGTTACTATGAAGTTAATAACTATATAAACAGAACCACTGCCATAAGTACCCTATACAGAGTTTATAATTTAAAATTTATTTCAGAGGTCATTTGTCTTTTATTACATCTTTATTTATAATAATATTTACTGAGGCTATAACCTCGATAATATGCGTATAAAATGCGATAGTAGGGACCTCTACAGGTGTTTTAACCACAAGCTTACTGTCGCATTTTATACGCATATTATCGAGGTTATAGCCTCAGTAAATATTACTACGTAATCAATGTGCGTTTAATAAATTTATAATTACATCTTTATTTATATGAATTTAAAAAAGAATGGAGAAGTATGGAAATGTTTATTACATCTATAAATCTAGTATACTTTTATTGTGTTGGCTCATATTCTTGGATATCCACATCATAACAATTCCTTAATAAAGCATAAATAACATTTTAAAAAATCCATTGTTCTTTTTTTTTTGCAATAAATAGTGATTTTTCTTATTTTATATCATTTTTATTTTGAAAAATCACTTCAATAATACCTGGATAGAATCTACGACTACGGTCTTTTTCAGGAATGTAAACGGAAGCATTTGCAGAGTTAGTTTTTACTTTTCTGTATATGTAAGGTAAATAAATTCACCTTAGTATTCCCATGATATATATATTCGTATTCTGTAAATGTGCTAATACTTTACAATCACGAAAAAAAATTCTTGAACATGGATTAATCTAATGCTGAAGTGATTTGTAAAAAAAAATTCAAATAATAGAAAATAAAAAATCACAGAAGTACGGTTAATTTCACATATATAACAAAAAGCCAATAATATTCAAATAAATAAACAATGGATTTTTTAAAAATATTATTTAACGGTGAATATTAAGTAGATAAACACGAGAATAACGCTAACGCATTGAAAATATACTGTATTATAAAAATTAAAATATACACTCTTGTTATAATATATTTATATTATATGAACTGAAAAGTTAACCATTCATTATTAATCGTAATTGATATTAAAAATATTTTCACAAATAGCATAATAAGTGATGATATAAAAACAATATAAAGTATTGTATTTAAAACACACACACATATTTATGTATAAATAAATACAAAAATATGTACCAATACTGCACTTATTGTTTTAAAAACTGTTATTGCTAGCATATATTTAAAAACTTTGTGATTTTTAAATAATGATTTGGCGTACTTGTAGTGAAGCAAACTCCAAGAGCAAGGTCCATTAATCGCGGTTTAGCTTTGTCACTGCCCAGAGATAAAGTTAATTAAAAAGCAATTTAAAAAAAACAAACAAACAATATCTATGAAAGAAAACAACAGATTAATTAACAGCAGAAAATAAGTTCTTTAAAACATATAAGTTTTAGCTAGTGCTTAAAAATTTATAATATTTAAGAAATAGGCAATTTCGGAGATTGACTTCCCTGTTTGAATAATTTCTAGTACTGTATATAAGAGAAAAAAACTACCAAAGAAAAAAAAGCCAGACAATACACAATCTTCAATAAAGTACAAGGATCTTTTTGTCTAAAAATATAATTTTATTTATTAAGAATGATGAACAGAAGAATGTCTATCTAAAACAATTGACGTTTGTGTTAACTGAAAATTTCTCTGGAATTGCTGACTTTTCACATTCTAAAAGTAATGTCACTCATACCATGTTAGAATTATACACATTAGTTATCCTGTATTCTTGGAAGTTTTTTCTTATCATTGACAATACATGCAATAATGTATATTTATTAAGGTTATAGTATAGATTAGAAGAATTCCATGTAACTATATAAACCCTTATTTTAAATATTTACAATTACAAATGAGAAAAACTAGTTTATTTATAGTTTATTCCTACTTAGGCGATCAAATAAAATTTACTATTTTAGATCTAACTGAAAATTTTCATTTAACTGCATCTTTTTTTTATTTAAGAAAATATTTATTGGAATACAGATTCTACAGATTACATTAAATTACAGCTCTATTCTCTTCTTATATATTGTATGGAACATGATGGGAAGCTGATTTTTTAAATATCCCACAGATTGCCATGTCCAAAATTATAATGGTACAGGATGTGCAAGGTTCATCTCATTCAACATGCCTTCTACATTTTACATATATAGATCATATCACATAAAAAAATGAACTTTCAATTAAATAGTAAGCAAGCAGAGAACAAGAAGCTTTCTCAGTTATGCATCAGACTCTACTGGCAATTAATACGGTAATGATTAGTTTTTGACATGATACCTTATAATTAAAAAAAATCAAACTCATAACGTGAATAAAAAGAATGTATCCAACTTTATTACCCCTCTCAATACTTAATGTACCTATTCTCAGGATCTAGCCTTAAAAGTAACTAATGAGATTTGATTACTTGCCAAAATATAAAGTAGAAACGAAAGGAATATTTTATTGAATGTAATTTATACTTATAAACAATTAAATATAAATAATTTATTTAATATTTCTAAATTATTAATGTTATATAAGATAACTGCTTATTAATGTTTGTGCGAGTGATCATTAGCATTTAAATATTCTCAGGGTAAAAATAATAAAGTTATCAAAATCAAGTACTGCAACATGACTCACGTGTATTAATGAAATTCAAAACAAAATTTTTTTTTCACAAAGTCACTTTAAGTAAAACAAGTAGCATATCTTTTATTTATAATCTATATATTCTCTTTTTTTTTTCAAGAATGGTAATAACAAAAGAACAAAGCACAATATCCATTTTTATTTCATATGTTGTGGGTTTTTTTTTTTGGATTTTTTTAACCTGGTACTGTGATATTCATATTTGTGACATTTTATGAAGTCACATTTATGTTGAAATGAAGAACGATTCACTTCCTGAGAATAAATAAGATATAATAATAATAATAATAATAATAATAATAATAATAATAATAATAATAATAATAATAATAATAATAATAATAATAATAATAATAATAATAATAATAATAATAATAATAATAATAATAATAATAATAATAATAATAATAATAATAATAATAATAATAATAATAATAATAATAATAATAATAATAATAATAATAATAATAATAATAATAATAATAATAATAATAATAATAATAATAATAATAATAATAATAATAATAATAATAATAAAAAAAATTCCTATATTCTGAAATATACATACATCTCAATAAAATTAATAAACTAAAAATTGATCCCGCACAAGCATGGCTAACATTTATAAACATTATTTCACACACAATTCAGCATGTTACAAGAAGAGCACCAACACCCACAGGATTATATACATTAGTTGAAAAACTGCATAAAGCAATCATTAATACAATAGACAATGAGAATAATAAAGACAGAACTATAGCACTTAAAAGAACATATAATTTAGCAAAAGACAAACTAAAAGAATATATAGCATTAAAGAAAAAAAAATTATATCTCAAACAAACACATGTATGGACAAAACAATATATTAGATGGTGCCTCAGTCAGCCACCTAAATATAGAGTTCCAACAGCAATATCACAAAATAACAAAACAATAAGTGGGCAATTCATGCTAGATACAATATATAGTTACTTTAAAAAAAAATTACAATCATGTAAATCCTTTGACCCAGCACCTTTTTTTCTAGGAACAGCAGAAGAGAACATAGGGTTTGGAAAGATAGAATTCAAACAAAAAATAGACCAAATCCCAGATTCCTGCCACCCAGGTATGCCTGGGATCCCAAAAAGAGTTTTTTCACACTTAGAAACTCACACTACACAATATCTAGTGAATTTAGCGAATTTGCTTACAAAACAAGTATATAAAATTCCAAACCTAAACCCTATATCAATAGTCCCTTTTTTAAAAAAACAAGAAAGTCCAACCACACTTAAAAATCTTCGTCCAATATCGATGAGCTCACTAGGCATTAAAATACTTGAATCTGTCATCAAAGACAGAATAGAGCCATACATCACTCCAACTATATCCAAACATCAATTTGCCAAAAAAGGCTCTTCAGTTAACCAGGCAGCATTCATCTATAAAACAGTCATAGACACAGTAAGAACTAACAAAAAGTATGCACCAGTAGTAGTACAATTAGACATAAAGTCAGCATTTGATAATGTACTAATAAACAAGCTAGTAGAACTATTAATAAACTCTACAATCCCCAAAGCATATATTTACATAATCACTAATTTGTTACTCAACCGAGAAATATATATTACTTTAAATGGTAAAACAGCTACATCCATAGTACCAAACTGCTCCATCCCGCAAGGATCTCCACTAAGCTCACTACTATTTGCAATATATATCAACCCACTAATTAAGGAAATTGAAAGAAAAATAAATGGAATATACATACAACAATTGGGCTCCTATGTTCCATGCATTGCTTACATGGATGACATATCTGTCTTCTTAAAGAGCAAGAAACAGATACCCAAACTTTTAAAAATAATAGCCAATTATTCTAACACATATAACCTTAATGTTAATGTTGAAAAGTCTTGTGCCTGGAAAATTTACACCTCGACTCCAATTACAGATTATTTCAAGGGAAAGCCTAGCCCTTTTTTAGGTTTCCCTTTCCATCTCAGCGCAATTGCAATGAGAACCCAAATTCAAAATAATTTGAGGGAAAAGATTGTGAAATTGATAAATTCAATGGAAAAGGCATATCTATCACTATATGCCAAAATATCACTGTTTAATATGCTAGTAATAACCAGAATAATTTATTTCTCTCCGATTGTGATTTTCACAAAGGGTTTCATTAACAATATTTATACTTTATGCAGAAAGTTACTGTGGGGGAAAAAAACAATATCTGTTTCCATCAAAAAACTACAACTGCCTTTGTCATTGAATGGACTTGGTTTACACAACTTACACATTTTCCGTATACAGAAAACAATAAACATCATAGCAACTTGTAATAAAATATATCCAATAATATCACATACAATGAAAGTGACACCAACAGACACACCACCACCATACAAAGGTTATTGGAAAGCACTTCTGAAACCACTAATGAATACAGATATACCTCCTATACAAACAGATGGTACTAAATATAAATACTGGCAAACATATAAGTTCATCTATCCAGGAGTACAAAACACAGCAGAAACACTATTGGTGATTAATAATAAGCAATTAACTAAAAGATATAAACATTGGTCATTAGAACCAAAATATTTTGACTTCCTGATTAAAATAAATCTGGAAGCACTTCCGACATTAAATTTTTTAAAATATAAGAGATACTACCATAACATAGATGACATATGTTCCATCTGTCATCGAGAATCAGAAACAATAAATCACTTCCTATTCACTTGTCAAGGACTTGAAAACACTCGCAAAATGATCTGCAATATCACAACATGGGAAAATACAACAATCAGATGTTTGCTACAGGCATATGAAAAAGGTATATTTTCCAGTATTAGGGCTAGTACATTTATCCTTTATGCCTTCTGGTGCACAAGATGTAATTTTAGTATAAACACAAATACCAGAAGACATCAAAACACAATTAAAAATAAATTAATACAAATCCAACAAAGAGATAAAAAAATAACAGGAACACAAACATACATTGACACATGGTCTCAAATGCGACTCGCCTCAAATCTATAACATGGTATATTGCCTTCAAAGAACAAATGTTTTTTTTTTTTGTTTTGTATGCTCTGGTAGATAATTTTTTTTTTCTATCCATCTTTGTAAAAAGTTTTGCAGTTTTGTTTTTTATTATTGCGGGATTTTTTCCTTTTTTTGTTTATTTGATCCAATTTTTTTTCTTTGTATATATATATTTTTTTTTGTTTTATTTTTTTGTTATCATAATAATAATATGATGTATATTTTATATGCTCAGGTAATGAATTTTTTTTTATTCTATTATAATTTTAATAGATTTGTTTTCAGTTTAATTTTTTTGCTATTGTAAAGTTTTCTTCCTTCAGTTTTATTAATCCAACCATTCATTGTATACAATTTATTTTTGTTGCTTCCATTTTTTTTGTGTGTGTTACCATTTTTTTTAACAATGTAATACATAATTTTTACTATGTGTGTTTTTTTCTATTAACAAAAAAAAAGGTATTGCAAATGTATAAACTCTGTAACCCATTGTAACCTTTTTGTTTTCTTTGTGAATAAAGTTCCTTTGAAACGTAATAATAATAATAATAATAATAATAATAATAATAATAATAATAATAATATTAATAATAATAATAAAGAGAATGCGCGTGTATGCCTAAGTCATCAAGAACGAAGGTCTTATTAATAATCTTTTTTTCCCCATATTCTAATCGTTTTCACACTTAAAAACTGTGATATATATCTGTGATAGATAAAGACAGCGATGGCTGATTACTGAACAGTTGTTTTCTAGCA
Source organism: Epiperipatus broadwayi (assembly GCA_028023455.1). Taxonomy (NCBI): domain Eukaryota; kingdom Metazoa; phylum Onychophora; class Udeonychophora; order Euonychophora; family Peripatidae; genus Epiperipatus; species Epiperipatus broadwayi. The sequence goes on from JAQFVV010000094.1 coordinate 2,748,093, forward strand.
TTTCCTAAAGTCATTTTTGTAGTTTCTTTATTTACTTTGTATATATCAGGGGTATCCAACTTTTGTGTTCATAAGATCTACTTTCTATGGTACTTACGGATAATTCAACCGATGACGTTTTTGACTTACCGATTTCCCTTCTGGTAAACATTGACATTTTTTGCATGACAACGTTGTCATGGTAACCAAGTGACTGGCGTGATTAATCCATCAGAGAGTCAATTTTTTTTTTCACCTGCAAGATTTAAAATTCGTAGAGAGGTTTGGGAAATTTTTTGATTTTTCTGTCTATTGCGATTTTGCTATCCACGGCATCACAGTTACTTTTTTGAGCTGTTAATTTGGGTAAAGTGTTTTATTTATCTGTTTTATTTTAAATTTACAAATATTTTTTGTTAATATTTCTACAATTCTCAAACTTACATTGAATTACGTTTAATGTGTAAATAATTTATTCCGGTAAAGTGTTTTTTATTTACCTGTTCATTTTAAATTTACAAAAAATTTTTGTTAATATTTCTACAATTCTGAAACTTACATTGAATTACGTTTAATGTGTAAATAATTTATTCCGGTAAAGTGTTTTTTATTTATCTGTTTATTTTAAATTTACAAAAAATTTTTGTTAATATTTCTACAATTCTCAAATTATTTTTCGTAAATTCATCGGCAATTATAAAAATTACAGCTATGAGAGTAATACAGAGTGACACCATTAATACCAGATTTGCATTAAATCGCGTCTTTTTTATTTAGCTGTTTATTTAAAATTTACAAAAATTTTTTGTTAATATTTTTACAATTCTGAAACTTACAGTGAATTACATTTTATGTGTAAATAATTTTCAATAATTTTTTTAAACAAAATTTGGGATATACAGTACATTTTTAAACTTACCGAATGCATGTGATAACACATTTTTCCAAGGACGCCATTAATACCAGATTCGCATTAATTCGGGTAAAGGGTTTTATTTGTTTATTTTAAATTTCCAAAAACTTTTTGTTAATACTTCTACAATTCTCAAATTAGTTTTTGTAAATTCATCGGCAATTATAAAAACTTTTTGTTAATATTTCTATAATTCTCAAATTATTTTTCATAAATTCATCAGTAATTATAAAAATTACAGCTATGAGAGTAATACAGAGTGACGCCATTAATACCAGATGTGCATTAAATCGCGTCTTTTTTATTTAGCTGTTTATTTAAAATTTACAAAAAATGTTTGTTAATATTTCTACAATTCTCAAATTTACATTGAATTACGTTTTAGTTTAATTTTTAATTTCTGAATTACAGCTATGAGAGTAATACAAGGTATAGGTGTACGCCAAGCCTTCGGCTTGTCAAAAACACAAAGGGCCTCCCCCACCAACTCCAGCACTACACGCTGTTTTTTATAATTGAGCATAATATAGGGTGGTTTTATAAATTATAATATAGTTTTTTCTAAATTATTTTGACGCATGCATGTACATTTTTATTTTTTTATTTTTTTTACTATTTGCCTGACCTGCGTCAGATTTTTTAAATTTTTGAATAGTTTTTATCACGTGACCTGGATAATTCAACCGATGACGTATTACCCTGAAGGCATATCAGTCTAATCTTGCGATTTTTAACATACCGTGTTCACGTGATCTGCGGACACATTTTAGTGATTACATGTGTCCGCAGATCACTTGGAGACGTTATCTTAAAAATTGCAAGATTAGACTGATATGCCTTCAGGGTAATACATCATCGGTTGAATTATCCGATTTGTTGTCATAGGTGTAGTCTAAGTGGAGGGAGGTGTGAAATACATACTATTTTTATATATCTACCTAGTAAAAAAATAACAATTATTTAACGGGTCAAAAAACTCATGTCTTGGGGAATTAAAGCAACAAATATTTATTAATGTCTTGTGTTGTTAGCCGAGAGGTATCGCAGTCGCCATGCAAGCAAGTAGTTGGTTGCAGACGGTTGTGGGTTCGCGTCCCGGCCGATACTATGACATATGAAAAAAAAAATATTTATTAATTCAAATTAGCTACATTAAGTCAAGATTAAAATATTATTTTCAATAATGATATGACTTAGTGGACTTCACCTATCTAGAATTGAAAAAAAATTTAGAACAAAAACAAAAATAACAAAAAAAAACTTGAAAATCTTGACTTAATTTGTTTCACTCGTTACCTGACAGCTCTTACCAGATTGGCCTCATGATCAACCATAATTGGCTTTGCGATCGAACAGTGGATCACTTGTTGGCATATATCATTATCATTGCCAGAATAATTGTAATCGTAAATGGACATATACCATAAAAGTATGAAAGAGACTAGAACATAATACTAATAAACAAAAAAATACAATAAAATTGAATAAAAGAAAAAAAATTTACAACATTTTCTACCACAATCTTAAAAATTATTGCAATGTGTTTGAAATAATTAATTATATGAAGGAAGATACATATATCTAACTAATAAAAAATAATTATTATCTTTTACTAATCAATAATTCAAACTTTATGCAAAAAAAATCGCTTTTTCAGTCCCTTCTTTTAATATATATATATATATATATATATATATCATTATCAATTGTAAAGTTGTAGTCCTATCTTTACAATATATGTCATTTTTTAGACTGCAACTTAAAATCCATGATAATATAGCTCAACAGGTACATGGATTTAGATAACTGGTAATTGGTTAAGAGAGAAAAAAAGAAAAATGAAGTTAAAAGAAGAATAGCATTGGTAAAGGAAGCATTTACTAAGAGAAAGAAATTATTTGTGGACCTTTGAAGAAAGAATTAAAGAGAAGAATAATTAAATGCTATGAATGTACTGTTGTATGGTTGTAAAATGTGGACAATAAGTAAAAAAAAATAGAAACAGATTGGAAGCCTTTGAGATGTGATCAAGGAGAAAGATGGAAAAACCGATTGGATGAATAAAATGGCAAATGAAGAAGTTTTGTTAAAAGTAAAAGAAAAAGGAAATAGAAAAAAAAAACTGTATTGGATATATATTAAGTAAGAAGAAAGAACAGATTAATGGAAAATGTTGTGGAGTGATTGGTGAGTTGAAACAAAAAGAAAGGATGAAGACGATTGACTTTGCTGTATGCTATAAAAGATGAGGAGATATATGTGGAATTGAAAAGTTTTGGCAGTGAAAAGATGTGACTGCTCTCTGGATCTGTCCATAGAACAAAATACTATTGATTGATTGATTTTAAAAAAGTTTTAACTATAAAAATATATATTAATTTGAAATTAATTTGATGTCGTATTTGCAGAAACTATATTAATTTAAAATATTTAAAGACCCTTTGAATGATTTATTATAAAATTTATTTATATATGTAGTTATACGATTCATACGATTGAGTTAAGATATTCATTTAAAAAATATTGTAATGATATAAAACCAAAAAAAAGTTAAAAAAAAAAAGGTGCATGTTTGTCATTATGCTAAAAATTATTCCGAGATAATTTATTATTTTGTTGTGAATAATAAACTTGGGGGGGGGTTTATTGGAAAAATTATATTTTTAACCCTTTTATTTTTAAATTAATTTAGTAAACCTAAAATTTCAAAATTCATAGGTATAAACACAGAGCTTATTCATTATTTTAGAATTCAACCACAAACTGATATATCAAAAACAACAAGAACAACAACTGCATTATAATATTTTATTTATTTTTAAAAATTTCAAGTTTTGATTAATGTTTTGGATTTTCAATATATTTTGAAGAATATTTATCAAAAGCAACAGCAATGATTAGATTATTTGGAGACGCTAAGAAGATTTACATTGGCAAGAATTTAATTAAGACAGAATAATTCCTTATCTCCAAAACCTTTTACAGTAACTTTATAAGAAGTATTTTATAGATTAAAATGAAATCTAAGGAAATAAAAACACACAGATCTTATTTTAGATATCAGATTTTGCGAATGTTGTGGTTGATTTGCAAATAATGTTTTAGAACTTCGTAATGTTTCAGAGCTTCAGGAAATGTTGCAGATTTATGAGATGAAAGTAAGAAAGTTGTTACATTTTCATTTACCATTGTCAAACTCCCTCCACTCACAACTTTGACGCCATCTATTTCAGATAAATACAATAATGATTATTCATTTTCGAAACTAGAGATTATCTCTAGCACAGATATAAACTTTAAACCTCAGTTAAAGATTAATATATCAGATTTTTTTTATTTTACACACACACGGAATTATTCACTTTTCTCTTTCCCATGTGTAATATCTTTATAGATATAATATACACCTCCATACTTCCCCATTCTTTTTAAATTTATATAAATAAAGATGCAATAAAAAACAAATGACCCCCAAGATGCATTTCGTGCTGAGCCAGCACTCATCAGTTGGCCCCGGTCACTATATATATATATATAAATAGTAAAAAACTGATAATTTTCAATAAATTGTCCCAGAAGAAAATAAAGATCAATAATGGGAAATCATAAAAAATTAACAGCTTACAAGTATTTTGATTAGATTATTAATACAGATGGAAATATACTGAATTCAGGTAATCATAGAATTAAACTTGTACAGACTGCTTTTGGCAGAAATAATATTAAAAGGAAATATGTCTCGTGTTTGAAAAGGAATGTTTTGATTAGATGTGTTTTACCAGTTCTTGAGACTTTGTTGAGAGTAACAAGAATAGATCAAATGCAAACTTCATAAGTTAGAGAACAGATAAATATCATTATCGACATTAATAAATAAAAGTCTGAAAAGCAGTGGGATTGGACATATTGCTGGAAGAGATGATAATAAATAAACAATTTAAAATTTAAACTGAATCCCAAGATATCGCAAAAGATTTTTAAAAAGATCACATGTGGAGGATAAACAAAATGAGGAAGTTTGCTGGTTTCATGTACAGGAAAAAAACTATGGATTAGAAAATTGATCTAAATTCAGAAAACCCATCTTGCAGTGGATCCACACTGTTTTTTGTGGATTTTTATTTTAGGATATTTTGCATGTTTATCTATTATTTTGTATTATTTATTAAATTGCATTTTTATAATTAAAAAGCATTGTTTTTTTTTCATGAGCAGAATTTTAGTAATATTGTGTAATATATATCTATATTGCAGTCATGTTCTATAAAAAATATATATTACTTTCATATTATAAAAATAAAATAAAGTTAGTAATAATATTTTTAGAAAAAAACAACAGACCATCAATACCACCTTACTTGAAGATCCAAAGACATTTATATCATTACGCACAGTTCAGTGTCAATCTTTAGTTTCTATATAATCATTTTATGCTGCGGAGAAAGGTGGATATCCAGCTTCTCATTAATAAAAAGTTGCCCTGATAGCAGATTGAGAGTTCTTTATGCTAAATAGATATGAGCTGCTTTCAAATGTTTATATTTATAAATCAATTTACATTTGAACATATATCAATTTATCTTAACAATAACTGTTTTCAATGCAATTTGAAAATTAAAAATGACAGTTTGTTACTCTGCTTACAAAATAGGTTTTATTTGCCTGTTGAATGGTGTTTAATTAAAATTCTATGAATTAAAAATCTTAATCTGTTTCAATCAAGTGTCAATCTTTAGTGACAATATAATTATTTTAGAACATAGAAAAAGGTGGGTATCCTTCTTTATCATTAATAAAAGGTTGATAGTAGATAGGTGTAGACTGGCATATATATAAAGTAGTTTTTTAATTAAACCATGTGTTATTTTTGATTACTTTCCAACATTTTGATGAAATAGCGTCTATCACTGACAAGGTTAATTTTTCAAAGAAAAATCTTTAGATCTCAAATAGTAACAAGATTGAGTGTGAGATAAAGAATGCGATTGAGATTGAAGTAGTTGAGCATTCAGAATATGTGGATTAACAAAATGTTTATTTTTTTCAATTTCACTATTAATTGATTTAAAATTTATATTAAAAGAATCAGATAAAATAAGTGGTCTCCACAAGGTTGGAATACATTGTGCTTTATTAGCACTATTTATTTCATCTTTTCTAATACAAATTTAAAATCAATTAATGTTGAAACTGAAGAAAATAAACATTTTGTTAATCCACATATTCTGAATGCTCAACTAATTTCACTCTCAATCTCATACTTTACCTCATATTCAATCTTGTTATTATTTGAGATCGAACAGTTTTTCTTTGAAAAGTTAGCCTTGACAACAGTGGATACTATTTTGTTGAAATGTTGGGAAGTAATCAAAAATAACACACTGTTTAACCAAAAATCTACTTTATTTGCAGCATTAACTATGAAAATATTAAATATAATATATATAGTTTATATATAGATCATTTGGGTTTTCCAGTACTTCTGCATTAATTTTATCTATATTTGAGCTACCAAACAATTATATTTACATCTATTAATTGAAAATTAATTTATATATCTAAAATTTGCTAAATATGAGACTCAGCTTTTTTCTCTGATTAGTTATAGTGATTCCAGAATAGTTTATAGTTGTCCTGAAATTATGTTTGTTAGTATACATTTTAGCCCAACCCTATGCCCATGGGCACCATGGCACCCACAGGCCATTTTATGTGTGGCCACCGCTATCCAAACATGATAAAAAATTATTTATCTGATACAAATAAATTTAATTTTTAAAATTTCTTATAAATTATTGTATTATATTGTAATCAAATTGTAGGCATACTAAACTTTTACAGGTAAAAATATAAACGTTAATGAATAGAAGAGCTCTATCAAGAATTACATAGCAATAAAAAACAAAGAAAAGTACCTCCTACATCTACTATAGCTTTTGAATTGCCCAGGATTTTAAATGAAGAAGTGAGACATGTAATTAAATTTATGAAGAAGGGAGAATTTCCAGGTAATAATAGAATTATGATTGTTATTTTAAGAGAAGCTGTGAAGAAATAGAATTTTTTTTGACAATTATATACCAAACATCTAGGTGATAAAGATGTATCAGATGATTGGAAGAATGCAGTACTAATATTAATACTTAAAAAGGTGATAAAGAAGATATTATAAATTATAGACTGATCAGCCTTTTATCAGATTTAGACAAACTTTTTACCAAAATAATTACAACTCATCTAGGCAAACTTTGGATTTTAACCAACAAAAGCTGAATTTAAAAGTGGTTTTAGTACAGTGGATCACATCCAAGTACTGAGAGAAGTTATAGAAAGAACCAATAAATATGAGTTGTTATTATGCTTTGGATTGACAGATTATGAAAAGGCATTTGATTCTATAAGCATTTCTTCAGTGATTAACACATTGAATTATCAAAGTATAGATGAGGATACTATCACATTCTTAATATTTATAAAATGCAACAGCAACAATTAGATTATGTAATGATTAGGAAAATTAACATCAAGAAGAGTGTATGACAGGATAACTCCATATTTCCAAAACTTTTTACAGCAGTGCTATGAGAAATATTTTTTGGATTAAAATGCTATGCTAAAAGAGTAGTCATCTAGATTTTTCAGATGATTTAGTTGTTTTTGCAAATAATGCCTTAGAGCTCTAAGAAGTCTTGCAAAAGTTATCAGATGAAAGTAAGAAAGTAGGATTAAAAGTAAACGTTAAAAAGACTAAAGTAATGTTTAATGCATTTACTCAAAAGATGGAAATAAAGATTGATAATAATGAATTAGAAGAAGTTAATAATACAAATACCTTAATCAAATTATTACTACAGATGGAAACATAATAGATGAAATTAATCATAGAATTAAACTTGGTTGGAGTGCATTTGGTGGAAATAATTTAATATTAAAAAGATATGCCTATATGTTTGAAAAGGAAGATTTTTAATAAATGTATTTTACCAGTTCTTACTTATGGATCTGAGACTTGGACACTTCAAATAAAAAAAACAATACCGAGACTTCAGACCACTCAATGAAGTATAGAAAGATGCATGTTAGAAATAGCAAGAAGAGATCAAAATGAAATACATGGGTGAGAGAGAACCAACAGGTGTTATTGGCATCATTGAAAGAATTGAGACTGAAGTGGAGTTGGGCTGGACATATTGCTAGAAGAGATGATAATAGATGGACAATTGAAATCTTAAATTGGATTCCAAGAAATTGTAAAAGATCTAGAAAAAGACTATATGTGAGATGGATGGATGAAATAAGGAAGTGTGCTGGGTGATGTGGAGAAGAGAGACTAGAAATTGGAGAAGATGAACTGAACTTGAGAGACCTTCATTCTGTGGTGGATCAATAATGGTTTAAAATACTGATGATGATGATTTGTCAACAAAAGAAATTCTTCATTTTCTAGCACTTTATGATTTTATATAAAATAAATTCATATAATAACAAGTTGTAGAATAAAACTGTTTCTGTTGTAATGAACATATCAATTATTTGTTACATTTGCAACAGATAGAATTTCATTCTCACAAGTTGTAATTGTCTGAAGTGATTTTTATATAAAATCAGTAAGTGCTAACAAAAGAGGAATCCCTTTTGTTAGAAAATAATGATTTGGATTTTAATATTGTACATTTTTTGCCTTATTTTGTGTTTCATGAATGTAAAATTAAAGCTCTTAATTTATTGCAATTATCATACCATAAATTAAAAAGTATAAATACTTGAGAATGTTTATATTATATATGTAATCAATCATTATTATTGATAGTTACCCTTGCATTAATCTAATTTTTAAATATAAATATCAATTTATTGTAGTTTTTGGCTCTTCATACATATATTTAAAAGAAGATATGAGTACAATGGTAATGAATTTACTTGTCCTGTCTATGAACTAAATTCAAATCTATACCAAATAAATTTGAACATTTTAAAAGTCACTAAATGGGTCTATTAGCTTATTATCTATCAATAATTTCAGTGGAAAACTAAGAAGTTTATAGAATATTATTCATATACATATATAAATATTGATGGGAGAGTGTGTGTCTACTTTATAGCAGATGAGTGAATAGTAGTTTCCTTCCACAATACCTCATATATATATATATATATATATATATATATATATATATATATATATATATAGTTAAGTAATATAAAACGGCTTTTAAATATATCACTGCAGTGTAAAGATTACTCCATTCATCACTCACAGAGAAGTTAAAGAAAAAGCAGTACTTGCGGATTATCGTATGAATATATTTCCATCTTTATTTTATCCACTAGTTAAAAATAGCTATATATTTATTGGATGATTAGCTATATTGGTTATAAAATGTCTATATAAAAATATGAGTCATAGATAAAGCCAGAAGACAAGCTACAATTACCCCAATACTTGATATCTTATAAACATACAGAATGTTAAACAATTTAAGGTAAACAGTTTTAATAACTATTTATACTAGAACTTTCTAATAGTTGGTAATACAGTACACTAGTTAATGCTTCATCTGCTATGCCATGTTCACGTAGCTGACTATTTTTGAGCAAGATTAAGATTTTTAGATAATAATTTTATATCCAATGCAGCTAGTTATCTAGATATAGTTTAGTAAACAATGCCAAACTGAATTTATAAACATTGACCATAAAACAAAAATATGATTCTAATATGATACTATCTTTACATATTGGCAGTGAACCATATTTACTTTTACCTACATTCTTATATTTTTATGCACCTGTTGTTGTTTTTTTTGAAAAATAATTTTTTAAAAAAAAAATACTATTTATCTCATCTCCCCCTTTTTTTTTTTTAAAAAAAAAAAAAACAACAACAAATTATTGTATGCTGATGTATATTATAGCTAAGATTTAAAACAAATTTAGACACTCATTTTGAAGGCTTAACAATACCATGAATAAAAAAAATAATGACAAAAAGCATTGTGTCATACATTTTATAATATATATTTAAATATATGTATTACATTAATATATAAAGCATCTTTTATTTAAGATAAGAAACTAGATATATATGAATCTTTTTTTTTTTCAGATGCATCCTCAAATTATGTTTTGTTTTGTTTTAATCATATTGGCCATCGTTTATATGGAAATAGGATTAACACTACCTTTTCCAAAATATAGATTAGTTCGAAATTTGCCTTTTCCTGCTCTCATTAAAATTAACAATCTTTGCATTGAATATCTACTAGCACTTGGAATGTGTAAAAAACGAAGACCTGGAGCTGGTGGAGATGGAGGTGGAGGGGGTCTTCTGGGAGGACTATTGGGGAAAAAATAAATTGATTTATATCATAATATTTGTATATATGTTTAATGTATTTAAAGCTATAATCTGATGTAATTTACTGAACAAATCTTGAATTGATATTAATTATTAGTTTAAATTTTTTTAATTATCTAATAAAATTTACACACACACCCCAATGTATTAATACTGTAATAAAATTGGTGAGTTTGAAGTGTATAGTCGTTTAATATTTTTAATACATAGCAAATGAAAGATTCATTTCTAATTCAAGTCAGGCTCTCAACCAACATTCCAATAGTATTCCATTAAATCATAGTTGGTATTTTATTTGTTATCATTATTTCAATACTAGCCATGATAATGGCAAATAAATACTGAAATACTTTCTTGGTGACTTTTAAAAAATTTGAAAGTATATTCAATTTAAAAGTATATCTCACTCTATATCAAATGTTTATAAACTTTATGTATATGTTATATGTGTAGGTAAAATTAACATTCATTTTTTCCAAAATATTGGAGATTGAAATGCAATACTATCAGGGAATCATTATCTATTTAAATTTACAATAAATGGCACTAAAGTAGAGAGTTGCTCTAGATCTATTTTGCATGTATGTGGTTGTGAAAACAGCTTCCTATATCATGTCATAATGGATCTAATATTTTCAAACTTTGTCATTGTTCACATATTAAGTGAATTTGGGTGGCTGTTGATCAACATGCATATGCTAGTGTCATGAGTGTTTATTGGCATTTACCACTGGATTTAAGATCAAAAACACAATCTTGTTTTTTAAATCCCTGATAGTTCCTAAGGTATTGATTACATTTTTTTTTGAGAGGAGGTTGCATGTCCTTATGTATGTATGCAATTGTTTTACCTGTTCCAAAACAAGCAAATAAATTATGAATTTTAATTTGTGGATGCTGAAAAGTTAGCAGCCTAATTTTAAGTCAGGGTTACAGTAGAATCTCATATAATTATCACCTTATACAGCACGCAAATCATTCAATGTTTAGACTTTTTTCATTAAATTAAGATTTAAGCAATGAATATGTTTTGTAAGACTTAGTAATTTAATTCATCTAAATCAAATGATTAGCTTCATTTTGTTTTCACAATGATATATACTTTAACTAAATTTAAAGATATAATATATCATATAACTTTATAAATTTTAGTATAAGAATGCATTAAACTTAAACTTACTGCATTTTCTTTCCTTTGCTAAATACAATATTTTAAAACAAAGATTAAATGTAGTTAAATCAAACTTAAACTGTACATTAATTTTTCATATAAATGATCTTAAATCACTTAAAGTTTATGGTAAAATAGCATTATCTTTTAGCTTATTTATTATTAAAATAACATTTTGAAAAATAAAAAAATATGTTTTACTTTTATGCTTTACTAATATAATATAAACAATTCTTGCTATATTACCAAATATAAAATGAAAAAAATCAATGAATGCAAATGTTACAATGAACACCATTGGCTGTTATAACATGCACATGTTCGAGATATTTCTAGTCATTTTCATTTTATCTATCTAGCATATTTCTCACATCTGGTGGAGGTGGTTTATGGTTTATTACCAATTTAGTTCTATTATTTTATTTGTACTTTAAAAATTCTGTAATTTTTTATTTATTATATTGTACATACTACATAATAATTTTAGCCACGAGCTGTAAACATAGAATTAAAAAACTAGTGTGAAGCTCTAAAATAAAGACCAGTAAAACTATCAGGAGATTAAAATTATTAATGTGGAATGCCTTTTAAAAAAATGATTAAATAAAAAAAATCACAGAATAATGAAAGAAATGTCCAGAATAAGCAATTTACATTGGAATATCATGGAACAGATCGAAATTCATATTAATGAGATTAATTTTATATATTTTTTATACTTAAATTTTTGATTTTGTATTACATTTTTGCTATATGTTCTACATTTGCTTTAGGTTGTGTGTTGTCTTGTAATCTTTACCAGTGTTCTCAGGTAAAAATTTTAATTCAATTCTTTTAATATTCAGCAAATGATTCCTTTAACTCTTTGAAAAATCTCATCAATAATATTTCCCACCATAACAGCATTAATCTCTCCAATAAAAATGGATTCTTTATGCCAAACAATTCTAGCAGTGTGGGACATTCAACAATTTGTTTGAGTCTCAGAATGTGAATTAATATTACAACATAAATCTTATCTTCTTATCATCACTAACCAGGAACATGTATATTTGAAAACCCAAGGATGTGCCAGAAAGACTTCTCTAATATCCTAATAGGTTTTTTGAATTTTTAAGTATTATCAAGTATTCTCTATTGACTTTTGATTTTCAAAAAAATGCAACATTCCTTTATGATTCCACAAATGTTTCTGAATAACAGCATGACACGCTGGCCAACTGACAAGTGCTTTAGAGACAACATTACACAATATTCATTTCCCCAATGATTTTGGGATTGTTGTATTTGTCATATCATCCACTTCATTCTTTTAAACATTATTATGGTACTAGTTTTCAAGTAGATCTGAATGCATAAACCAGTCTTGTGCTATTTTTTGTAACTTTCTTTTGGTTCATCTTTGTCTCTCTGCTCATCAACCCTATGAAAATTTTATTTTTGTAGAACTGTTGTATGGCAGCTGATCTAGATTGTCTTCACAGTTTTTCTATTCATTATCTTCACTTGACATTCAGTGCTACCATCACTGATGTGAATCAGTCACAAGTTGACAATGAGCAACAGACTTGTTTTTCATTATAGGCATTACAGTAGTTCCACTTTTAATGCATCTTATTATTATTCTAAACTTACCTCTAGACTTCTTCTTTTTATTTTATATGCCCATAGTAGTGCGATTTATTTTTATGCCCACTTATGGTATTCACATGAGGCTTTTCATTACTTTTAAGAACAAATTTCCTTGCTGTTTGAATTTTTTTTTCATCCTCAGCTTTCAGATGATTATTTGCTTATGTCAAAAACATTTAACAGTTCATATACCTGATTGTTTTTATGCCAATACCAATAAAGATTTGTTTCACTTGATTGGAAATTGTGTAGCACTTTTCAGCTTGCCATCAGTAGTTTGGTTGGTTGTACACACTAAATTTGGGGGAAATGGAGTGTACACCTTTTCAAGTCAACATTTTTTTAGATAGTTGATATTTGATATCTTTTTGGTAGTTCCAGTGTAATAATAATTCAGTATAATTTCTTTAAATTTATAAAAAGTCTTGATTTACTAAATAATAAACCCAACTACACCTGAAATGTCCTCTGCAAATATCTATATTCTATAGCTAGTTTAGTTTCTTCAGCCTTGATATTTAAATTAAAAATTATCTATTTCAGCTATTTAGATAGTGAATGGGAGTTTTCCAATATGGTCTGCAAAAATTTCTTACTTTAAAAAACTAATTAGTGCAAGACATTATCTGTGAATTTTGGATTCTAAATTCATCTTCTCTTGCCATTTTTCTTGCATATTATTTATTTCCCTCTTAAGTAGCATTGTAGGTAGACTTTTCATATGTGAATTCACTTCTTGGTCGGCCTTGAATTTTTCATTCTGACCAACATTTTCTGTTGCTTTTCCACATTCTTGTACATTCCTGCCTATTCTCTCATCTCCATTTTAACATCAATTGGCAATTTTGCATGTGTCTTTCTTATATTTTTTTATTTACTATACCTTGAAGTACTGAATTCTTTCATTTACTTTCCCTTGAACTTATTCTCTTTCTTCTAATTTTCATGTCAACTTCTTGAAACTGTAGTCAAAATTTCACATCTTTATAATCTCTTGAGTTACTTCTTCAATGTTCTGACTTAATTCTTCCTTTAATTCTTTTTTATATTTTTCATGTATTCACCAGTCTTTTTGGACAGCTTTTTTTAAAATCCATTCTGACTATTCTTTGAGCTTCTTAAGCATGCTCTTCATTTGGTTTTTTCCATCTGACATTTGTTTGAGTATTATTTTTTTGTTTTTCTATTTAGTTCTTGTTACCTCATATTTGTTTGGAAAAGTTGTTCATTTGTTTTCACATTGAAAAGTTTTTCACCATCATCATAATGATTGGTTTATTATCTTTTACTTTTAGAAAAGCTGATCTTTTTTTTATCTAATTTTTTTTATGTTGTTTTCTGCTACTAGCATTGGTACTGAGAAAAATATCTTTTGTGTTATCTATACTATAACGATCCAAACGAAGTGGTAGATCGCATCGCACCACACCGCACTACCAAAGGGCGCCATCTAGGCATTTGAGCCTAGAAAAATTTATAGAGTAGGCAGATACGCGCTGTTAGGATTCCACTTTATTTACATATTTAGATCGTTAGCCCATTGTCACTAGCTCAGTGGAATAGCAGAGATTTAATAATATCATTTACTAGTATATAAAAGAATAAAGTAAGCCACTGCCAGTAATTATCATACAAACAGATTTATTTATGCACATATATATAAGGTTTAAAATTATTTTAGTGATTTACATTTAAACATTTAACATTATTTTTAACTCTGATTTTACTTTAATTTACATTGAGTTACTATTATATTATAAATTTACATTTTTAATCAAGTTCGCACAGATGGGATTATAAACCTGTTTAATATGTTGCTATAGATCGGTTACATAGATTTCAACGGTCAAAAACATTTCAAAGTAAACATAAATGATCAAAATACAAGATTATTGATTACTGACAATTGCATAGGGAATTATAAGAAACCCTCTAGTATTCATCGTAAGATACTTGCATCGTCACCAATAACCTAAAGGACATCCGAATAAATACATTAGAGACACTCACCGTAAGGTATCATTATTTATCGAATGTCTATATATTTTGATCAAATATGAAACGCAAAACATAGTTAACCGATAAACAATCCATGCAAGCGTCTATAAACAACTTAAATTTAATAGTTTTATTTAGGATCGAGCCTGAATCGACTACATAGATTTGCATTTAAAAATAAAATATTCTATCCCTACTTAACCTTAGGCAACACATTTCGCAATCAACCGGCGCCAATCCATCTGATACATTCATGTATTCAATGTAGCATGATACGACAACACAACTATATTGTCATGAATGTACATCTGAACAATATGTAGAAATAGAAACGACATTGACTCTCCACCCACAGGGATGTGACATCTGTGGGCAAGTAGATCAATAAACTAAAAACTCCATAGGAATGGGCTGCGGTATTCTGCTGATTTACAAACCCATCCATAGGCAAACAGAGGGTGTGTGGCGTATATCTATAATCCTGCCCGTGGCGGATCTCATATTACATCTACTAATTACATAAATATATCCAATCCATTGAACCAATTCAACTACGAAATGAACAACCCAAGATTACCCTCCCTTAATATATCTTTACAAATCGATACAGCCATTCACGCCCGACTTAAGTTTAACATTTTTTTATAATTTATTTAACGGAAAACAGAAATCATAATAAAACTTAAAGAACAAAATTAAATAAATAAATAAATAAATGGAAATGATTTTACAAATTAAATACATTAAATAAAATTATAACCAATTAATAAATATTGTTGGTCAGATAGAATAATATTAAAATCATTTTAAATATGAAAAGTTTTTAGTTTACTGTTCATAAATTTTAAAGTTCTTACGGTTATTGAAATAGTTCATCCTATTATATTCCTGGCCGTTTAAACGTGAATTCCCACGTCGTCCGAAGATTAGTATCCGGTTGATTTATTTATTTATCCTTTGGAGATTTTGTTTTTCGTGTAGTTGGTCCTCATTGTATAAACGATGGCCCATTTTTTTTTTCTCTTTCTTAGCAGAACTGAAGGGATTGAAGCTGTGCGTCTTTTTCAATCCCCCCAGTGCTAACACCTAGCTGTTACATCGTCAATAATCAATCAATTTCCAGTCACTGAACTACCAAGCTTTCCAAAACCTGTCCTTTTTATATTAATGTCAAGGATTGAATTTACATTACGTCACCGATGCGATGGTCCTTTCGCTGCGGTCCGATTCCATAGGGATTTCTTCTTATTTGCTAACAGTTTCTATTGTTTTTTTTTCTATCTGACTGAGGTTATTACATTTAAATGCTCAAGGCTGGTTTTAATTTAACTAATTAACAATCATTTCCATTTCTAATTAATTACCCTGTTTTCCAAATCAAAAATATATTTCAAGACAAATTTAAAGATATAATTTTATCTCCAAATCTTTTTTTAAAATTTAGTTTTAAAAATACCTTTTTCTTTAATAAAAATTTTATTTTAATAATTTTTCATTATCTGTGCGACTTAATATATAAGAGTTTAAGACGATATTTTAATTTCAATTTTTAAAGAAAGTTTTTAAATGCGAACTTTTTATTTTAACTTGTTTAATAATATATATAAAAAAAAAACAATGTAACGAACGTCTGTGCTCGTTACATATCAGTAAAGTTACTTAAAAAAAAATGATCAAAAAAAAAAATATTTTACTTAGGGTTAGTAATTACGGTATTAACAAAATTTACAAACATTCAGTTAATAATTTTACAAAAAACTATATACAAAAAGAAAAAGAAAATGTTGACCATCGCCTACCTAAGGACCATTTACGTTAACACCCCTCCCCCCGAGAATTCTATTTTATTTTATCCATTTGATTTCTACTTACGGCATGACAAACAAATTATTTAACTTATTTAGGAAGGTTGCATTGAGATAAATATGTTCCAAGATAATTTTTATACGTGTATATTTGCAGCACAATTATAACTACCACCAACTTATTTATGACTGATTGAAATGCATAAATAGGATTACACTGACGTAAATTCCCAACGGTACTCATCGTAAGGTACCACATTTCGATCATAAACTTCCGTGGCTGTGCGCCTATACACGTTAACGCATGAATATATATTAACAAAAAAAAAGACATATCCAATGCAACCTTTTGATTTTCTTTTTAATTTACAAACATTAGTTTTAAAATTATTTATACTTTCTTTTATTTAATATATATGCGCAATTTCTTGCTGGCAGTGCTTTTATAAAATTTAAAACTATCCGACTTATGTAAGCAGATAAAACATTCATTTTGATAAAATTTGCTCAGGGTATTTGTGGTTTATTAAAGATCGGAAATTTCAGCATTAATTCCCCTTCTCAGGGTCAATCTCTGACATAAGGCCCCACGTTGGGTGCCAATTATAACGATCCAAACGAAGTGGTAGATCGCATCGCACCGCACCGCACTACCAAAGGGCGCCATCTAGGCATTTGAGCCTAGAAAAATTTATAGAGTAGGCAGATACGCGCTGTTAGGATTCCACTTTATTTACATATTTAGATCGTTAGCCCATTGTCACTAGCTCAGTGGAATAGCAGAGATTTAATAATATCATTTACTAGTATATAAAAGAATAAAGTAAGCCACTGCCAGTAATTATCATACAAACAGATTTATTTATGCACATATATATAAGGTTTAAAATTATTTTAGTGATTTACATTTAAACATTTAACATTATTTTTAACTCTGATTTTACTTTAATTTACATTGAGTTACTATTATATTATAAATTTACATTTTTAATCAAGTTCGCACAGATGGGATTATAAACCTGTTTAATATGTTGCTATAGATCGGTTACATAGATTTCAACGGTCAAAAACATTTCAAAGTAAACATAAACGATCAAAATACAAGATTATTGATTACTGACAATTGCATAGGGAATTATAAGAAACCCTCTAGTATTCATCGTAAGATACTTGCATCGTCACCAATAACCTAAAGGACATCCGAATAAATACATTAGAGACACTCACCGTAAGGTATCATTATTTATCGAATGTCTATATATTTTGATCAAATATGAAACGCAAAACATAGTTAACCGATAAACAATCCATGCAAGCGTCTATAAACAACTTAAATTTAATAGTTTTATTTAGGATCGAGCCTGAATCGACTACATAGATTTGCATTTAAAAATAAAATATTCTATCCCTACTTAACCTTAGGCAACACATTTCGCAATCAACCGGCGCCAATCCATCTGATACATTCATGTATTCAATGTAGCATGATACGACAACACAACTATATTGTCAGGAATGTACATCTGAACAATATGTAGAAATAGAAACGACATTGACTCTCCACCCACAGGGATGTGACATCTGTGGGCAAGTAGATCAATAAACTAAAAACTCCATAGGAATGGGCTGCGGTATTCTGCCGACTTACAAACCCATCCATAGGCAAACAGAGGGTGTGTGGCGTATATCTATAATCCTGCCCGTGGCGGATCTCATATTACACCTACTAATTACATAAATATATCCAATCCATTGAACCAATTCAACTACGAAATGAACAACCCAAGATTACCCTCCCTTAATATATCTTTACAAATCGATACAGCCATTCACGCCCGACTTAAGTTTAACATTTTTTTTATAATTTATTTAACGGAAAACAGAAATCATAATAAAACTTAAAGAACAAAATTAAATAAATAAATAAATAAATGGAAATGATTTTACAAATTAAATACATTAAATAAAATTATAACCAATTAATAAATATTGTTGGTCAGATAGAATAATATTAAAATCATTTTAAATATGAAAAGTTTTTAGTTTACTGTTCATAAATTTTAAAGTTCTTACGGTTATTGAAATAGTTCATCCTATTATATTCCTGGCCGTTTAAACGTGAATTCCCACGTCGTCCGAAGATTAGTATCCTGTTGATTTATTTATTTATCCTTTGGAGATTTTGTTTTTCGTGTAGTTGGTCCTCATTGTATAAACGATGGCCCATTTTTTTTTCTCTTTCTTAGCAGAACTGAAGGGATTGAAGCTGTGCGTCTTTTTCAATCCCCCCAGCGCTAACACCTAGCTGTTACATCGTCAATAATCAATCAATTTCCAGTCACTGAACTACCAAGCTTTCCAAAACCTGTCCTTTTTATATTAATGTCAAGGATTGAATTTACATTACGTCACCGATGCGATGGTCCTTTCGCTGCGGTCCGATTCCATAGGGATTTCTTCTTATTTGCTAACAGTTTCTATTGTTTTCTTATCTGACTGAGGTTATTACATTTAAATGCTCAAGGCTGGTTTTAATTTAACTAATTAACAATCATTTCCATTTCTAATTAATTACCCTGTTTTCCAAATCAAAAATATATTTCAAGACAAATTTAAAGATATAATTTTATCTTCAAATCTTTTTTTTAAAATTTAGTTTTAAAAATACCTTTTTCTTTAATAAAAATTTTATTTTAATAATTTTTCATTATCTGTGCGACTTAATATATAAGAGTTTAAGACGATATTTTAATTTCAATTTTTAAAGAAAGTTTTTAAATGCGAACTTTTTATTTTAACTTGTTTAATAATATATATAAAAAAAAACAATGTAACGAACGTCTATGCTCGTTACAATACTCTTTAATTTCCATTTCCAGCTTAAATCTCTATTTTGATTCTAATGATTCTGCATATTTCATATTTAGCTTTTCTTGCTTTTTTTACCATTTAGTAGTACATTCACCATCACCTCTCCATCATATACACTCTTTGAACACTTTGAATAATTATAGTAATTTTTTGCTTTTTTATAACCTGCCCCAAAAAATTTGTTTTAATGCATCTATCTTACTGTAATTTTATTTTGGTTAATCTGTTATTTAATGACTACTTCCATTCTCACATTTTATTTCATAAATATGGGTCTATTCAATTCTCAACAGAACAACGATCTACATGTTGAAAGTACAGTTGATTTAATTAATTTCATGTAACATATTTAATCTCTACTTTGATATTATTATTAATAATGACAAAATATCAAGATAAACACGAAATTACCCGTCACAATAATTTCAAGATCTAAATAGAGGGTGATATTGATTAAGGTTGTATTAGAAAATTTATAATGTATATCTAAAGATAAATCATTCCTAGTGATAGTACTGAGCTATATACTATGGGATTAATAAATTTCTGAAAATAAAGATTTTCAGGAAGATGCAAATAAAATCTACATGGAGCACGTATATAAGCTGGAGAGTTACTTATGGTTTAGCCAAGTAAAATAAAAAGGACAAATACAAATAACTATTTTTGAGATCCATGCAAAATGGGTAGAATTTTTTGATCGGAAAACCAATAATCACAGTTTAGAAAAGCTTGAGCTGGTATCATGTGGAATATCAATCCTAAGTAATAATATCTTAATAACTGTTGTTAATTATATCAGATAAATATTATGCCATAATAATATATCATCATCATCATTATTTTCAACCATTCTCAATGCACTGTAGGATAAAGGTCTTTCCAAGTTCAATTCACCTCTGATGTCTAGCCTATCTTCTCCACACCATGTCAACACACTTTCTAATTTTATCCATCCATCTCACTTTACAATATCTTGTTAATCCAATTTAAAATTTTACCTGTCCATCTATTATCATATCTTCTAACAACATGCCCAGTCCAATTCCACTTTCACTCTCTTAATTTTTTAATGATGTCAGAAACACCTATTTGTTCTCTCACCCATGTATTTCATTTTCAATCACTCATTCTAACACACATACTCCCATAATTCTTTGAATGATCTGAAGTCTCTGTATTGCTCTTTTGTTAAATGTCCAAGTCTCAGATCCATAAGTAAGAACTGGTAAAACATATTTATTAAAAACATTCCTTTTCAAACACATAGGCATATTTCCTTTTAATATTAAGTTATTTCTATCAAAAACACTCCAATCAAGTTTAATTCTATAATTAATTTTATCCATTGCCTTTCCATCTCTGATAGTAATCTGAACAAGTTATTTATAGATGTTATATTCTTCTAACTCATCATTATCAATCTTTATTTTCTTAAACCCATTGATCATTCTTTTAATCTTTTTGATATTTATCTTTAATCCTAGTTTCTTACTTTCATCTGATAATACATTTCTGCAACTATTAAGCAATTATTTGCAAAAACCACCATATCATCTTCAAAATCTAGATGACTTAAACAATTTCCATTTACTTTTACTCCCTTAACTTCCTATTCTAATTCACAAAATAATTCTTGCAAAACTGTTGTAAAATATTTTGGAGATATAAAGCCACCCTGTCATACACCCTTCTTAATGTAAATCTTTTTAGTATCATTATGTAATTTACTTGTTGCTGTTGCATTTTTATGAATATTCTTAGAGAATATGATAATATTCTGGGTCTATACCTTGATGATCTAATATTTTAATCACCGAAGAAATGCTTATAGAATCAAATGCCTTTTCATAATCTACAAATCCAAAGCATAATGGCAACTCATATTCATTGGTCTTAACTTCTCTCATTACTTGGATGTGATCCATAGTACTAAAATCATTTTTAAATCCAGCTTGTTCTTTTAGTTCATTAAAATCCAAAGTTCACTGTAAATGATTTATAATTATATTGGTAATTTTTTTATAGAACTGATAAAAGATGAATAAGTCTGTAATTCAGATATATTCTTTGTCACTGTTTTTTCAATTATCTGATACATCTTAATTATTTAGACATTTGGTATACAACTTTGCCACAAAAATTTATATTTCGTCATTTGTTTTAAAATATTGAATATAATTCCATTATTATCTGAAGCTTTCCCCTTTTTCATAAATTAATTGTACATCTCATTTCTTCATTTAAAATCCCGGGCAATTCAGAAGATATAGTAGTTGTAGGAAGTACTTTTCTTTGTTCTCTATTGCTATATAATTCTTGAGAGAACTTTTTTACACATTTCATGATATTATCTCTCATTTTAATAATAGTTCCATCTTTTTTTTCTTATCACAGAAATGTTTCCTACCAATACCAAAATGTTATTTTACACTCTTAAGACTTTTATTCGCTTCTATAATTTTTCCTTATTAGTTCATAATTATACTTTCTTATATCATTATCAAATCTTTTTTGGACCATTTTACAAAATTCGAGATATTCAATCCTTCTTAATACATCATTTTTATTCCTTTTTTTCTTCGTAAATTACAGTAGAAATTTTACTGGTCAATTATTGTACCAGCTATCTTTGTTGCAGTTTTTACAAGTGTATCATTTATTTCCCTATTGATTTCATTCAAGTCTGAATCATATTCAAAATCTGTTAACATTCTAAAAGAATTTGCAATTTATAATTTAAATTAATTGAAATGTTTCTGAACATTAGGAATATCAATAGTGAATATTGTTTTTCTTAATAATTTTTATCTCTCTAGTTTTGCATTAACATGTATTTTATATCTCATCAATTGATGATCACTTCCTGTGTTGAATTTATTGAAAGCATTGCAATCTTGGAATACATATTTCCTGTTAGTCAAAAGCTGTACCTTCATTTGGATGGACATGGACATGAAACATAATTATAAATATTGTAGCTGTAGATTAGCATATCCCAAAAAATTGATTAGCCTAAAGTAAGAAATATTGCATTGAATTTCTCATCTTGAAACAATTTTGTTGTGCTTAGTAAAAAAAAAAAAAAGAGGGTATGAATTATCATTTAAATCCATTGAATTGACTAAGATGGAAAGTTACTACTTTTATTTTAGGTCTAATAATTGTGTCAATAACATATGCCACGTTAAAAATTATATATATATTTTTGGTAAATAGATAATATAAAACTCTGTCAGGTAATGAAAATTATTCTGCACGAATAAAGCATGATAAACAGAGCAACCAAAATGCAAAAAACATTAATTATAAACAACAATTTGCCAAGCACTTTCGGTACTGTATACCAGAATCATGGTGACATATTGGTCTATTACAAATGCGGACTTTTACATACAAACATGTGTGAATTGGGATATATGTATACACATATTTAATTAGCTAAGCAAATATAAACCTATTATTATAAAACACTGAAAACTTTGAAATTATTCAAACGAAAGTCAATCTCTGATAATGCGATATTATCGGAGATTGACTTCTGCTTGAATAATTTCTAAGCAAATATTTAGAATATGATTATTATTATAAATGCAGCATGAAAAGAAATCTGATTATATATGTGTGTGAAATAATGAAAGTTTTTTTTTAAAAAAAAAAAAAAATTCTAAAAGTTAAAAAGTTTTTTTTTTTTTTAAAAAAAAAAAAAAAGAATAGAAGAATATTCCATGGCATTTAAAAAAAATCAAAAGTCATTTAGAACAAAAAATGCATTCACCAAAAATTTTACTTAAATTCAAGTATAATGTTCTATTATTAAAAAACCTACTTGTATATGATTGACTTAGTTGAAAGGTTATAAATCAAGTTAATTTTTATTAACTTTATTTTTCTTCATTTTCCATATACTAGCATAAGTAAAGCAAATAATGCTTGGCTAAAATAAAAATTCAATTAGAGACAGATATCCTCAAGTCATTTCTTTTATCCTTAGGTAATATCTGTAAAACCATTAACACTATGGCAAGAAATAAACAATAGTTGACAACTGAATAACTAATAGGACTATGTCTCAATCAATTACTGATGTTTGTAAGTTTAAAAAGATACTTTACAACTCATCAATTTCTACATTTATTCTTAGGCCTAAACTATAGAAGCACTAATTATGGATTATCTTCAGTTTATTTAATCTGCTTAAATTAGCTGTCAAATTTATTATTACTTGCTAGTGAAATATTTAATGATGAACAATTTACAATATTCTCATGCTACCATTCTTATTTCCATTATTACCTATTAGCCTATCGTCCAAACAGGACTGTGGAAAGGAAATCACTGCTATTGCAAATCAATCTTCAGGAAGAAGACTTAAAGACCGCTTATTTAAAAAATAAAAGTATTCAGGATTTTGTGGTTATAGAATATATGTATATAATCTACATTGTAAGTTTACGATGCAAATTTGCATGTAAATACAATTTCAAGAAAATTTGATTATCTTCTCTTTATATATGTGTTTGGTTTTTACTTGAAGTTATTTATGATTGATTTAATATGTTCCTCTGCTTCAAAGAACATAAATGAAAATTAACTTGACATAAGATTTCATTTTGTAAAAAGATATTGCTTATCTTTAAGTAAATATAAAAATATATCCATAGTCTTGAGCCACAAAAGAGTGTGGGTCCAAGATAGGTACCACCATAGCCCAATGTAACCTAGTTAAAATGTAATGTCACAAGAATTAAATCTATATATATATATCAAGGATTAGTTTCACTCTAAAATTAATTACTTGCTTAAGACAATCCAATTTGTTATGAGTATTTAAAACACATTTTCAGATTTTAAATAAGATAGTTTGTTAAATATATTCGCAGATTGACTTAATTATTCTTTAAGATATAATTTGTTTTAACAAACTTATTTATAAGATTTATTTTGGTTGCAAGTATACTATATCTAATATCGAATCAAGTTCTCAAGAGCACAGGTTTTATAATATATGCATTATTTATGATTCATTTCTTTTCTTTTTTTTACAAATATTTTATAAATAATATATTCATTAATTTATTAAACTTGATTTTGTATCTCTCTCCCCCCCCCTCTTCCACTAAGAATACAATCAACTAATATTCAGAGATAACTAATTATTTGAGTTCTCAACCGCTGATAGATTGCTCTATTGCCATGATGAAGAAGCATAATTAATGAGTGTTGCAGAGTATCTTGTTTAACCCAGCCCTCCAGTTGTAATATTATGATAACATAACTAACTACTCATATGTTAAACACATACCATATTTACTGTATACATGTTAACATATACATACATGATGTAAAAGATTTAGCATGTTATTGTGAAATGATTGGAAATTTTTACTTTATTTTATTAGGCCAAACTTGAATTCAAACATTGTCAGGGATATGTTAAATGATTAATGAGATAGAATGTCATCTGAATGGAATAAATTTTTCCTTCACATTCTCATCATACTAATATTTGTTTTCCCTCTGTGTCCTTCAGCATAATTATCTTCACCAAGGAGATAGTTAGCCAGCCAGAAACACATATACTACTGGTAATATTATGTACTGGGAACACACCATTTTGTTAATCATGCCATGATTTGGAGCATGTTCTTATAGGTTCATAACTATTACAATATATATATCCTAAATTTTTATAACCATTGTTAATTCTCAATAGCATAATAATATTCTATTTAAGCTGGCTGTAATTAATATTTATTTGATATAAATCATAGATAATATAGTAAGCATATAATTAAATTTATATTCTATACAGGATGAAACTATATAACTTTAGGACATTGTCTAAAGGAATAATGAACCATTCCTTAAAGAGAAAAAAGATAAAGAAATTCAAAATATCATTTGTTGTTCTTTAGAATGCTCATGTCTTCAATAATATTTACTGCAGATGATAGAAAAATCATTAGAAATGTTTAATATTAACTCCTTTTTTTCAAATTGATGTCTGTCCAAATGCATTAATCCATTAAGTAGTTGTTCTTAGAATATAACAATATTAACAGTGATTGTGCCATGGTGTGAATATGGTCTTTTAAATAAGACATGAAACGTCTATTTAGAATAGACCAAGGCAAGATCACAATTTGATTGCTTAAATCAAATTAATTCCATCAGTATGCATGGGAAAAGAAATCTCATTTCTGATGAGTAAAAGCTATAACTCCTAGAAATTATTAAAAGTTTAAAAAATAAAATGATCTTATCAAATAATTTAAGTTATTTTATGATTATAGAATTTAACTACAAATGCTGTGAAACTCAGAGTGGATTGTTTAAATAAACATGGTATCATTAAATGCGCATTTTTTTCTGTATTGATATGCATCATTGTGATTTTGTGTAAATAAATATCTACCTATTCTTAGCTCTATGATTGTTTTATCTGATGACTAACATCTTTATTGTTCTTTTTTTTTAAATATTATATTGGAAATTTTTATCCCTATAATGGGCTATTAACTGTTGTTATCTGTACACACACTCATATATATATATGGATAAGGCAGGAAGAGTATGTTTTATGTGTGTATCAACGTTAAATTCAGATTTTTTTTATGGGAAAGGAGGAATAATGATAACTTACTTGGAAAAGATATAATTAATAAGGTTTTGTAATGAAAATATAGTAATACATTAAAGCATATTTTCAATTTTTTTTACATTTTTATCTGCTCACCCCAGTTTCAAACTCTGAAATCCATATCGTAGAAAATTAATATTAGTCTTTGAAAACATAATTATCTTATTAGTTAAAAAAAGATCGCTGACGAGCTAAAGGGTTTGATTCACTTACCAAATGAAGATGATTATAATCTGGCCAATTGATTTAAAATTAGTGATTTTTTAATACTTAAAAATTCGATTGACCCTCGATTTTTTTTGTTTTAGGTTACATTAGTCTCAAACTTAATTGTTTTTTTTTTTTTGTTTTTTTTTGATAATGCATTTCGTTTTTTCGGAAGAGTGGGAGTGAGACATTTTCCTCTTCCCCATAGTCATTCTGTTGCGCATATAGATAGGAAGCAACGTCGACTTTGAAAAAAACTTACAAATAGATTTAAAAAAAAAAACACGTATATTTATTTAAAACCCCTCATACTCTATCTGTGATATGCATTCTGTTAAATGTTTTTTAAAGATATATATAAAAGAAGAAAATACTTTTAAAAATAATAATAATAATAATAATAATGACAAGTATTAAATAAAAGTGATATGTGTTTGTTTTAAAAGAATATATTTTATTTAAATATAATTTAAATACGATCTATATTTAATCCATGTGTTATAAATCACGTTTATGCAAATGTTCTCATAAAGATTCAATTAATGCTTAATTAGTAAAATAGCAATAATGATTTCAGCTCATTATCATAACATTAATATAACATTAGATTAGTCCAAAACTATTCTCAAAACTTAAAGAAATATTTTAGGAACTTCCTTTATATTCGACTATTGAGATCCAAGAAAGCGATTAATCAGGTGCGAAAATTTAGGTAAGATTATTTTATACGTTAATAATATCTGTTTAGAAAAACACATTCGCACATATATATGTGTGTATGCGTGCTTTAAATTTTTTCTCTCTGAGAAATATATATATATATAAAGACAAACAACAACCACGCTGTAATCATATAGGCATTTCTGGTGATTTTAAAATGTTTCTTTGCTTGCGATTCATCATCACACTATTCAGTCTAGTATAGTTTTAGAGAAGAGGTTTTTTTTTTTTTTAAAAAAAAAAAAAAAAGCCTTAGATAATTCATTGCAAACAGTCTTTTCAGATCTGCAAAGAGAAAGAATGAATGAGATGACAGCACTCACTGCATTACCACGTATTAAGAATTGTATATTTTCCCTTCGTTTTACCCTCTAGTTAATAATAATAATAAAAAACTATTTACTGATTAAGAATTAATTAACAATGACTGACTACTCAAAAATAATTATAAGTTTGCCTGAAATATATGTTCTACCTGTGTTTAAATACTAGGTCATTATCATGGTATTGCATCGTCAAGCCTCGATGCTGCAGGCTCTCTTGTTCTTAAATGTTTTCTATAATTATTGATTTCTTTAAAGGCCAGTAAATAGATATAATTTGGTGCAGCGGTAGAATGGCAGATTCAGGTCTAAAAGATCCATGAATTTCAGTAAAGTTCTATCAGTTCCTGTGCTCAATTTTTTTATAAACTTCTGAGCAGGAAATCATTCATTATTTGTAAATAATGAAAATAATTTTGGTAAGTAAAACTACTATTTAATGAAATAGCAATAACCATTACTTATAATTATAAATATGCGACTTTTTTCGCATACGTTAGTGAAACTATAATTATACTCAAAATAATGTGTAATAGGTCTGCTTAGCGCTTTCGAGATTTAATGTTCGAATCTCATACTCATAGCTTTGTGAATGAATACTGTTGTTATTTATTGTACACATATGCAAATGAGTTTGAATATTTAATTAGTCCATTGTTTAGAGAGAGCAAAGCATGCCTCTCTTCTATTAATGGCACTGGGATCATTTGCAATGTAAAAAGCCTCTTTAACTTTTCTTTTGGCATCACTCTTCTCTGTACAAACTATTTGGGCAGAACTAGGTTCAAATACATGGCTCGTAAAGAGGCTTTTTATATTGCAAATGATCCCAGTGCCATTAATAGAAGAGAGGCATGCTTTGCTCTCTCTAAACAATGGACTAATTAAATATTCAAACTCATTTGCATATGTGTACAATAAATAACAACAGTATTCATTTACAAAGCTATGAGTATGAGATTCGAACATTAGCGCTAAGCAGACCTATTACATATTATTTTAAGTATAATTATAGCTTCACTAACGCATGCTAAAAAAATCGCATATTTATAATTACAATTTTCACTAGTGAAGAGAAAAACAATTTATTACTTCTTATAATTGGTTGCACATAACTATTGCCAATCTGGTTTTATTTGTATTGCAGTGTAATGTACAAGTCTACCACATTCCTAATTTAAGTATTCAATTCCTGAGTTGAAAAAAAAATTCACATGACTGAAAAGCCATAGGAAAGATAAAATTTAAAAAAAAAATAATAATAATTGGCCATAGAAAAGACGGCACTCATTATTCTCAATACTTATTTGCAATATTTACAGAAAGAGTTGAAATCTTAATTTTGCAGTGAGATATTTGAAGATTTTTATTTTTCAATATATAAAATATTCTAAAAAATTATCAAACCAAGGAGTATTTCCAAAATATTCTGGTTATGCTTTAGATTTTGTTCTGGTGTAAAAATAGAAATGTTTTAGTTGGGTAACTCTAATAAAAGAAACTTGAGGATGATTATTGCAAAGTTTATTGGATACATATGAAAATTAATTGGTAATCTTATTTCATATTTTCTTGAATAGGACTGGTTTCTCTGCATAAAGTTTTAAAATTGAAATCTGGCCATCTGTGATTTTTTTGTACATTTAATTTTAAATAAGTAAAATTTTTTGAAAAAGATATATAAAATTGGTTTTGTATAAAAATGTTTTGTTCAAGAAAATTTGTTTGTTTAAAATAGTTTAAAACAATTTGGGATTTCTTCAATAAGCCATTTGCTTTTTCCAAAGTAAGTCACACAAAAAATGCATTGGTGTTATTGTTTTGCTAAGATTTCTGACCAAGTTTTGGACATTGCTTGTTCTAGTATATGTTAATAATGAGATCATCACCAAAGATATGATCAAACTAAATGATATCAAATCAAAATTCAAATGAATTCAGTTTTGAATGATAGACTTTTACTTATTGTTCATTTAATTTCTAAGCAAAAAGTCATTGATGTAAACAAATCCATATTAAAATACCTATAAACAATTGTTACTAGATTAATATCATGAAAACCTACCATCATCATAAAGATTTAGATCTGGTGGGCCCACAGATCTTTAAGTGACTGAGAAAATTAAGATTTTTAAAAATAAGTTTACAATTTAAGCTTTTACAAATTCTTTCAATATTATTAATATGTCTGTACTTTAGAGTCCGCATACTTTGTAAAATGTTACAACTTACACGCTATCATTGATAATCTCTTATTTTTAAACTTGAAACATTCCATTTCTAATCAATCATTAAATGATATCATTAAATTTGTCTTGAAATAACTACAAGCAATTATTGTTAGGTTGATTTCAGATTATGAAAATCCAATAACCATACAAAATTTTAGGATTGATAGATACAGACACCTATGAAGCATTGTTGAATATTGAGTTTTTAATCAGATTGGAATTGAATAATTACAGTATTTACGATTCTTTTAATACTATCTCTGTTTTAAAATAGTCATATGCCATAAAAATGAGATATGATTTGCACGATATCATCAATACCATTTCTCATAAAAATTTGGAGGAATTATCAGATAGTAAGGTATGGAGTTTAATATGCAAATGATGTAGAAAAATTATTATCATAATAGATCATATAATGATTCCTCTCTTCCTAAATTTTGTGAATATTATCAAAATAATTACTTTCCTGAATGCCTACAAACAATGACATTTGACAGGACCTGTCAGTTATGTAATTCAGTTAATAAATCAATCTTTCATATCATTTATTAGTAACCTTTTATTGACTAACTGAAACGCAAAGTAATAATTTTCAAACAAAATATCGGCCACATTTCAGCATCCTCATTTGCCTTGAATAATATATTCAAAAGAAGAATTCATTTTTTCCCCATGTGTCATAACATCGGCTGGGAAGCGAACCTGATAACCAAGGACAACTGCTTGTAATGCGGCTGTGCTGACCTATCGACCACCAACGCTTGACAAGAAGAATTGATTTTTTCTATGTCGATCTAAAAGATTTCCCAGGCACAACTAGCTCATTCAAAGACATTGTAGTTTTCATAACCAGTTATGATATGAGTATTATAATGTATTTAAATACAACCACATATTGTAAGGTTGAATAAATAGTGGATGCCAGATGGAATAGTGCTATAATGCCAATATTTCCAGACCAGTTTCCGCTGATGAAAATTAGAATTCAAAGCTGGAACTAATGTACTAATGAATCTAGGAATAACGTTTTTACTTCTTTATATTATTCAACCTGATGGTCTAAAGTTTAGAAATTCCTGATATTTTGAATCTATGTTAATTTGTTTGCATAAAAATATCTATTTCTATACATTTTAACGATTTCGCTTTTATAGAAAGCGGCTCATTTAAAGATAAGGTACTTTATATATATATAATTTTTATAACCGTTTGGCTTTAAAATATGTGAGATTCTAGACTGGAATAAATTTGGATTGTGTTGACATTTATTAATATAAATATCAAACCTGTTAGTGTTGTTATAACGGTTTTACTTTCTTTAAAACATACACACACACACATACTTTTTTTAATGAACTCAGATATCTTAAAATATTTTTGGTAAAAAGTGTGGGTGGGTGTTTTTAAAATTTAATTAAAGCAATGAAATAAGAGCGGACAAAATTTTGGTCAGTTTGGAACTGTTTTATTTTTATTTACAACTTATTTAATAATTTTCTTTCATATTAAATATAAAATAAAAAATGTAGAATAGTAAAATATAGAAAATTAGTATGTAAAAGTTATGCTGCAGTATTAAATAAAATGTGTTTAAACTTCTCCACTGTCCCATCCCTCACATAAAATAATATATCATTTGGTTAGGCAGCCAGTAAAGAAATTTAAAATGTTTTCTCATTGCTAATATTATTTTGGGAATAACTTATTTAACTTTTTAGGAAACTATTATTAATATAAACAGAATTGAATAGTTAACAGATTTATTTTTTATTGTTATATTTTCATTTACCATTGTCAAACTCCCTCCATTCACAACTTCGACGCCATCCATTTCAGATAAATACACTAATGATTATTACTAATCATTTTCGAAACTAGACATTATCTCTAGCACAGATATAAACTTTAAACCTCAGTTAAAGATTAATATATCTCAAATTCATATAAATAAAGATATAATAAAAAACAAATGACCCCCAAGATGCATTTCGTGCTGAACCAGCACTCATCATTTGGCCCAGGTTACTATCTCTCATATATATCTCTATTATATGCAAAGTATTTATCTAAAGTAAATTGTTATATTTCATAAGATATTACATACGGGACAGAGAAAGTTGAATAACTCCGTGTGTGTAAATTTAAAAAATCAGAGATATTAATCTTTAACTGAGGTTTAAAGTTTATATCTGTGCTAGAGATAATCGGTTGGCGGCGAAGTTGTGAGTGGAGGGAGTTTGACAATGGTAAATGAAAATGTAACAATTTACTCTAGATAAATACTTTGCATATAGTAGAAATACATATGAGAGATAGTGACCTGGGCCAACTGATGAGTGCTGGTTCAGCACGAAATGTATCTTGGGGGTCATTTGTTTTTTTTTATATCTTTATTTATATGAATTTGAAAAGAATGGGGTAGTGTGGAGGTGTTTATTACATCTATAAATTTATTTTTTAGTTTCACGATTAATCTACTAGATTTTTAAAAAAGCATAGAATTCTTCACTCACTTATTCAGATACTGAATTTTGTAATAGCCCATGCTTACGAGCTAAATCATTCTTTAAATAATATTAATTGAAATTTATTTTTTATTATACAGTCATGCATATATACAGATCTCTAACATTCCTAAGTAGGGGATGCAGGCAATGTGACGGAAAAGTAATGGGAAAGGGGCAAATGAAGTACATAAACTGTGTCGCAATTTGAAACAATAATAATAATTTAACACTTAAAAAGTAAAGTGTTATCTTCTTGGATATCATCAGAAAGTGAGAAATTAATATTTTTAAATGAAATATTGTGGCCAGTTTTAAATATGGATATCGTCAGAAAGTTGATAAAAATGGATTTTAAAATAACCAATTTTTTATGTTAAATATATTTTTTATTAACTTTAAAAGCAAACTCATTTTTAAATAATCTATTTCCAAATATATGTGTCATCACTGGTTGTGATTGAGATTAGTTTATTTTTTCATCAATCATTGCCACTTAAAAGATTATAATTTTTTTTTGTAGATTCATGAGAGTTAAATTAATATTATTCAGTATTATTACATATTTATATGGAACTTGATTATATATGAAATTTAAAGACAAATAACTTTCTCATAAGTTGTGGATAAATTATGACATTCAAATACCAGTAATCACTAAAGAATAAAGTGAATCCACCTATTGTTTAAACTTTTGACGGTTATAAACTTTCATTCACTAATAATTCTGGAAATAAAAAATTAAAATTATTTACTAATCTAATTTAAACATGCCATAATTTTTTTTAAAATTACAATTGAGAATATAAAGAGTAAGAATTGAATCTTATTTTTAACACTTTTTAACAATTTGTAAATATAAATACCAAGTATGCTTAGCTTAATGTATATGAAATTTAAACAGAAATATCTCTCCCATAAGTATGAATAAATAACGCACATATTCCATTAAATAATAAAGAATAAAGTGAATTTATGTATTTTTTTAAGTTTTTGATAGATATAGATGTTGCTGGAAATAAAAAGTGAAAATTGAAATTTAAATGGAAATAAATTTCATATACATTAAGTTATGCATAGTTGATATTTAATTATGTATAATTTAAATGAAAACACAATTTTTCTGGAAACTAAATATAAATAATATATCAGTAAATAAAACTATATATTCAAGATTTTGATAGTTTAAGTTTTCATTTACTGACCTTTCTGGAGATAAAGAGCAGAAATTATATATTTATATTTAAAACAAGAAAATGTCACATGTCTCTATCACATGACTTCAGCTTAACATTATTTCAGTAGCACTAATCTGGGAATATTGGATGGGATAGCAATAGTATTTATCAGACTTCTAAATATATTGGTAAGCTTTTACAAGACTTTTAGGATTTGGGAAAAATACTATTGCTTCATCATTTGACTTTGTAAATAGTATTAAAAATTTGGTGATTGATGAAAATGATGTTATTGCTTCATTAGATGTTACAGAAATGTATGGATCTATTGATAGAATGAATTCCATAAAAATAATTGAACATGCATTAAAAAGTAAAAGTATTAGTAAATATGTGATAAAATTTATTGTTGATTCTTTAAAAAATTTTAATGATAACATTGTTGCATCTTTTGAGGTCAATATTATAAAATGTCTAAAGGTTGGCCTATGGGTCTGCCTGTATTTGCACAAATTTACAATTTCATTTTATCTACATATGAGAGTACTATTTTTAATATATGTACTTTTTGAGATATTAAAATTTACAAAAGATATGTGGATGATGTTTTTGCTTGTCAAAGTACTAATAGTATAAATTTGCTTGTAAAAGAATTAAATAAGTTGAATGGCTTAAAATGGATTATTGAACAGGAACAGGACAAAAATATTAAATATTTAGATTTAATGATTACAAGAGATATCAGTATATTAAATTATAAACTAATAATTAAGCCACTGCAAAAAAGAGGATATATAAATTGTAAATCAAAAGTACCAATGATGCATAAGATGGCAAGTTTTAAATCTTTTTTGTTTCAGAATGAAAAATTATGTCGTTACCAAAGTGATATACTGAAAAATATTGAAATATTTGCCAATGAATTGCTTGATGTTGGTTATAAAATGTAACAAATAAACAATACTTCATGTCAATTTAAAAAAGTTATAATGATTTAAAAGAAATGAAGATTAATAGTAAACAATGAATATCTATTCCATTTATTTTAAATCCACAAATGAAATTTTTTAAGGATATATATAAGAATGTTTTTAATGTTTCATTCTACATTCCAAACAATATTAATAAATTAGTCAATAATTCTAAGAATGTCATACCTGTCAAGCAGAAAAGTAATGTCATATATCAAATTTTTTGTGATTGTATGCTATCATATATAGGTGAATTTAGGTGCAGTATTGAGAAGAGATTGAGGGAGCATGAATTGTTATATAAGTGTGTAAAAAGTAAAAATAATTGTGATTTAATGTCTCTTTCAGTTTTCTTTGATGATGAAAAAAACATGTAAATATAAATTTAAATTTAATTTTGAAAATGTGAAAATTCTTCATGAAGAGAGAAACCATAATAAAAGAAAAATTAAAGAGGCAATTTTTATAATCAGGAATAAAATGCATTTAATAAATCGACAAGCTGCTATCATTAAAATACGAGATTCGTGGGATTTGAATTGATGACGCTTGCTTCCACTTTTTTTTTTTAACTTAATGGCAGTTGAGCAAGCTTAAGAAATTAACCAAAAGTACTTCTGCAGATTTAAAGATTGTTTGTAATAGTTTGTAAACCATTAAATTTATTATTTCAATTATAATTACAATTTTGTTTTTAATTAATGAACATTTTATTTATTTTACATATATATTATAACGGTCAGGGAGAACATAAAAGTTCTTACTGTATCTACCATACAGGGTGCCACCAGGCCATTTGAACCTGGAAAATTTATATTGTAGGCAGATACGTGCTGTTAAAGATCCAATTTTTATTTTATTGACCGTCAGCTCATGCCACTAGCTCAGTGAGACATAGAGATTTATAAAATATAAATTCTTATTTAAAAATATTTTCAATTTAACAAAAAATAAAATAAGCCACTGCCAGTAATAACACACACAAACATTTATTAAACATATATAAAATTTAGAATTATTTTAGTATAAATTTAATTTTTTTATAAAACATTTATAACTTTACTTTAGATTTTAATTTACATTTTAACTTTTATTTTAGAAGTTCACACAGATGAATTTAATATTTTACTATAGTGTCGAATATGAATAGACTACATAGATTGCATTTGAAAAGAAAATATTCTATCCCTGATTTAACCTTAGGCCAAAAGTTTGCAGTCAAAACAATGCCAATCTATCTGATATATTGATGTATTCAATGCAGCATAAATACGACAGCACAATACCATACTGTCAGGAATGTACATCTGAACAGCATGGTTATAAAGAAGAAATTGTTTCTCATCCATTACAGGAATGTTACATCTGTCTGGTGAGAAGAACAATAAAAAAAACTCCATAGGAAGGGATTGCAGTCCTTTTTGCCATATTACTATCCCATTCCATAGGCTAAAGGGGTGATCCAAGGACCAGGGAATACGTCTGCTTCTGATAGTCAGTACAAAATGGGACTTATTTTGCCCAAGTGCAGTGTATAATGTGATCCTGCACATAGTGGATCTTCATACTACATTTACTTATTACACGTATATCCAATCCATTAACCCAATTTAACTACAAAACAAATAACCTAAGATTTACTCTCCTTTAATTAAACTAATATAGCTTTACAAATCTATGCTGCCATTTGTGCCCAACTTAAATTTAACATTTATTAAGTTTATTTAACAAAAAAATCATAATAAAAACTTAAAAGAACAGAAAAAATAAATTAATGGAAATGATTTTACAAAAAAAAAATAATACATTCAATAAAAATAATTAAGAAATAATTTAGTCAGATAGAAAATTCTATTTCTATTTAAATACTGAAAAGTTTAGAATTTAGAGTTCTTATTGTTTTCAAATTAATGTTTATTAGAGTTCATAAAGTTCTTATGGTTTTAAAAAGTTCATCCTTAACAGTTGCTTGCAATTTGGGATCCAGCATTAATTCCCCCAATGTCCTGTGGTCTGCAATATAGAAAAACGATGTCATTTCTTTTTTATAGAAAAACTGAAGGAATTGAAAGTGCATCTTTCAATCCCTTCTCCTTCAATTCTCTCCACATTAACACATATAGCACACCTCTGCTTTCCCATCTCTATCTTCTCCTTATTTATTTCCAAATTTTTCCTTTTATTGTAAACTTTCAGATTGAGTGGACATTACATCACGATGATGATGATCCTTCCATTGAGGTCCATTTCCTGAGGGATTTCTTTTCTTGGCCATTCGGTTTCTATTGTTTTTTCTCTTCTATCTGACATTTACTTATAAATTTTAAGATGCCCAAGGGCTAGTTTACTAATTGAAAATAATCATTTCCATTTTACACAATAGCATTATTTAAATTATTGTACATTATTTTTATCTTTAAATCTTTTAAGTTTTTTCTAAAAATTTAGTTTTAAAATACCTTTTTCTTTTTTAATAGTTTCCTTTTAATAATTTTTTTTCATCTGTGTGATTTTATATATGTATAAGTTTAGATGATTTTTAATTTTCAATTTTTAATTCTTAAAAAAAGAAGTTTTTATTTGCGAACTTTTATTTTTAATGTCTAATTTTTTTTTAAAAAATAATGTAACGGCATGTGTGCCCATTACATATCAGTAAACTTGCTTAAAAAAAAAAATAAACAAAAAAATATTTTTACTTAGGGTTTGTAATTATGGTACACGATTAACGAAAATTTACAAAGCCATTTGGTTAGTAATTTTACAAAAAGACTATATACAAAAAAAAAATGTTGACAATCATTTTCCTATGAACCATCTATGTTTATGCCCCCCCCCCCAATAGTTCCCTTTCCCTACATTTCATTTTTAACACATGGCATGACAAGCAAATTATTTATTTAAGAAGGTTGCATTGAAGTAAATATGTTTTAAGAAATAATGGGTATATACCTGTATATTTGCAGCACAATTATATATACCACCAACTTATTTATGATTAATTGAAATGCTTAAATAGGGTTACACTGAAGTAAATTCCCAAAAGACACGCATCGTAAGGTGTCACATTTACAATCATAAACTTACGTGGCTGTGCATGCCTATACACATTAAAGCATAATATATATTAACAAAAAAAAAAAAAACTTATATTATTTGCAACCTTTTGACTTTTTCTTTTTAAAAAAAATACCAAATTACAATTTAAAATTATTAATGTATTTTCTTTCTCGTGTTTAATATATGTGCTATTTCTTTCTGGCAGTGCTTTTATAAGATTTAAAGTATCATTAACAAAAAAAAATTTACTTAGGGTACTCGTGGTTTATTATAACATGTTGGGAATCCAATTATATAAATATTTTAATTATGCAGAAGTACATGGAGTCACTCAACTTATCTCTCTTTTTTCATGTCCAATATGTTTTTTAAGATATACTTAAGACTTTCAGATATATTGATCTTCAACTGGCTTTTAAATTTTATATTTGAGTTAGAAATAATCTCTAATTTATAAATGATTAATAATAATCAGCAATGTATTTATCTGAAATAGTGTATCAGAAGTCATTAGTGCAGAAATTTTGATACTTTGATATCAAAGTGTAATAATTAGATATTGGTAAATACCTAACAAATAATAAATACAAGTGGAATAGGATTGAGCCAAATGATAACTGCTATATAAACATCACATGATCACTATCTCATACTAGCACAATAATTGTTATTAAACAATTCAAAACAAAGCAAAACTCTCCATATAGTAGTGCCATCTTGTGCTAACAAGAGCAATCAATGGATGCCAGAAGGTTTGTGCATAAAATCCCTATCTAGTGCCTACTCACCCAATATTCCCAGACTAGTTTCTGGCTTGTGGCCTTCATCAGTGAGGAGCCTTGGATCTGAGAGCACTGCACCTAGATCTTAGGATCTAATGCAACCCTCCAGCACCCACCTTTTAACTCTATTTAACTACAAAACTATGAGAATGAAATTGAAAACACTATTAATATTTCCAATCCAAGCTCAATAGCTTATATAGTCATATGGGTCTGAACTCAATTCAGTATCCATACATTTTGGTGTCTTTGGCTTTTTAACAACCATAGCCACCACTATCCTATTAGGCAGGATTGGTGTTAAACCACTAAACATCACATGATCACTATCTCATACTAGCACAATAATTGTTATTAAACAATTCAAAACAAAGCAAAACTCTCCATATAGTAGTGCCATCTTGTGCTAACAAGAGCAATCAATGGATGCCAGAAGGTTTGTGCATAAAATCCCTATCTAGTGCCTACTCACCCAATATCCCCAGACTAGTTTCTGGCTTGTGGCCTTCATTACAAACCTTCTGGCATCCATTGATTGCTCTTGTTAGCACAAGATGGCACTACTATATGGAGAGTTTTGCTTTGTTTTGAATTGTTTAATAACAATTATTGTGCTAGTATGAGATAGTGATCATGTGATGTTTAGTGGTTTAACACCAATCCTGCCTAATAGGATAGTGGTGGCTATGGTTGTTAAAGAGCCAAAGACACCAAAATGTATGGGTACTGAATTGAGTTCAGACCCATATGACTATATAAGCTATTGAGCTTGGATTGGAAATATTAATAGTGTTTTCAATTTCATTCTCATAGTTTTGTAGTTAAATAGAGTTAAAAGGTGGGTGCTGGAGGGTTGCATTAGATCCTAAGATCTAGGTGCAGTGCTCTCAGATCCAAGGCTCCTCACTGATGAAGGCCACAAGCCAGAAACTAGTCTGGGGATATTGGGTGAGTAGGCACTAGATAGGGATTTTATGCACAAACCTTCTGGCATCCATTGATTGCTCTTGTTAGCACAAGATGGCACTACTATATGGAGAGTTTTGCTTTGTTTTGAATTGTTTAACTGCTATATACATATTGTGAATCATTTGTCTTTTTCAAATGGCTTTATTTATATGTTTCAGTAGAAGATAATAAATGTAAACATGAAATTAACATAGCTTTATGTATATGTAATTAATAGGAGAAAACTATTTTCCCTCAGACTTTGGATAAATGACACTCTGTATGCTGAGTAAAGATTTGAGACGTAATGAACAAATAATTAAAAAAAGAAGAAATCCATCTATTTTTGGAATTAGTTGGATTCATTCTATTCTGGCCTTTTTGTTCAACATGCAAAATATTATTTATTCAGAACCTAAAAGAATTGTTTTCTCTTCTTAATTCCATATACATTAAGCTATTTGATTATTAAAACAAGATTATTAAAAAAGAGATTCTATATCTACGAAAAAATTAAAAGATTGAAGTGGAGTTGGGGTGAACATATTGCTAGAAGAGATGATAGTAGATGGACAATTGAAATTTTAAGCTGGATTCTAAGAGATTGTAAATGATCCAGAAAAAGACCACATGTGAGATGGATGGATGAAATAAGAAAGTGTGCAGGGGTGATGTGGAGAAGAGAAACTAAAGATCAGAGAAGATGGATTGAACTTGGGGTGACCTTCATCCTGCAGTGGATTGATAATGGTTGATAATGATAGTTGATTATCACTCTAATAATTATTGTTATATTTTCTGCCTGTCATATATATACTACAACTAACAAACAATTAGTTATTACCTACAAACTATCTCATTTTTAAAAAAAATCATTGGCATAATTTTTTTAAGATTTAGAGTATGAGTGATGTTAGGAAGCCATTGTAACCAATAAAATATACTAGTCATTGTAACTATATAAATAAACATTAGTTAACGCAACTGAATAAAAAATGATAATTAAATCAATATTGTGAAATTACACTTATATCTAATAATAGATTCTTTCAACAAAGAATCATCCCTTTCCTCTTTCCACATATATAAAACACGTTCATAGTCGTACACTGGCGCTATTTATAACTAATTAAAAATATCAATAAATTAAATATGAAATATCATCAAGTTGGATTCAGTTTACCTATGTGTATGTGTTTTATCTGGGCACTACTAGTTCTGTCTACACCTAGATAAAGTTATATCATATATTTATTCATATGTGTACCTGGTTCAAACCCACTTGGTATATTCTTTACAACACATGCACTTGTATGAATAGAAAATTATATCCTTATATTTTAGTTGTGCCAATAAAACTATAAGATTCCAATATCATAAATTATCATTTAATACTTTCAAGGATGTTATCAGCTCAGTTTAAGTACATAGATTTACAGATGCATAGATGCTCTTGCTAATGGCTCACAAACATACATAGTGAGGACCATTATTTATATATGGCAATTAAACCCATTTATTTAATCTATTTATTAATAATACTATTGACGATGATGATGATGATGATTCCAGCCACAGTTTTTGCAATTGACTCACAACAATAAATTTAGCCTTTCATAAACCTATAATTATTTACTTAAAACATTATTATATTTAAACTGTGATTTAACCACTAATGTTCATTAGTGATGATGAATGATCATAATTAAATAACAAAATTTAAAATATACAATACTAATAATAATAACATGAAAGCCAAATATTGTATAATTATATTTATTAAGATTCTTTCCTTTTAATAAAACAAATTTCTAATCATCCAATTGACTTCAATTATTATATCAATCAAATAATACATTATTAAAACAAAATATTAAATACTGTATGTGTAACCAAGTAAGAAAATTAAACATATGTAGATGCTCCTATCCATCTAAGATATGCTGGTTTAAAATGAAGCATTAAAAAAACATTCCATCTAATGCTTATTCAATATTTCTCCCAGCTTTATTATATACATTATAAATGCAATACAAAAGTCATTCATGCAATATGTGTGTGTTCACTTTCATACATGTGAATCTATACTTTATTAATTTACTCCCTTAAAAAAACTAATAAGCAATAAGATTCTAGTCTAACTTATTTTGACTTATCTTAATTGACTTATGTCTGTATAAGCATTCACCCATTCACACCCATGATATGTTAGCATATATATTATGTTAAAATGTTTCCCTTCATATTATCATTCATAAATAAATTGTATACATTAAAAAAAATTATTTAAATCTTGAGCAAAGCAACATTTATATCAAATTTAAATAGGCAAATAAATAAATAAAAACATCATAAAACACATATTGACAGATTGCTCAAGTACTGTTGGTTAACCTAACAAACGACAATAAATAAAAGGATATATTAAATTACAATTAAAAATATTCAAAGATAATAAAAATTAAATCTAATAACTTCAAAATGTATTTGTGGTATTATTATGCATAATGACAATTAGTAACATAAAGTAAGTAAACAAACTTTTAATGTTTATGTATTTTTTAAAAAAAAATGATGTTTGACCTATAGGAGATTCAAATGATTACTTTAAATAAATAAAAAAAAGATTAATAAAATTTCAAAGTTACCACTCCATTTTTCAGTTCTTACAAATGTTGATGTGATGTGATGTGATGTATTTGGCTTCTCCTTAAACGAAGTCAAGAATATCTCAGCAACTATGCCCAGATAAACCTGTTAGCCACTTTATTTTCCATTCCCCACTCTAAGTCTTCCCATATTCTGCCCCATCCCATTTCCACAACATAATCGTTATCCACTCTATGGCTTTTAAATCTAAATCCCCCTTATCTTTTCGCAAACCCAGCATAAAAACTAATAACTCACTTTCTGTATAGTTACTTTGTTCATACCTATTCTCCCATAACTTCATTATCTGTACCCTTTCTGCTTTCAAGCATTTACATTCAGTCAACAAATGCCTAATATTTTCTATACCTTCCTTACACAATTTGCACACTAAATCACTCATAGTTTTCCATTTACATGTATATTCTCTTGTTGCTAAAGATCCCGTTCAAGCCTTAAACAATAAACTACTTTCATTACTATTATCATAAATTAACTCGCTTCCAATATTCCGTTTACTTCTATACATATTTAAACTCTTCTTACTCTCCATACTACTTCTCCATATCTCCAACTCCCTATTTTTTATTAATCCTTCTATTCTTTTATCCCATTCCTTACCACTATAACACTCAACAATCCTCCTAACACAATCATCCCACCTTTTATACAAGTATACCAATATAAATTCTTTATCCAAATCTTTTGCATACCACATTACCTTTCTCACCCATCTTGTTACCTGCCCTTTATTCATAACTCAATTAAACACTATTTTGGCTATTTTTTTACTATCCATAAACTGCAACCTACCAAACATTTTCATTTTACTTTTTGCATCTCTCATATAGAAACTTGACCATCCCATTTCTCCTTGAATTGTCTCCTTTGCTGTCCACATCTCTGCACCTAATGCATGTCTTCCTACATGCCTTTGTACTTTCTCTAAATAATCTAAAATCCTTTTACTAACACATAATGCATCATTACCATATGTTAACCCTGCTACTGCAACTCCCTTCTGTACAATTCTAGCTACATCATATTTATTATATGAAAAATATTGTTAGTTTCTTTACCAAACCCTTACTTTTCTTTGCTTCATTTACTGATTTTTTCTTCCATTCATCCAAGCAATTTTCCTGATTACATAAGATGATTCCCAAATACCTATATCTATCCACCACACTTAACTTTATATCCCCCAATAAAAAAACTACATCCTCTCTTTCCCCAGTATTCACCATCATTATATTTGATTTTTTTTCACTAAATTTAATCCCCATCTCTTTACCCCCTTGCACATGTCCTCAACATAATATCCATATCTTCTCTTCTTTCTGCACATAAAAAGATATCATCCACACAAAAAAAAAGACCCGACAAAGTAATTAACGGTATCTCTGCCCCTCTTTCTAGTCTTTCTATTGCTTTCTCCATTTCACTCAAAAACAACAAAAACAAAATCAGTGACATAGGGCATCCTTGCCATAATCCCACCCCCATTTTTAACTTTAACTGATTCTATATCCCCTAATTGGTAAGTATAATAATTATTTTCATATAATTTCTTAATAATATTTACTAAAGCTTCATCCATTCTCAAATTGGCTAATCTTACCCATAATCTATTTCTGTTTACTCTATCATATGCTTTCTCTATATTTATAAAACATAACAATCTACCTGAATTCCTACTCATCTCCATAAGTTGTGTAACTACAAACAAACTATCTCCTATGTGCCTATCTGACCTAAAACCTCCTTGCATTCCCCCCACTACATTATTAATTCTTCCATCCATTTTACAACTCTTACAGCTACCATATATGCGAAAAGTTTATATAAAACTGATGTTACCGCTATCGGTCTACAATTATTTAACTTTCTATGATCCTTACCCTTTCCTTTAAATAATAATCTTATTCTTGTATTATTCCAACTACCTGGAAAAACTGTCTTCTGTGCCATCTTATTAAAACATGATAATAACTTTGCTTTTGCTCTATGCCCTAAATTCATTACCATCTCTGCTGCCCATCCATCTAAACCTCTCGCCTTTCCACTTTTCAATCTCTTTCCTGCCTTATTGAATTCATTTTTTGTGAACCTAATATTCCCATTACTAACTGCTTTCATGTTTTCTATCACTAATTCCTTCACATCTAACATCTTTTCTATATCTATTACATATCTATTTAAGATTTTCTCTAGCTCTCCTCTAGAGCTACATTCTATTCCCTCATCATCTATTAATACTATCTCTCTTTCCCCTACATTTCTCCTTTTAATATAATTCCAAAATTTTTTACTCCCATCTCTTCCACTTTTATTAATATCCTCCAACAATTTATTATTTAACTTCATCATCTCTATATAATTATTTATTTTAGCTAGTTTCTTCTTTTCTAAGTACTTTCCCCATTTAACATAATATCATTTTCACTTTCTTTATTCTTAATAGCACACTTATATTCTCTGCATGCTTTTTTCCTCTCTTTTACACTTTTACTAACTCTCATTTTTTTATTACTTTTATTCTTCTGCATATTCTCGACTAAAACCTTATTTGCCATTTTTTCTATTTCACCACACCAGTCCTTATATTCATCCCCAACCAACTGCTCCTCAACTTTTATTTTATACTTTTCCAACTTATTCTTATCATTCACTCTCCATCCACATCTTTCACTATTATTTTTACCTTTATTTCTATCCTCCATCACATTACTAACCATTTCTATTACAATAAAGTTATGATCACTATTACATACTCTCTCTTCATTATCAAACACCTTAATTTTCCGTATTTTATTCATTCCCTCTTTCTCTACCAATACATAATCTATTGTGTGGAATACATTATTCCTAGACCATGTGTATTGTCCATCATACACATTTGATAAATT
Organism: Epiperipatus broadwayi; assembly: GCA_028023455.1. Classification (NCBI taxonomy): domain Eukaryota; kingdom Metazoa; phylum Onychophora; class Udeonychophora; order Euonychophora; family Peripatidae; genus Epiperipatus; species Epiperipatus broadwayi. Next base: position 2,792,948 of record JAQFVV010000094.1, read on the forward strand.
CCCAATGCTCAAATTTACTCTTTGACAAAATTCCTTCAAAAACTGAGCATTCTTATTATCTACATCATCAATTTCTTCAATATGTCCATTCATATCCCCTATAATTATTATTCTCTTCTCCTTTTCTTTAAAACTCTGTATATCCTTAACTAGGCATTCATATATACTATTGTTCCACTCCATTGCAGTTTGACTATCTCCAGTGGCTATATACACTACAGCCACTATCCATTTTTGTCTACCCAACCTTATTTCAAACCACAAATGCTCTTGACATTTAACAGTATTTAATTTTTTTTCCCGATATAACACCTATACCACCACCCCTTTTGTCTTTTTCTTTTCTGTTTATACCCTGCCATACAACCTCTTCCAAAATAGGTTCTTCTTCTTCTCTTAGATGAGTTTCCACTACTGCTAATACCTCAAGCCCTTCATTTTTAATTGATTTATTTAATTCCAGCCATTTTTCTGGTCTCCTACCACCTTGCATATTCAAAAACCCAATTTTAACAATTTCTTCTTTCCTAACTACTCTTTTATAAATTCTTTTGATTCCTTCTTCTCCATTATGTTTATAACAAACTTTCTTACCACTAATCTTACAAAACCATTCCCTCTCCACATCTACACTTATATTTAAATCAACCATCTTTTGCTTATTTCTTATATCCCCTCCATTCTCCTTCTTTTTGATAATATTACCAATTTAAAAGCCCACCCCCCTTTAAAAGTTTCCCGAATTATATTCTTTAAATATCAGACTCCCTAAAACTTCACTTTACTATATAACTCCCTCTTTCCAATAAACCAATTACCATACATCCACAAACACAACATTATTTCTCTCACACAATTTTTTCACTCTCTCATTTATAGAACATGCCCTATCTAACAAATGCTTCTTATCAAATCTTGGTAATAGTCCCACTACTCATACTCTTCCTTTAATGTCTCTCAAATTCCTAATCAATTCTACATATTCATCCATTACTTTCTCTGATGGCTCTAACAAATTATTAGTCCCTACCATTACATATACATCTCTACTACCATGATTTTTTACTTTATCTGTCATATCCCTAATTTTTGCTCCAGGCAAACATACTCTAACATACCTGCTTCTATTTTCTCTTGCAATTATATTCCCATATTCTCTTAATAGTGAATCTCCTATCAATACTGCCTCATAGTCTACTTTCTCTACTCCATCTGTAACCTTTTATACCACCTTCTGAACCTCCTTATCCATTTCTTCCTTATCATTTCTACTCAATAATTCCTTTATCTCCTCACACTTCATCTCTAACAATTTTAATTTTACTTCTACATCCTTCATTTCTTCCTACTTCCTCCACCCATATTTCCTGACCCTCCATTAAAACCATACTCTGTCCTATCTTTCTTAACTACATTTTGCTCCCTCTTCTCTGACTTTCTCTCTAGACTACCTACACTTAAAAATCACTTTCTCACCTCTTTAATCAAATTTACACACTGACTATATATCCAGAAACCTGTTACATCCTTCATATTCTTATTCAAACATTTTAAATGATACACCTCAGCACACACTGTACACTCTATAGTGCTCGTCTAACTCCTTTCTGCCGATCGTATATACATTGTGCCATACAAATGCAATCCATATTCTTATTTTTCAAGTCACCTATTATATATTTGATTTTATAATACCTCTCCTATTTTTCAAACACCCTTATACTGAAAAATAAAAAACTTTTTTACTTTTTCCCAAGCTTGATCAAACTACAACCACGTGTTTACTAACGTTAAGCCTTTTATCTCAAAATAAATGCCTATTTTAAAATTTAAAAAACCTTCAGTAACAAACTTAACTAAAACGAATTAAATTTACATACAATTTTTTTTATAAATACCTCTTTATAATACCTCTCTTATTCTTCAAACACCCTTATACAGAAAAATAAAAACTTTTTTACTTTTTCCCAAACCTGATCAAAACTATACCCATGTGTCTTCTAACGTTAGGCCTCCCAAACAAATGTTGCCTTTTTTCTCAAAACAAATACCTATTTTAAAATTCAAAAAACCTTCAGTAACAAACTTAACTAAAACAAATTAAACTTACATACAACTTTTTTATAAATATCCTTACGCTATCACACATTCAACAAGAACAACTTTTTTAAAAAAAAACAACTTCTAACGCTAAAATGGTGAACGAAAATCTTTCAGACAGTAAAACACAAAAATTTTCAATCTTTCAAATAACTCACTCTCTTGATCACAATTTATACTTCCATTCACAATAATTATTTTTTATATTGCTGCTCTCAAAAATCAATCTCACACGTAAAGAAAAATAAAACTAAAAAAAATTTTAAAAATATCAAAATTCAACTTAGCTCCATTTGCTTCTAATGCTGAAATTGTCCAAGTTGAGACAACAGACTGCCCTCTTGTGTATTAGCTTCTGGGTTGAGTTGGCTGAGCTATGGCACTTCACTCTATTCCTTCTTTTTACCATTTCAAATTTATTTCTGGCATTCTTGATGAAAATAAAAGAAAACTTTAAAAAAAATGATTAGTAGATTAGTTGTGGCTTGATGTGTGGATTATATATATATATATATCTTCTTCCATCTTTTCTTCTTTCTTATCCCTCTCTTCAAAGATGATGATTCTTTAATAGGCCATGGGATGGAAAAAAGTCTCTGAGATAGCATGTGGTTTTGGCTTGGCTGACTTGAAATGCAGCCATTCTCTGGGTTTTAAAGATATAAGTGTATGGGCAAACTATTGAGATTATGATGGTGAGATTCTGGCAATAAAATAATGAAATTTAACATGGTATTCTCAGTTTCCTTGCAGCTAAGAATATGTATAAACACCGTTCATTTTTTTCTAAAGTAGCAATTTATATATATAATATATAATTTATATATATAATATATAATTTATATTTATAATACCATTTTTTTTACTTTTCAGCTTCTTTTAAGGACTGAATCTTTATTGATCCTGATGGAAATTTACTGCTTGCTTCTACTAACTTTTTCCTTTTATGAAATATCTTTCATAACTCAGATATATATAATTCTCTCTGGAATAACTTAACTGCATTAGTGTTCATATATAAGCACATCTTCATTCATAGTATATAAAGCAATACCTCAGTATTTTGTTTTTACTTCTTCCCTCAGTGCAGGGAAAGAAAGAGCTTGAAAGGAGAAAAATAACACAACTACTGCTCCTGAACTGACTATTGACTGCTGAACTCAATCCTTTTTTTCACCAAGCTTTTTATATCTTAGTTTTCATAATTTATCTAACTTTGGGATAAGTCAAAGTCCCTTTGTCAGCCAGCCCAAAGATTATTTCACACAAAATGCTGTCATTTTAAAAAAACAACAGAACTCAAATTAATTTTTTCCTCCAGTTGTCAAAATATCATCTTTTCTTTTTGACAATTTAAAATTCAGATAACAAAAGACAAAAAAAAAATCAAAATCAAAATTTATGTATAATTAAAAGCAAGTGTCTCTGCATCTCTGCTTCACACATTTACACTTGGACTCCAGACAACATGTATGCTTTGCAGGCTATTAATCCATTGACCTTTAGATTTGACCCCAAACAATCTAGTCTAGTCTGTTTTATTTTAAAGAAAAATAACTATATAATGAAATTTTTATATTTAATATGAGTCTAATACAAATAACTCTCTCTTATAATGATCATTTTTCTCATTACTATTTACCAATCTTACCTGTTAATATTTATAATACACACACAAACAAAGATAAGAAATTTTATTTATTTATTTAATAATATATGTGTGTAGGAATTGGACTCTATTTCTACAATATATATATATAATCAAAATTATCCTGAATTCAAAACTCAACCAGACTAGCCAAAAAAAAATAAAATCTAAAACACTACCAATGATTTCACTGCTGCAAACAGACTTCTCAAGTGTAAAGAACTAAAAAACAATAACATAATGAAAGTATACATTACCCACAATTTCATTCACTTCCCATCCATCCTTAATATTAAAAGAACTTTTAAATAACTTAATTGCTTCAAAATCATAAATTTTTAATAATAAAGATTCTTTAATTCTTTTTTTATTTCATTTCTCTCAAACAAGACAAGTTTAGCTTCATCAAAATTAATAGTGTGGCCTGTAACTTTTTCATTGATATACAAAGCAGAATTAAAATATTTATTTATAACCTTATTTTTATGTACCTTTATTCTTTCATTTCAGCTCAAACTACTCTGATCTATATATAACTCCTAACAAAAACAAGAGATAATATGCACTACTTTATTAAATAATACAATGGAAATTTTTGATAAAAAGACTATTCCTGTTGTAGAATATATTATCCCTTGTTTTTGTTAGAAAGTATATATAGGTCAGAATAGTTTAAGCTTAAATGAAAGAATAAAGATACATAAAAGTAAATTTAGAAATAAATATCTTAATTCTTCTTTATATATACGTGAAAAAAGATACAGGGCACACTATTAATTTTGATGAAGCTAAGGTCGTTTTCTTTGAGAGAAATCAAATAAAAAAAAAGAATTAAAGAATCTTTATTAAAATTTATGATTCTTAAGCAATTAACTAGTTCTTTTAATATTAAGGGTGGTTAGGAAGTAAGTGGAATTGTGGGTAATGTTTAATTTAAATATGTTGTTGTTTTGTAGTGCTTTATACTTGAGAAGCCTGCTTGTAGCAGTGAAACAATTGGTAGTGTTTTAGATTTTATTTTCTTAGCTAGCCTGGTTGAGCTTTGGATTTGGAGTAATTTTGATTATTTATTGACTAGTTTAGTTTTATGCTTTTAATAGACATGCAGCAAACATTAAGGTCATGGAATTGTTGGAAGGTTAGCCTTTCAAAGAGTTAGCTGACAAACAAAGACTACAAGGATAATCAAAAGTGCTCCTAAGTGGAAAATTTTTTATTCTTTAGCAAAATAGTCACTGGTCATGCCAACAATAATTAAAAAAAAGAAGTATGCCAATTAAAAATATGTGCTCTATATCAACCTGTGTGTTGTTGCTAACAATTATTTAATTAAATTATATAATTGAAATAGTCCAACATACTAAATTATACACACATATATGGAAAAAGAATTCTTCAAGAACTGTATACTAATAATATGAAAAGTATATAAAGTCTCCAGCAGTAATATTTAGTTGGTAAGATGATAAAAATAAATACACATTTGCCTACAATCCAAAATTTTATATACAAAGCCAATCTAAAGAAGGCTAATTGTGGGAATAAAATTCCTATAATCATTGATTTAAAAAATATTTCTTTAATATATGTAATGCTTGGAGAATTCTTCTCTATAAACATATTACATAATATTTTATGCCCTAAAGTTTCTAATAAAAATTTTTATTTGGGCTCTGTCTTTTTATCATCTCCACATCATTTAAAAGAGTTGTAGTTTAAATACATATTTGAAACTTCCCACACCAATGCAAAAAACATCTGAAAATAACTCTAATGTAAAACAATTTGAAAAGCTAATTTATCACATATTTAGATAGAAAAGTAAGTAAAACCATAGTAAATAATGATTGTAATTCTTCATTGGATATTATTTATGATAGAAGCAATTACTTTGGAATCCTTGAAATATTAACTAGATTTCTGAATCAATTCTTGTTCTGGGAAAATGGGAAATTTTTCCAGATCTTTGAATAAGATTTTTGTATGATTGTTAACACATTGGTGCTTAAACATCACTTCACCTCTAAGAAAAAGTTCACGTGATGGTATAACAGGACTACATGTCAATCTATTACTGATTGCATCTAAAATAATAGATGTTATTTCCAATCATTTTTCAAACATTTTAAGATTTTTTTCTGATGTTGATTGTAAGTCATTATAATATTTTTAAAATAAAAACCAATCAAAAAAGATGAGCCTGTTTTGGTAAATGTTAAAATAAACTGTTGAGTGTGGAAGATTTGAACTCTCCGAGAGATTAATCCATCTGATTTTCAATTTAAGTCTTATAGAGTTTATTTTATCAATATTGATTAAAATATAATTTATTTTATTTTTTAATATTATTTAAATATTGTTAATAAGCTTAATCTTTTTTAAATATATATATATAATTTATTTATAATATTTATCTAATAGATTTATAATAATTATATTTATAAAGTGCATACTCGTTACTTAACATAATATTTATTAAGGCTAAAACCTTAAAACTATGCGCCTGAAAAAACGACAGTAGGGATCTCTGCAAATCTTTAACACAAGATTTATTTTAACATCATCAATTTAAATAGCTATAACAGAATAAAAATTAGAATGTACTTTTTATGTAAAAAAAAATATCTAAATACATATATTAAATGGTTTAAATGGTAGAAATTTAACAGAAATTTTGAATATATTTTTATAAATAGTTTTCTAATTTAAAGGTAATGAGCAAAATATTAACTAAAATCAGGCAGGAAAACTGAAACTATATTAGCTAGTAAATGTATTTGTTGATTTTTTTTTATAAATATTTTAATGTAAATCTTTTAAGTTAGCCTTGTCTTAACTTATTATCCAAGTATTTTTTTATTATCAAGATTGTAAATCAAACACTAACAACTTTCTGAAGTTTTCATTGTTAAATCAGATTTTCTTCTATGAATCTATTGCTTTCAACAAAATATTTTAAAAGTTTATAGATTGAAGTAATATAAATTTAATGAGAGAGAAAAGTATTTTTTAAAAAATAATTTTCAGCTATAATATTATGAACCAATTAAAAACAGGCATTGCTAGTTAAAAATTTTGTCATCCTAGTAAATGTAATTGTCTGAAATATTTTAAATCAAAAATGAATGCTTATAATTTAGCACAAATGTGTTTTAATAAGATCATAAACCAGACACTAATACACATATTTAGGAATATTAAAAGTATAACAGTTTTCTAAATATTCTCATAATTAAATAAGACTCTGATTAAGAAGATATATGAATGAAAAATGTGAGCTCGTATTTCAAATTCATCTGCTTATACATTTTCTTATTGTATTAAAATTAGCACTATACTGCATTCATATGAGTCTCACCACCTATCATTGACAATATTATAGAAATAAATTCAGCACATGATTAAACGTCCAGTATAGTTTAATTTTTTAGATAAAAAAATTTCTAAATTCAGTATTGTTTTTAGTAAGTAACTTTTTCTAAGACAAAAACAAACAAACAACTAAATTCCAAATTTTTTGGTCAGATAAGCATTAATGTTGGCCATAAAAAACTGGCAGGTAATATACAATAATGCTTTTATTATTGATTGAGAGTTTAGTCATTTATGTGCATTTCTATAAAATTCTTGACTGACTTCACCCACCCCAAATCTCTAGTAAAATTTTAAAATTATATGCTTTAAGATACTGGTTTTTGATATTATTTTGATTACATATAGACAGAGAAAGCAAAGAATAGAATTGTAGTAATAACCAACTCATCAGAATTTTAAAAATCCAGGCTATATTGTTTTTTTAAGTAGATCCAAGAATTCTCATCTAAGTGCAGAATTTCTTTTAAGTAGGTAATTTTATCTAAAAAGAAAATTCTAAATTGATTGGCTAGAATGAATGATTAATACAGAGAAAATGTGATAGGTAAATATGATGAAACTTTAATTTTTGACTGAGAAAACTTCATGCATATACAGGTATTAAAATTTGTGGTCTACATTACTATTAAAAAATAATTAAATCCATCTTTACAAAGGAATCTAATATATCGTGTGCGCACACACATTGTCTCTCTCTGTTTATAAGAAGTTCAAGCACCTAAATGACAAAACTGTCTGCATGGATCATGAGTTCTACAGCTATCCTCCTACTACTGCACCAAACCATACAGGGTTTCATTACTATTTGAAATTGGTAACAAGAGCAATAACCTAATTTACAGGGTCTCCTAGAGAAATACATGTGTAATTAATAGAAATTAGATCATATTATGAACCAGTTTCCCAAACTCAGTATTGGGCTAAAACTAGAATTCATATATCCATCTAGAATCCACCATTACTTTTATTACAGTATGCAAATTAAAAACTTAAAAATGTAATTCCTAAGAATTTGAACCCATGCCAATTTAAACGAATAACTATATGTCAGGCACTAGTTCAGAAACTGTATTTTTAAACGTATTCATTTATAATCTAATTTATGCACTTTGTATTTTTGGCAAAAGAACATTCAAATTACATTTAATATTTATCTTAAAAGTAATAATTGATTCTATACTTTATTGTACCCCAACTTATATAAATCTTGAGTAAACTATGGTTGAGAAAGCAGTACTATCCAGATCTCTAAATGCATTTTTAGTTTTTGGATTTCATGAGTGAAAAGTTTTGGATTGTCCATATTTACTCTGCAATTGCTTTCAAGCTAATGTTTTGGCTGCAAAACCTTAAAATGATGAAATTTTAATTTATTAGCTAGCACAATAGAAGTAAAGATAGTACTGGATAGATATATGACTATTTTCCATTGATTACTAACGTTTTACGTAGACAGTTGTATAGCAAAATAATGTAGAGTTGATTAAATATAAACTAGGAAAGTCACTTAATACTTTGTTTAATATAAAATTTAATATTAAAAGAAAAAATTACTTGTGGAAAAAAAAACGTATACATACATTATATGTATGGATATTATAGATTTGAGTAATTAATTATTTTAGAATAAGAAGTTAATGATTACTAATATTTAATAGTATAATTATTAAAAATGGATTATAACATTACTTAGCTTCAATTATCTATCTATCTACTTACCTACCTACATACCTATCTATCCTATCTATCTATCTGTCTGTCTGTCTATCTATCTATCTATCTATCTATCTATCTATCTATCTATCTATCTATCTATCTATCTATCTATCTATCTATCTATCTATCTATCTATCTATCTATCTATCTATCTATCTATATTTTTCATCTACTATCCCATTCATACATATATTCTTATAATTAATTGTCTATTTACTAGTTATCTATCCATATGTGCTGAATTTTCTATCTGAAGGCAAATTTTAAAAACCTGTGTTTGTGTGTGTATGTGCGACAGAGACAGATAATGTGTGTGTGCGCATATATATTTCAGATTCCTTTGTAAAGATGGATTTAATATTAAGTTTTCTAATGACATAGTTATTATCAACAGGATTGATAGAATTTGTAGAAATTTTGAAATTAAAATCAATACATTTAAATCTAAAATAATGATATTACATATATCATTAATATTTGCATGATATCGATGTTCAATTGATTTCACTGGCCATCAACGGATAGTAGAAGTTATACAAAGATATTGCTGAGACACCTAAAAAAAATAGAAATATCCTTAAATGATCTATATTATCTAAATGTTGGTTGTTGTGATACAACCAAAATGTCTGTTTAATGTTAATATTAAAATAAGCAAATATACATTAATGTATCTAAAATATACGTTCATATCTTTTATCTATGAAAAATCTTCGTTAATATATATAGAAAAGATATATATAATACTTTATTTCATTCAATTATTATTATTAGCAGATTTATGTTTTCATATAACTTCCGTTTATTTCTATTATTAAGCTTTACTGATATTATTATTGACTGTTATTCAAACTATTAATAAAATTATTACTGCTACTATTTCTTTTATTGTTATTACTCCTAATATCATCATCGCTATTAGCAGTATAATTGAAACTATTATTAATATAGCTATTACAAGAACCATTACTACTGCAATCTTTTCTAGCTTTGCTACTATTATTCTATTATTACTGCTCATACTGGGACTATTACTACCATTTCTATTATTATTACAACTATTATTAATATTACTTTTAATACTATATTACTACTACTTTTCTACTGTTATATCTATTATTGATGTCCTCAAAATGAATGCATTCAGGTAATGTTGGACCTGTAAATTGAATAATATTATTATTTATATATACACTGACGTGCAGGTTATGTTTATCCACCAGCATGACCCAAATAATACAGGATATAATCAAATGCTAGTTAAAATTCATCTCAATTTTATTTTCTACTGATTAACTGACTAAAATTTTAATAATTCATTTGCAATGAGTTCTTGCATGTGAAAGTGCTTTATATAATTATTTATAAAGTACGTAAATTAACAAAAACGGCATTTTAATTAAATGTGCTTATTTATATATCTATTAAAAATTTATATTTATCTAAATTTTAAATAATAACAACAAAATGAATGATGAAAAAAGAAATACTTTTTTTTTATCATGCAGAAAAAAAATCAAAAATAATTCATTCTTCTTATAATATTTTATAATCAAAAATATTAATAAAGAAATATTTCCATTCAGAATTTTGTTGACTTCTACATATATAGTAGGAAAAAGGGTATCGTTGTTAACCGAAATCAGATGTTTAAATTTTCAATGAAGTCTTAGCAGATTCCAAGCATCTATTCCCCCCCCCCCAATATTATGGTCACGTGAGTGATCAAATAATATGGCTGTATGCTCACTAATTTGCATAGAGCAATGTGATTAGTTCGTTGGCTTTCAACTTTAAGATTGTAACCAACAAAATATTATCGCCTTTAATAATATGCAGTGAAGAGAGAGATTGGTTTGGGTCGGGGGTAGGTGAATGAATGAATGCATTTATATATATGTGAATATTTACTTTTTTTGTATTTATGGCAGGTAACAAAAAATAATTGACCTTATTTTCTGAATGCTGCAAAGCCATCAGCAAAGGCAGCACTTGGTAACCAAATACTTGACTATATACAAGTATATAGTTCAATAAAAACAGCATGAAATGGAGGGAAAATATATCACATATTAAACAGAATAATATCTGATTGGCAAGTCAAAAAAGGATAATAAAGAGGCAACTGATGCATTTTACTCCGAAAGTAAAAATATTGAAAATAGAAGTAGAGTGGACTTTTTATAGCTAAAAATGGGAGAACATTATTGTGAAGACTGCTGAAATGTCCAGAAAGCAATAAGATTAGTTATTTTTCAATGAAAGATAATACATTTTAAATTTATTCTTCAATGGGTTTTCATTCTGTTAAAGAATGGAACGATTTCATGTGGAAGTACAGAATGTTTTTGAATAAAGCAAATACTATTTTACAATTATCAAAGGAAATTTGAAAGCAAAAACCAGAAAACATTTGAAAATGGACAATTAAATTAGTCCATTTGGTTATATAAACATTTTAATGCAAGGAGAGTATGCAGAGAAAAAAAAAACATTTTGTGTATTATAAAAGAAACGTGAATATTATAATGATTTATTAATATATAAAAAGCTAAGAGGATATGGATTTATAAATACCTAAAAGAGTAAAATTATATTTTAATCAATTCTAAATATATTTAAAAATTTAACATAGGAAACATCAATATAAGATATGGATCAATTCAAGTTTAGAAAGATGAAAACTGTTAAGTAGTCTATTGAATAATCGGTACTTTAATATTAAATTGTTTAAAAATATTAAAAAGTTAAAAGTCGTTGAAGATAACTCTGATTTGAGTAGAATTTATAAAAATGTTAATACATATTTTACTTTAAAAAAAAAACCCTTGCATTGGTGGTCGAGAGGTCAGCGCGACTGTCTTGCACTAGCAGGCAGTTGCCCGGGTTGAGGGTTCGCGTCCCGGCCGATGCTATGACACTTAATAAAAAAAAAACCCATATGTAAAGAGCAGAAATAAAAATAAGTAGCAATTCAACAGTAATTTTCTTTTGCGATTATGCAAAAAATAAAAAAAATGAAAGAAAATAATTGAAAGTGGTTCATATAAAAAGAGAATGTATAGAAATTTGTAAAATAATATAGAAATCAAATAATGGTGATATATAACTGTGTAATATAAAAACAAATTATGAAGACATTCAAAGCCTCAAGGATACAAGTACATCTTGATGTTTAGAAGAAAGCTATTTCAATAATAGACACAAAATGACAAGTGATTGTTAAAAACAGAAAAGCATTAGAAGTATGTGGGAATTTTTTACAAAGCAATATAGTAATAAAGAACAGATAATCAATACAATGATAACAACAGCGATCAAAATACTAGATATTCTAAATGAAAAGAAATTAAAAATTAAATATACAAAAAAAATTGAAAGATTTTATAGATATGTCAAAAGAAGCATGTAAAATAATAAAGAAATCCTTGGCCAAATTATTCAAAATTACAAGTAAATAATTTTGTGTGTTAATATAAATGCTTTTTTGCAGTGGATAAAAATTTCAAAAGTAATTACTATTTAAATCTTTAAATGCATTTTGGTGCAGTATTTGAACTCCTCCTGATTCCCAATATTAAATATATGGCCAATTTTCAGTGTTCTACAATAAGGTTATTCCAGAATGTTGAGAAAATACAAATGATACTTGCAATATTGATATATTCAAAAAAAGTATTAAAAAAATTGTAAATTTATCAGTCTTCTATTAGTTATATATAAATTATTGACTAAAATCATTATAAATCAAATGTCAGAGAATTTGGACTTAGGTGATCAGATTCGGAAGTGATTAACATAGGATCATTGAGTACTAATTGCCATTTTACAATGAATTTATAGATTATAAATAGGGCATTATAAAAATTTCTGATGTTGTTAAAACTTTGAATCATTATGAAGGTGATCAAAAACATTACTATTTTCTGAAGAATAAAGCAAGATACAATACGAGCAAGGAGATTATATGAAGATTTAACATTCTTAAGAATCTACAGCAAGCTGATTCCATTTCTTCTAAACATCACATAGGAATTTTATATCAAATGTTTGTGGCTTAAAAAGAAAAACAGAAAGAGCAAAATTAAATAAAAAATTATTTATATCATTTGGATTTATCTCAGTTATGAGCATGTGCTTTTTACGAAATATTATTTCACAGTTTTATGATATGAAAGCCAAAAAGTGAAAGATAAATGACTATAACAATATTCAAAGAAGTTTCAAACGATAAAAATTGATTATAATGGATTAGAAATTAATATTTCTAAAAATACCACAATTTAGTTATACAGTTAAAATTGACGGATTTTCTTTAAATGTAACTTAGTACTAAAAATAAATAAGCCATGGGCCTAAATCTTTTTAACACATATGTTCCTCTAATGCTTGAAATTTGGATATTTAATTTTTAAAAAACTGATTTAGAACATTAATAAAACACATAACAAAATGTTATGTCTGAGAGAAATAAGAAGCTTAAATAGAGATAAATGTTTCGTGTTTGTTTAAGAAATGATAAAAATAAATGAACAATTAAAGTCATAAACTGATTTAAATAATTCCATATGAGAAGTACAGCTATCGATGCAAAAGAGCTAATAAACTTGAAAAAAAAAAAACTATATTAAAAATATTTGAATGTTGATGAAATAACATTTTAATATGTTCAAGTTCATTCAGAAAAAAAATCTAATTTTAAATTCAGTCTTTTTATAATAAAAGATCAGGAAATATTGTTTTAAAAATATAGTTTTTTTTTCTTCAACGGAGTCTTAATTGGGCAGAAGAGAAGGAAATAATAACTTTTCTGATTGCTTTAAATAAATATTTAATTGTTTTTATCCTTTTGCTGTTTTATATGTGATTTCAAAAACTTAAAATTATATTACTATAGATAGATAAAGCATTAAAATTTGAGCTTCGATAATTACTTTTGTTTTTCAACCTACACACCAAGGTAGGTCTCAATTTTAAGCTTTGTTGCAACTAATTAGTTTTAAGGAAGAAAACAGTTTCAAATTAAAAATGCAAATTTCCTTATGCCTCATTTTTTTTAAAAAATTACTTAACTTTTCTGAGTGTATGGACATGAACATAAAACATTTCTAAAGAGTAGTGATTAATTTATTCTCGTAATTTGAAACCCGTAGACCAAAATAGTTTTCTATTTTTTTCTCTTTTCCAAAAACGCAAACATATAAATATATACATATATGTATATTTTAGATTTCATCCAGTATATATATATATTTGCTTATTAATAATACTAGCACTATATCAATTTTGACAATACATAATATAATTTTTTTAATAATAATTTAAGTTTTTTTATCTATCTTTCATTCTATCAATAAACACATATCTGTCATATTAATGCTTTAGATCTAAGTACCCAAATGGTGAATAATATATTGCTGAAATATTATTATAGAAATAATTTTATCTCTCTATATTGTGTGACTTCAATGGATTTGTTTGTTTTTTTATAATTTTAATTGCTAAATGCTACTAAGGATGTCGGTACAGTAAGCTAGCTATAGCAATTGTTTATTTTTTACACTGGCATATTGATAATTGTAGAGTTTATTCCAGAGATTTTTGTTTATATATGTATATTTATATTAAGATAGCTTCACTTTCTATTTAAATATCAGATGGCATAATAGTTGGTTTTAAAACCCATATATACATATTCACATGACAACAATCAAAAATTTAATAAGCCAATAGAATATCAATTATCTATTGTCAAGGCAATCTCTATAGATAAAAGATGGATTCATATTTTATCCATAGAGATCGCCTTGACAAAAGATAAGTGATATTTTATTGATTTATTAAACTTTGACTATTATTATGTGAGTTATATTTCAAAATTAGATAGTTAATAGCAATTTATGGTTTGTAAATTAAAATAGGAGGCTAAAGAAATAAAAGTAAATAGAGATTATTTAAATCATCTAGATTTTTAGATGATGTGGTTGTTTTTTCAAATAATATTTCAGAGCTTCAGGAAATCTTTACAAAAGTTAGCAGATAAAAGTAAGAAAGTTGCTTGTCTTGCATTGGTGGTCGAGAGGTCAGCGCGATTGCCTTGCACTTGCAGGCAGTTGCCCGGGTTGTGGGTTCGTGTCCCGGCCGATGCTATGACACTTAAAAAAAAAAAAAAAATGCTAAAAAGATCATTCAATGTTTTTTTTTTTTTTCAAATGAACAAAATAAAGATTAGGAACAATTGTCTTGATCAGATTATTAATACAAACAGAAATGAAATATAATGGATAAAATTAATCATAGAATTAAACTTGAGTGAATACTTTTGGTAAAGATAATTTAATGTCAAAGGGAAATATATCTATGTGTTTGAAAAGAAAAGATTTTTAATAAACGTTTTACCTGTTCTTACATATGGATCTGAAATTTGAACACATAGCAGAAATAAAATATAGAGAATTCAGATCATTCAAAAAAATATGGATAAATGCATGTTAAAAATAACAAAAAAGGATTAAAAATGAAATATATGGAGAGAGAACTAAAAGATATATATTACTGACATTACTGAAAGAAATAAACTTAAGTCTGGAGTGGAGTTAAGTTGAATATATTTTTTAGAAGAGATAATAATAGATGGTCCGTTAAAATTTTAAACTGGATTCAAAGAGATTTTAAAAGATATAGAAAGAGAATATATATGAGATGGATGGATGAAATAAGGAAGGTCCCTAATATGATGTATAGTAAAGAGATTAAGAATTGGAGAAACTAGATTAAACTTGGAGAGATCTTCCTCCTGTAGTGGATTAATAATGGTTGAAAATGATCATGGAAAAGTGTTAAGTGCTCTTAAGTGGATAACATTTTTAAAGTTATACTTTACATATATCTGATTACTGCATTTATAAATGTTCAATTATATAATTACACACACACATACATATATATATATAATGTCTGTCAATTAAAAATTATTGTAATAACAATAAAAATAATAGGTAAAACTGCAATTTGGTCGCCCTCTAGTGGCAGCTTTTAGGCAAGTTCACCCTTGCACGGTAGCTACTTTGACTGTGACTTAGATGCTTCAATACCACTTATTGAGGATAAATAACCACACAGGAAACATTGTAAGTATCTTCTCTTTATTATTTATAAAAAAAAACAAAACATTTAAATCCATATATAATTGTTAATTATCACTAAGTTAAACAACCACCATCAAGACAAACATGGCTCCCAAAAAAAAAACTGTTACCTCAGCAAATTCAGTCATAGCCTCTCAAAGGGAAGAGGGACTACTCTTAAAAAGTGAAAACAACTCAAAAATCCCTAAATTCAAATTTCAGGACAAACCAAAAGAAATAACTCTTCCTTTGACCGAAAAAAAGAAAAAACCCTTCAAGGAAAAAATCTACGGAGAAAACAAATAGAAAATGTGAACTAGAAACAGATTTTGAGGAGCCTGAAAACAATCTTTCAGATCGGCCCCAAACTTCCGATGACAATGATTTTACAGAGAATTTTTCCACCTCTAATCCAAAAAAAAAATTAGATCCCCAGAGTCAAAAACAAAAAAGTTATGCCCCCAAAACTGAACAGGAATCTCGAAAATATAATACTTATAACGTAAACATCAACCGCAATTCTGCCGTTGGCGATGAACTCACATATCCAAAATTAGATGAAGCATTACGTCATGACCCCGCACAGTCGAAGGAAAAAAGCCATATAAATACCATAGAAAATTTCAACAGCTATAATCTTGACCCAAAACTAGACTTCCAACTTGAAAAACGAAAAAGTTATAGTCAAAAAACCAAACCGGAAGCTAGACACGTTCACACTCACAACACGGAAAAAGACGTAAATTCATACTCTAAGTTCTCAGAGACACAGTTGAGTGATTCCGTAGAGTCGGAAACAGAAGGTTATACTGATTTGACAGAGAATTCCACCTGCTATAATACCCGACAAAAATCAGACTCCCAGCACGAAAAACAAAAAAGCAATAAATCTAAAACTAAACCGGAAGCCACACTAAATCGCCCTCATAATGCAAAAAACGACTCAAACCGTAACTCTAGCGATTTATTTACGCATTCCAACCTAGGGGGGACACAACTAAATCATCCGGCACAGTCGAATACACCAATTTATACCAATTCTACAGTTAATCTAACTACATATAAAGCCAGCTTGAACTCCCCTTTTCAACCTCAAAAACAAACAAGTAGAGATTTAAAAACAAAGCTGAAAACTGCACTAACACTAAATAAAGATAAGAAAAACAACCCAACCAATACTAATAGCAATGGAAAATCAAACTTCAATCAAATTAAAACAAACACTCCAATCCAAAAGACATCACCTACTAACACCAACTTCCCAGAAAAATTAACAAGCAGCAACACCACAAACAAACCAAACTCCCAGAAACCAAAACAAACAACACAAAACGAAAACAGTGAAGAAAATGATACAACATGGGACAACAACAATGATCCTTTTCCAAAACTTCAAAGCAGTTCCACATTCACAACCCAAGACACCAACAACCCCCCAGAACCAGCACAGCAAAACAATGCTAACAACTCAGGACATTACCATGCCATATCCACACATCTCCATCCACAATTCTCATATGCTAATAGCCTTAGGATAACCACTAGGCAATCAACCCAAGCCAAAACTCAAGCAATCCACACACAAACTACAGAAGACCCATACAATAAATTCATCCAATTAAGAGACGGGGAACAAGAACAAAATGAACATGCTGACCTGCAACAACCAGTTAACATAGACTACCATTCTTCAGTAACAGAACGCTTTAATAGAACCATACCAAATCTTCTCTTTCGCTCCTTCACAGAGTACACCAATGAATGTACAAGTATCCTAACAACAACAGATATCAACTGCTCTTTATACAAATTCCCAATACTCTCACTCTATGATCTACTCACTGATCACAAGTTCTGGTCACCAGTTTATAAGATACTATTCCACACAAATAAAAGGTATATTGCAATTCAATTCAAAGACCTAGCAGGAAAGCAACTCTTTGAAACTAAATTCAAACAGTTAGACAACAAATACCTGGTCCACATTAACATGAACAAACCACAGATTCTTCAGGGCAGAGTGAGTAACTGTACTGTCAACTTTGAAGAGTCCCACTTGCAACAGGCACTTGCCAATTATGGTACAGTTGAAGGCTTTAAATACATCCAAGAATCAAGAGCGGAAACAATGGTATTTACCAACACTGCAGTCTTCCGTCTAGTCCTCAAGACAGGAATCCAGCCACTTACACTACCAGCAACAGTCAGCAACAACAAGGCTACAATCCTTATCAGCTTCCGGGATATACCCCCATTGTGCTTCAATTGTCGGAACAGAGGACACATAATGAAGGAGTGCCCCCTCAATACAAGTGATATAAGCAGTCAGGCATATACAAAAAATCACAACAGCACCATCGAAGACCCCACTGATTCTACACATCCAATTAAAACCTACCCAAAACCACAAACAGAAACAAAAAACACACATCAGTCCATACCCACTCCAATGGGAACAAACCATAGCCACACAAGCATCCCAGATACTGGAAAATCCCTAACCCACCACAGAATGGCAGAGGACTCAAAGCTCACTAGATCGCGGTCATCATCAGAGACCATGATCGAATCAGAAGATGAGGGACCCACCAAAACATCTAAAAAACCTTCCAAACCACGCAACCGCAAAAGATCAAGACAAAATAATTCCAGCACACAAGAAAAATCAACTGATGACTCCAGTACCTCAGACCCAGCCAAAGTGGACCTCAGAACAAAAACTACCAGATCACAGGAATCACGTAAACCATCAGATAAAAAACGGCGAGAAATTCAATCAAGGGAAGATGAGACTCTACCAAAATTCAGACCATTTGTAAACTCTATGCTGACAACCACCGAAAATGAGACTCTACCAAAAGTCAGACCGCCTGAAAACCCTATGCTGACAACCACAGAAGAAGATACTCTACCAATTTTCAGATCAACGGAAGACCCCATGCCGACAACCACAGAAAATGAAATATTCCTTATCTCATTTCCTGAGTCAGAGAACAGCCCCTCAGAAAAACCCCTACCAGAAGACACCGCCCCAGAAGATACCTTCACCTAAAAAAAAAAAACTCACCACACCATGACTATTACAATCACAGCAGTAAATATCAGAGGCTTAAACTCCAAAGAAAGAGTTGAAGCACTTCACAGATGGTTCATTAAACATCAACCAGATATCCTCTGTCTCTCCGAAACAAAACTACACACACAGTCTGGCCCACACATCATGAAACTAAACTCACTGGGCTACTTTCACTACTCCATAGCCCAAACTCCAGGATCCGGAGTGGCCATACTAATTAACAAATTATCTCCCATAACCTTCTTCAAAATACTATACATAGACAACCACTGTCTCATAGCCATCCTTCAGTACAACAATTGTACCATCAACTTATGCAACATATACATGACAAAGGCTCCTGACAACATCCGCAGAATTATTCACACAATAAATGCGACACTTCGAACCAACCCATTTCCTTCCATCCTGATAGGAGACTTCAACCACTCCTATGAAACCTTCCAGTCTAACTACCTCCCATTAATCAATCTAAAGCTAATGAGTGCATGAAACCTGCTCCCTGAGACAGCATTTTCATTCTACACAACTAAATATAAGTCCCTCATCGACTTAACCTTTTTTTCACCAAACTTACTGCCTACCACTCAAGCCAGACTCTGGCCAGTGGTTTTTTCAGACCACCTATTACAAGAGATAAAACTTCAGGTTTCCTCAAGCTCCCCAGACCCAAACAACCACCAAAGAACAATAAGACTCATAACCAGAGAAACTACACCAGCCTGCCTGTTCTCAGAAGCCTACATACAATTCCATCAAACAAACATACTCTCCAGGCCAATCACAGAGGCATGGCCTCTATTCACAAAAACACTACAGAAACTAATAACCACCTACTCTTTCCGAAGACCAGGACCCCTGAAACTTTTAAACAGCTTAGACAACATTGCAGATACCCTCAAGCACCTAACACTGGAAGGACAAAACATAGAAACAATCTTACAACTAAAGACTAAATATAGGACCACCCAAAAGATTCTAGCAGAACACATAGCAACAAAAAGAGCCTGGAGCTACCTGGTACATCAACACTGCTGGACCAGAGGATACATCAGATGGGCCTTAGGATCAGGAAAGAATAGAAAAGGCCCAAGTGACATCACCATAGATGGTAAACAATACATTGGCCCTGCAATGCTAGGTAAACTCCAAGAACATTTCAAAAAAAAGTTTCAAAACCAAATCACACCCAGTGACAGAAGAACTTTCAAAATAAATCCAGACAACACTCATGACATTACCCATGCTACAATCCAAAAAAAATTAAATGCAATGCCAGACAAAATACATCCTGGACTACATGGTATCCCGAAGTTCATTCTACTCCACCTGAGCAATTATACCATCCCAATCATCAAGAAAATGATTGATCTACTCAGCAGTGGAACTTGCCAACTTGAATTTCTATACCCGATCGCAATGGTGCCACTACTTAAAAAGAGTGATGCTGCAACTGAACTGCAAAACCTAAGGCCTATCTCAATGATCCCACTCATGATCAAGATAATTGAGTCTATAATCAAAGACAAAATGCAAGACAATGTCCTCAAGCACATCTCAAAATACCAGTTTGCTAAGAAGGGTGCAGCCACATCAGATGCAATAAGCCGCTTCCGTCTAGTAATAGACCAAGTGCGCACAAAAAGAAGGTCCAAGCCAGTTGCCATTCAACTCGACATCGCAGGGGCATTCGACTCGGTACGCATTGATGTGCTAATTAAAACACTTGAACAATACCAAGTACCTCAACCTCTTCTACAAATCATAGAGAACCTTTTAAACAACCAGGAAATTTTCCTCACGCTAGATGGACGCATAGCTCTGGGATTCAAACCAAGTTTATCCATCCCACAGGGATCCCCATTGAGCACGCTGTTATTCACAGCTTACATAAACCCTCTCCTACTCCAAATAGAAAACACACTTCCAGGCATCCAAGTAGATTACATCAATGAAAATATAAAACACATTTCCTACATGGACGATGTTGTCGTCTTTCTTCCCTCCATCGACCACCTTAACAACCTAGTAGACATACTTGACAGTTACGCAACAATGCATGGCCTCACATTCAACAACGAGAAGTGAGCAATATGGTCATTACTCACAGGAAAACAAATTCCAGCCATGTTCAATGCCCAACCACAGAAGTTCTTGGGATTCCCTGTAGCAAAGTCCTACTCACTCATGAGACAGGAAATCCAAAACTCACTGCTGGGAAAAACACAAACCACAATAGCATCAATATCAAAAATTTACTTGTCCCTCTTTGGAAAGGTCGCATTACTAAATGCCATCCTGCTTCCCAAAATAACCTACTACCTTACTGGATTCAACCCCACCAAAGGATTCATAAACAAAATAAACTCGGCATGCACCAAACTTTGCTGGGGAGGAAAAGTCGCAGCCATCAGTATCAAGACAATGCATAACCCCAGGAGAGAGAATGGTCTCTCACTCCACTCCATTGAAACAGTCAACCTACAAAGAACACACAATGTGCTTCACAAACTTTTTAAGGACAATGATGCCATTGAATGCCCACTACCTGTCAAGCCCACAGATAGGCCACCACCCTCTAAACAAAACAACTGGCTTCGACAATCAGTGACTCTAATCCTGAACCATCTTTCAGCCAATGCAAGCCTATTCACAAGAAAACTCACATATTGGGAGATCTTCAATATTACACACCCGAAGAGTTCCACTATCTCTGCCTACCTCCATATTACCAACCAAAGACTCATCAAGCTAACGAAACACTGGCACCTTCCCCCAAAGTATGTTGACTTCCTCATTAAAGTAAATCTGGAAGCCCTTCCCACAAATGCCTTTCTCTACTATAAGAGAGGCTTCAAAAATCTAGCAAGCACATGCGCACTCTGCCAGAGAGAAGATGAAACCACCAACCACACGCTAACTAACTGCCCAAGTCTACAAAAGCTCCAATCAGCAATACGGAACCGATTCAAGAACCAAACCCACAATTCTTTGTCTCTGACCAATGTGATAGAACAAGGAACTTATGCACATCTTAGACTGGCAACATTTGTGAACTTTACAATCTGGTCTCTTCGATGTAAGCTGGTCATAAGCAAGTCTGAATACCCAAACATTGAGACAGCCTTCTATCATATGCTGAATAAAACTCGCAAAACAGACTTTTCCACAGCCTACCTTAACATTGCAGAAAACACATGGGCCCTAGTTGATCTACCCAGTGAAGAAGTACTCTAAGATTACGCCTGAACACAACACCACAGAACTCTATAATACATGCATATAAATCATTGTAATAATCTGTATAATCCATAGTAACAATATGTAAAACCAATGTAACCATTGTATAATTCCTCAATAAAGTTTGAAAGAAAACTGCAATTTACAGGTCACAATAAAATTCGAATTTTGTTTCACATTTTTCTCACCAGAGTGTTTCTTGTCGAATATTTAAATAGGAAAAAAATTGAAAATAATTAAAATAATAATTAAAAAAATAACAATATATCCTACCAACATTCGTAATTACTGTCCATTGTAGTTTTCGCTTACAGTAGCGATAAAATTAGCAAAGACTGCATCAGATGTGTAGAGAGTCCTAAAAGCAAATTCCTGCAGATATGATTCAAATAAAGTACTGTTGGTGCCACACTGATGTTTCAGCTTGCGTTTAGCTCTCATCCACATATTTTTCACATTTTGTGTGTGGATATCAGAGTTGTGAGGATCTACAAAGTTCTCCTGGTGTATGACAACAGAGTGCATATATATACCATTACAGATTGTGCTTAAGTTGTTGTATACATCCCATCTGTCCATAATGATGTGGGTCCCTGGTAAAATATATTCTTGTATTTTTACTTCGAGAGTCGCAGCTGATCGGTTAAGGACCTCTTACCAAGAAACACTTTCCTGAATTTCTCCCTATTCCACCAAAGACCCAATGACCTTCTCGAATTGCTCCTCTGTGATATTTTCGATGAAAATATTTTGTTTCATCAACTTCTATGACTTTAGGCACTCCATTATCATCAAATCCACCGACCTGTGTTGGATGTCTGAAAATACGTTGCGCACTCTTCGCGGCAAAAATTTGCCCAGTCTACTATAGTGTGCCAACTTACACTTAGCTCGTGAACAAGAAAACACTGTGGCAAATTATGTGTCCAATAATATACTACAAGCATAATTGTCTTGAAGGATAAATGGCTTCTAAAAAAAAAAAGAACCCTTTCTGATAGATACATGCTGGCGACATAATCTGCATTGCCATCTGTGACTATCTCCACATTCTTGCTGTTTGATGAGAGAATATGGCACGCCACAATGCTGGCATAGAGTACTATTTTTAAGTGAATATCTGCAGCATGTAACAGTTCATTTTCTGGTACTACAACTACATTACCATTTAAAGGATTCATTTTATGAATTACGCTGGAAATTAAAAAAACACTGAAAAACACGTGTTACAACTTTGGAAAACTTGTAAAATGTACGCCAAGACAATGTAACAATTCCACACTAATTCGACAAGAAACACTGTGGTGAGAAAAATTTGGACAGTAATTACAAATGTTGGTAGGATATATTGTTATTATTTTAATTATTATTTTAATTATTTTTAATTATTTTCTTATTTAAATATTCGACAAGAAACACTCTGGTGAGAAAAATTTGAAACAAAATTCGAATTGTATTGTGACCTGGAAACTGCAGTTTTACCAAATAATAAATATGACGGCAGTTGAGGAGGGCTAAGGACTTAATTGAAAGCATTTCTGGGATTGAAAACTGTATGTAATAGATAATTACTGTTATATATATATATATAAACCTACAGCTAAACTAGTCAATAAAATAATAAAACTTATCCCAAATTCGCACTAACCAAAGAACATTTTAGTAAATTATATATATATATTCAAGTTGTAAAATCAATTAGTATGCATTTATGATATTTAAATAGAAAGAATAAGAATATTTCAGGCAAAAAGATTCAGGTATTTAAATCTCTATCTTACAGATGATAATGAGAAAGAAAATTGAGTATCTTTCACCAGGTTAGTTGCTCACAAGATCATGAAATGTAAATTTAAAATAGTAATTTTTTTTTAAACATTACTTTTATTAATTACTAATTCCCATTATATCATTATTCAACTTAAAAAACAAATTAGATAAATATGTGCATCAACGAATATTTTTGTAACTACTAGGAGTTTGGTTTTATTCAATATCCCAATGGCTTGATTACTCTTTTTTTTTTTTGTTTCTTGTTTACTCTCATATTTACCATAAAAATTGATTATCCTTACAAATGTAAACAAATTTTGAAATATTAAGAAAGTACATTTTTTCTTCAACAATTCTTGCTCAATTTTTTTAAGATAGTATAAATAGTTTTACATTGTTTTATTATTATGTACTATAACCTATTATATAAGTTTTTTAATATTAAGAATATAGCTCTGCGAATTATTTGATCAAGTAAATGTTAATCTAAGACTAAAAAAGTGATAATCAAAAATAGCATAAATTAGTAAATCGTTAAAAAGGATGGAAGGAAAAAATAGAAAGCATGAATAATAAATTAAAAAGAAAAACGATAAAGTTAGATAAAGATTAATTAGTAAAAGAAATAAAAAAAGTTGACTTATTAAATTATACAGATAGAGAGCAAATACATAAAACAATTAATTTTTAAGAAAAAATAGATATGTGGATTAAAAACATTTTTAAAAAATAAAAATTTACTCGAATAAACTCATCACTAATTTAGGTTTAGTTTTTGTGAAGTATATTCTGACCTTCCCTTTCTGATTCCACCTCTTAGTCTGATCAATTCATTTTCGACTTATATAGGTAAGAGGTAAAATAATGTTATTAATTGACATTACACTGTGGAGCAATTATTCCTCCAACAGCCCCTTATAAAAAAATAAGGGGAAAAAACCAGTAGTATCAGATTTTTAAATTCCAGCAGGTAATGGCATTTTGAACATTTTCTCACCTTTATTTTAGCTTTCTAATAAGAACAATTAGATAGCCATTTACTGAACAATATTGGTTGGCTATGGATTAGGTATTTGAAAAAAAAAAATTTTTTTTTGAAAAGAATTTCATTTGATCTAGATTCATATCCAGACTATAGGTATGGCAACTACCCTTGCACAAGAACCCATTACATATATATAACTGACACTTTAATTCAACTAATCATCCAACCTATTTCCAATGTTTAACTCTGTAATCAATTCCAAATAATTCTATTCAAATATTACTTTTATTAAGTTATTGTATTTATTAATTTAGAGGTATTATTAATATTCAGAGACTATAATTTGTATTATGTAGCCAGAAATTAGGAAATTATTAGTATTCTTTTAAAATCGTAAAAAAAATATGCTGTAAAGGTAGCCTCATGGCTCAATAGTTTTTAAAAATATTTAACTTTCAATAGTATTATTTGATTGGAGATGGTGACTGACCAATGAAATAACTTCTTACTTTTAAATCTTAACAAGTAATTAAAAATTTTTGCAACTAATAACAGGCTCCTTGAAGATGGCATAGTCTTTTTACATTAATTCTATTTAGAAATCAACATTCTGTTTATTAGCGGTTAGATTAAGTTTTAGACTCATAATTAGCTAATAAATCAGTAACGAAACGTTTTCTTAACATATCAAAACGTGGTAGAATGTTTCTATTGTAGATAAATGATTCATCACGTTCGCAAATGATGGAAAATTCTACAGATTCCATTCTTTTACTATCTTTTCCATTTTTTATTGTCTAAAAAATCACTCATTATACTTTCTTATATATTTTTTTTTGTTTTTGCAATTGGTTTTTTCGTTTGGAATGAATAATTCCAATATTACTAGCATATAATATATAAATACCTAAGTTTTTTCTAAAAGATTACAAAAAAGGTTCTTAATTAAAATAATTAAACTTTTTTAATTTTTTTTTTGTAATACCATTAATAATAATCATCAAATGAATTATTCTTCATGAGTTCATAAAAATTTGAAGCAATGGAAGGAACAGAGTCGAGCTACTATTTGATTTTAAAGTCTACCATTCTGGCACCATATTAAATGACATAGGGCATTCACTAATAATAATAATAAATAATAAGTATTAAAATAATTATCTTTTAAATTTTTTAAAATAAGAATCTGTACAATACAAGATATAAATAAAAAATTGCTTGACTAATGATTTGAATAATCTAACAGTTACTTATCTTATTTAATCTAGATTATAGCCTTGAATGGTTTGGTTAAGATATATAGAACGACCGATTCTAGAGCTTCAAATCCATGGATCATGACTACCAAATACTGAAGCTAAGAAAATCAATAAAATTATATTTATCTTTCAAGATACAATATTTTGTCATTAAATCAAAACAAAAGCAAATTTCTTTCTTTCTGTCTTTCTGCTGTTGTTTAAATCATTTGTCAGCTTTAATACAGAGATCTTTAGAATAATTTAATCTATTTATTGTATTTAAATGGTAGATAAATCAGAAAATGTTTCGATGCTGAAATAGACAAAATTTATTAAAACAAAGGTTAGAAAAACCTGCAAGACATAAATTATTCACACTCATAATAGATAATGCTAGAGTAGCTGTAATAAGACAAAATAAATGACTTAATTAAAAAGTGAGACTAAGTTGTATAAGTTTTGTTAGATTATTCTTAGAAAATAGAATTAGCATCTAGAACTGATCTTTTATGATTTTGCTTAAGACTTTTGATGATTTTTTTTATATGTGATTATTTCATGATTAAATCAGCTTAAAAGCTTTTATGAAAATATAGTGTTTTGTTTATTCTCATTCATTCATTTATGTTTTCTCTTCATCCAAATTTAATAAAAATGAGGAGTCCTTGAATTAATTATCAATCAATAAAAATTAATGATTTAAATTTTTAACTGTTTTAATTTTTGTTTAAGCAATTACAAACGATTTGGTGTGACAATTCTGAGAAGCCAGTAGTAATATTCACATGCAAGCTTACACACAGTTATCAAATAGGATTAAGGGCAAATTATCGTATATTTATGTTTCATTTTTAAAATTTTATTCCTTAATAAACTAGCTTCATCTAAAATAAGGAAAGCTTCCTGATCATATGAGAAAAGTTCAGGATAAATGGATAATTAATTATTTCATTGTTGAAGTGAAAAATACATCAATGGGTTTAATATGACCAGATTCTTTTTGTTCAATTAAAGTTTGATTAATTATTTTCAGATTTATGTTTTTTTTATCAGAATCTTTCTTATCTCATCTTCATCATATTCCAACTATATACCAATGGAGAAATAAAGGCCTCTCTCTCATCTTGCAAGTATTTTGTGAATAATTTCACTCTTCATATGATCTAGATGTATCAAACACCTGAATCTCTGTGTCCATGTTGACAGTTTGATATCTTTCATTACACTACTCTCACACAAGAAAGGAACAGATTTCTATTAATTTTTAATATCTTATAAAAGGGTGAACAATCATTTTACTATAGACATATTTTCAAATTTATCTTAACTTTATTATATATCACAACCAACAACTAATGCAGTGAGAAAGAGTAGTATGAGTTTTTATGTGGGTCAATTGTTGTAATATGATAATGTTAAGACAAGTAAGTTTCTGATAAAATCCAAAAATGGCTGATGTTTTTAGAAGATAAAAGAAGTTAAAAATCTATTAAAGCCTTTTGTCATCAAGTGGCAGCTGAGTAGCCTAATCAGTAATTTCTAAAATGTCAGTAAGACGATGCTAGATGCAGAAACTGTGGTCTGGGGTTGAGGGTATTCTTAAAGCTTGCTAAGCGAACTCTATATATAATGTTTGTAAATACGAGCTTTATTAAAATTAGGTTATATGATATCTGACTTGATTTTTTATCAATTTAATTTTAGTTTTTGCTATTAAGGCTTTGGCGATTTTATATTGCTAGAGCTATTAATATATGGTGTATCTGAACTTAGTTCAATCCCATACGGCTATTTGAGTTAGATAGCTGGATTTTTGGACATTTGAATGACTGAAAGTTTCAGATTTTCTTCTCAATAGTTAGGCATTAAATAAAGTACTAGGCTAGTTCTAGTATTTTTAATCCCTAACACCTCACTGATGATGCTAGATGCAGAAACCGCGGTCTGGGGTTGAGGGTATTCTTAAAGCTTGTTAACAGTTTGTTTTTGCGAACTCTATATATAACGTTTGTAAATACGAGCTTTATTAAAATTAGATCATATGACATCTGACTTCATTTTTTATCAATTTTATGAGTGATAGACATCATTATTCTGTAGTGAGGTATTTAAAGTTCTTTCTTTTATTACAAAGTAAAAACTTGAGTACCTCTTAATAAATTAAGAAAAATTATGATAAGATTATGATAAAATTTTCATCTTCTTAAGAATACAAATAGTAAGTATTATTTGATAAATATAAGGTTCCACAGCTGGGTGTAGTTTGTATTATTTATTGATTATAATTTTTGTATTACACTGTAATCTATTATGAATTTCACTTTTCTCTAAGAACTTTATCTAAGATGTGGCTGCATCTTTTTATTATTTTGTTATTACTATTTTTCTCTGCTTTCTTCTATTTATTTTGTTTGTCTTTTTAAATAATTTTTGCTAAAAACAAGTGTTGGTGGCAGTTCTTAAAAGTCATATTACCATAATCATTTCAAACTAAATGTGAAAAGACAATCACAAACTATTTTTATGCACCATGTTGAGATATTAGAATAGGAAAAACAGATTGATTTTATAATCCTGAATGACAAATATCTTAAGTCTGAAATCATTAATTGTACTATTGAAGTAGTAATATATTTTTAGTACTGTTTTCTGTATGGAAATTAAAGCAATTTATATTTCAAAAACTGGTGCTATTATGAAGTAAATGAAAATCTGAAGATGCAAAATCGTTCTTACAACTTAAAATGTATGGAGTATAAATCAAAGAATGCTTGATATGGTAAAGTCGGACATGAATAGACTATGCAGAAACAGTCCATGATTTTATGAAGTAATGTGAATTGAACAGATAATTTTTTTTAATCAAAAAAGAAAACTGTTCACTATATAATATAGATAAAAAACATGATGTGGCAATCAATAAAAGAAAATTGATCAGAACTATCATGTAAATATGTTGATAATTTACTAAATTAATTCAATTTTGTAGATATTCATTCATAAGTCAAAAAGAAAAAAAGATTTTATGATCTGTTTAAGGTAGAAATTGCCAAAACATTCCAATAAGATCAGAGATTGAAATGTTAGTACTGAAATAAAGAAATAAAAAATAAAATTGGTCATTATTTGGAAGCAAAAAAGAAAAAAAAACTGCCTAGTAAGTTTCTTTGAATTCAGAGATTTATTTGTTACTGGTATATTTTCCAAGAAGTCAAAATGCTAATTAATACAAGTCATCAGCAAAAGAGTTCAAGTGAATCAATTGGTATATTTAGAAGTCCAGAATAAAAACTTCATTGAGAAAATGAGCAGGGATGGAACACATGGTAAATCACTCACATAAATTTTGAGTGAAGCTTATTCATGTAGCATTCTAGATGCAATCAGACAATGTACTGCTTTCAGTAGTAACATCAGAAATAATTTTTGAGTTTTAAATACTACTAATGATGAAATATAAATTGTAGATGAACAAAATAAATACATGAAATATATTTTAAAAAATATTTTTGAACTTTTATATAGGTGCATGGGTAGCTCCATATTTTAAGCTTTCATTTTTTTCTGTATTCATTTATAGTCTCATATTTATAAAAATTACAATCAATCTTACATCTTAAAAACCTTTTAAAATTTTGCAATTTCTTTTCTCTTATAAACATATATCAAATTATTACTCACATTCTTAAATCATTGTGATAAATTCAAGATCATCATATAATACCTACATAAGAAAGTGCATAAAAATCTCTAACTGCTGAAGGACAACTTGATGATTTTTCTTGCAGTAGTGAATCTTTTTTTGTTGATAAAAAAAATTAGTGATTTGGGCATTAATAATTGTGGGATTTTTACTTGTTTTCGCTTGAATTTATATATATAATTTTTTCAAAAAATAAATATATATTTCGACCAGGTCATACTAGTCATCAATTGGGTATCCAGTTGATGACCAGTGTGAGCTGATTGAAACTTTGGTTTATATATATATTCAATAAATTATATAATAAATGTACCGGATAATATTTCATTTATATTTATAACCTGTGAAAATCTTCGATTTAATATATATATGCAAATGTTTCGCTAAATTTATGATGATGTTATTAATACTCATTTAAAAAATTGGATTAAAAAATGGCAAACGACCATGGACAGTGATCAAGTGTTATTTCTTGGTTATAGTGATCTATCACCCTAGTTAACTTCATTTGTAGGCAAATCTCTAGCTCACCTGATGATCAGAGGTTTGTTTTATGAAATGCATGCATAAGGAGAAAATTCAGTTTGATTTTTTTTTATTAGTTTATAAGAGTTTGTAGTTCATACAAGTAATCTTGTGAATTTGATTAATTGTATTTTTCTATTCATTGAAATACTTATTTACTGTATCTAACATATAAAAGTCTTTTGCAGTTATAGTTAACTCTTTGCGTGCTACATTTGTAATTTAGTGCTTAAATAGGGAGTAAAACTGAAAAGTATTCTGGTAATTCCCAAGTAAGCTTAGGATTTTTTTAAAGATAGCTGTTATCTAATCATTCAAGCTAGATATAAATATTGGTTGATAAATGACTCTCTATCAATATTTATCTTAAATTATAGTAGAAAAAAATAGAAAAAGAAGCATTAAAAAATTCTTATGTGCCAGTCAAATAGTTTGGTAAGAAATGTCTACTGCTCCAGTATTTTTGAAAAGTTTGTGCAAAGGCCATCCATTTTTCTAGACTAAACTATTTAACACTGATGTTTTATATATATATAAAGATAATAGAGTAATTAAGTAATATGTAATATATAATAATTTCAGGAGCAGTTGAAAATCTTTCTAGTAGCAATGCAAAACACAAGTGAGTTGATATAATTAAATTTACTGTAAACAGCTCTGGAAGTTTTTATCAGTTTCTAAAATTATTACATATTAAATGTCATCATTTAATTATACTATATTTATATAGATGAATTGGAAATTCACAAGAATATTAAAATTAATATTTTAAGATTGTATTTCATTAAGACTACTTAAGGCAAAATAGATTCAGACTGTACTAACATGTCTATAAATTAATGCTTGAGCTGCAAGTGTCATTGTCTATATTTGATATCTTAATAAAAAAAATTAAAAAGTCAAAAGTAGTATCATTTTTGTCTATTCAAAAATGATTTATATTTGTGAAACGTTGGGTAACGATCAAATAGCATTTTATGAACAGAATGTTGTGATTGTTAAGCTGGGGAAGGGTCCTTAAATATGTCAGTGATAACAATTTCATATGTCCGGAAGCAAGCATATTTTAGTAGAAAGTGTTCCATGATCTCTTCATATTTCTGACATAGAATACACAATTTTTTTAAAGTGCATTTCATAGGAAAGAAAAGTATTGATGGGTAGAACAGTGACAGTGATTTGAATTAAGTAGTCCATACATTTGAACCTCGGGTATCAATATCCAAACTTTTTTACGATGTATTTGTTAAAAAATAAAAATAATTTTATTTGCTGTATTTTTTTGTTTTTTAGTTCATATATTTCCCAGTATATCTTATTTTATATTACAACTTTATTCAAAATTTGCTTCAATATTTCTCATTTTATAATAAAAATAAATTGTTTATTTGATGCTGCTGTTATTAATTTTGACTATCTTTTTCTTTTCCCTTCTTTTTGAAAGCCATACTTTTAAATTTGAATGTTTGCAAGATTATTATTAGATTTTATTTCTTAAATGTAAACGTGGGCCATTTTGAGATTATTTCTAAAATAATTTTAATCAGTCTAGTATTTTAATAAAATGTTATTTTTGAATTCTAGTGGATATGAAAAACAAACTTTATCTTGATGAATTTCTGATTCAAGACCAAAACTTATAAAAATATATATTAAAGCTATTATAATTCATTTGTTATTAATTTTCTTTTTTTCTAAGCCAAGATAATATCTATCTTTTCTGTGAATATTTTCATTTTACTAAATAAAGCTATTAACACGAACAACAGTACTATTATGGAAAATAGGCACAACAGGATTACAGATGGAGATATTAGGCTTTTGAAATAAAAAACTACTATATAGTGTTTGCAACTTTTAAAATTTCAAGTGCCAAGTATATTATCTATATAGTGATTTTTCACCATACAATTTAATATTGAAAGGATATCAAAATGAAAAAATGCAAATCCTATGCATATTAATTAATCAATGCAATATTGATGTAATTGAATTTTAAGAGACTTTTCTTTTTTAAATAGTGAACATCCACTTTATTTTTGGATTTACCTTGATTAATAATAAACTGCACTCTAAATATGATATGGCTGTTTTTGTTTCAAATCATCTTGTAAAGGGATCAACTTTTATTAAAGATAAGTCAAATGATTTTACAATCACTATCTGAATAAATAAATTTTGCATGTATGCAACATTTACATTTCTTCTAATGCAAATTGTTCCTATCTATCTATTGAAGATCTTCATTCTTATATATTTTATAGAACATTTCAATTATCACAATGTCTTTGAGATGAATAAATAAAAATCAAGTAGGTCGTAAACTTTTAGAATAGATAAACTTAAATAACATTGCCAAACAAGGAAGAATATTTTATTCAGGCAGATGGGGAATAGAAACAAGTTATGGTTTTTGATCAGTAAAAATTGGTTCATTATTATCTGTTGAACTATTAATATTGAACCATAAATTAAATCTAATCATTCTTGGAATTTACATTCCTATAGTTGAATGTTGTACAGTTTAAAGATGAAATTGAAGAAAGCTAATTAAAACTAATATACAGGATAATTTGATCTGAATATTAATGGAATCTCTCCAATTATCACTTGTGACAATAATTTTAAGAAATTCATAACATTCACTATCAAAGATTCTATCTCTTATGGATATCAAAATAATTCAAGATAGAACAAAATCAACTATGCTCATTTTAATCAATTTTTTTGTTTGTCAAAGATCTGGAAGTTTCTGAATAAATTTGTAAAATTTACTGGATGATACCAGAAAAGAAAAGTAGATTGAGATTATGGAGAAACAAAATTTCCCAAGTTCTTGTTATTAAGACCTGCTAACTCTTATATAAACTTGGTGGATATAAAAAATATTTCTAAAAGAACTGTTACTGCTACAACCAATCAGATTGCCAATTTTATATATCATTCAAGATTGATATAATTAGAAAAATCATTAGAGCAGAATTGTAAATATCTCTTTCCTAATGTTTCTCTAATATCAATCTGATAAATAAATAAATGGCAATGAACTTGCCCTGGATCATTTTAAACCAGGAAAAGTTATGAAACAGTTATCATATTTCCAGGTTTTCTTTTTTAAAAAAAAAGGATTTTAAGCCAAAATATGATTCAGGAATATTATTTACTCAGAACCTATTCTAAAATTTGACATAAGGGTGAAACTATAACTGTTTTGTAACAAAATAAATTCAAAAATGGTAAAAAAAAAAATCCATCAATATCAATATTATGTATTCCTTACAAACTTTTTGTAAAAATTATATTAACAAGAATTTTATTAATAATTGAGAACCATCAACCTATAGAGTAGATTGGATTTAGGCTCAGAAAAAGGGTGCTATGAACAAGTTTTACCTTTAAACATTTACAATGAAAAAAAAATCAAAATAAATTAAAACTTTTGCTATCCTTATTAATATAATTATAGCTTATGACTATGATTAGACAAATAGTCTTCTAAAAGTGCTAAAATTCTTAAATTCAGGAAAACTATCAATGTATTTGAAAAAATATTCTCCAGTAGAAAAATTCAAATGATAGTCATAGTAGATACAAAATTTCATAGAACAGTATATTTTAGAATTCAATTCTCCTACTATTTAATATTTTCATCAATAATTTTTCTAGAAACAGAATGCAAGGAATTTCTGTGCTGATGATATTGCTTTGATTTCTCAAAAGAGGTACTTTTAAGCCAATAACCATCACATAATCATCATTTCTTGTGCTTGCTTATAACTGCTATTAAAATAGGCAAAACTCTCTATACAATATAGCCACTCAATGCAAGACAGAGTAATCAATGGATGCCAGAAGGCTTGCACATAAAATCACCATCTAGTGCCTATTCATCCAATATCCCAGACTAGTTTCTGGATTGTGGCCATGTGATGTTTATTGGCTTAAAACCAATCCTACATAATAGGATAGTGGTGACTATGGTTATTAAAGAGCCAAAGACACCAAAATATATAGGTACTGACTATATAAGCTAATGAGCTTGGATTGAAAATATTATTAGGTTTTCAGTTTAAGACTCATAGTTCTGTAGTTAAGTAGAGATAAAAGGTGGCTGCTGGAGGGTTGCATTAGATCCTAAGATCTAGGTGCAGGACTTCAGATCCAAGGCTCCTCACTGACAAAGGCCATATGCCAGAAATTTAGTCTGGGGATATTGGATGAGTATGCACTAGATGGGGATATATCAATGGATGCTTCTGGCATCCATTGATTACTCTAACTTGCACTGAATGGCAATACTGAATGGAGAGTTTTGCCTGTTTTAATAAGATACACTTTTCTAAAATAGAAAGGCTTTCAATAAAGATATGCAAAAATTGAAAATACTTTTCAAAGTCTGGGTTCTTAGTCCTAATTCACTAAAGTTAGTCTGCTCAATTTTTCATTTAAACAACAGAAAACATTTTATAATATGAATATAACCTTTTGCAATGATAGGCTGAAAAACTATTCGATTCATGTTATAAAAGTTTCTGAATATTTTCGTTAGTGCATTCAAATTTATGATAAAAACTTATTCATTTACTATTTAAACTTTGAGGAAGTATCTAATCATTTTCTTTTATGTGTATATAATATGTAAATTCTAGCATTAAAAAGTTATGCTTCTATTATGGAATAAATATTTTTTGATTTTTTTTTAATAACTAGGCAAAAGTAGATTCCTAATAACGAGTAATAGTTTGCCATGATTTTGACACTGAAAGACGAAAATAGAGATTTATTAAAAACTCAAAATTAATTTACTCAACAGCAGAAGAAGAAACATTAATGCTAAAATTTAAATATACTATTTAAAAAAATTGTTTTCCTTAAAGTGCACTGAAATATTTACTTAAAATAAGCATACCAAACCATACATGAACAAGTATTTGAACACCGAATTTTTTAAATACACATCCTTAAAATTACACACATATATTTCCTGTTGATAATACTTATTTTATTTTTAGTAAATAATATGCCTATAAACAAAGATAAATTATAAAAGGAAAGTTTCCGGTCATGAACAGTTTTGGCGTAAAATACTAATTAAGGAAAAAATAAACAAATCCCACGAGATAATTAATTTTTTTTTTAAAAAAAAAGCTGTTTTATATATATAGACTTCATAGTTGTAATCGTTGAATCTAATATGTGTGGATTAGAGATTAAATATATCTGCGCATATAATTAAACTTATGTCATTCTGATTAATAAATAGTTATTTACTCCTAATAAAAATTAAATGTAAAAATTCAAAATGGTGTGCTAATTTATAAACTGCTCTCCAATTTTTAAGTAACTTAATAAATAAACATATATATATATTAATTTATTAAATAAACAAGAGAGATTCTCTACTCTAGAATCATCTATTATAAGCTTGCAAATAACACTAAAATAAAGAGCTACTTTTATTTAATTCATATTGTAGTAAATTTAAGAAACAAGTAATACTATGTATTTAATTTAATATATATGTTAAAATAAATTAACTCTGTATACAATATATAAATAATAAAACACAGACGACAGTGTTTAAATTAGAGTATATATAACATAAAATGTTAACAACTGAATATACTTTCAGTTTTGTATATTAGATTTGTGACATTGAACTGTCAGGTTATTAAATAATTATTATTTATTTTCTAACAAATAAATATTATAAATCTGTTATACAGTCCTTAAAGCTTGGCCCTACATGCTTTGTTATTGTGTGTATATGATTGTATATGCAATTTCTGTTTTTGACAATGCTCCATCCTTATTAGACTGCCAAGCAAACGGTCATCTATATTTATATTCTCTTTCTTTTTCTCTTTCTCTATATATAGATTTATACATTGGACAGACCAATCGTAGAATAAACATAATAAAGGAAGAACACATTTTGGCAATTAATGAAAAATCTAATTCGTCAGTCATTTTTTCACATATTGAATTAACTAACCATGACATCAATTTTAATAAAACACATACTCTGGCAAAAATTAAATAATATGAGACTAGAGACTGCTAAAGGAAACTATAGAGATTTTTAAAAGACATAAAAACATAAATGAAAAGTGTGAATTAAAAAAAAATTAACAGTATTTGATAAAAGCCATTGGAGGATAAAATATTTTTTAAAACTTCTCAACCAATAAAATTTGAGAATGAGGAGAAAATAACAAAGGAAAAAAATAACGATTTTAAATCTCACCACACACATTTTTATAATTTGAAAAAGAAGCTCTGAGGAAAATATTTGTTATTGTACTAAAACATTAGCTACTTAGTTATTATATTTTTATTATACAGAAGCTTCCAGAAATAATACTCTGAATTCATCATTTATTCATAAGAATATTAGAATACATACATACCAGATAAGAGTAAAATCAATTGCATGCCAGATATAATCATAGTTTCTTTGCTCTAGAAAAGCCAGGAGTGATGAGAATAATTTAACAATGTTCTATGAGTTCTCAACATCACTATATTTAAGCATATATAATGAGTCAATTTGAAATTAGATTTAAAACAAATTTCCACTGACAGAGATTGAGGTATCCCTATTTAGAAATCCCCCTGCCTACCATGAAAGTGGAAGGGACTTAGAAAAATGTAATCCAAAAATATCAGCCTTGCACAAGCTGACTAGATTATCATGACTGGTGTATTATTCAGAAATAATAATATTATTAATAGAGGTAGAAAAACAAGAAGCATAAATAGCACTAAAGATAAGTATTATAAATCCTTTTAAAAAATATAGGTATATAAAATTTGGAAATATTACATGATATAAACTCTTCTAAATAAGGACCAGAATAGCATTGGTGGCTAAGGAATTGCCAAGATTTAAAAATATAGTGAACATAAGCACAGTATACATTAATGACCATTTAACTTTCATGAAGAATATTTTTAAATAAGGGAAGATAATATTGATTCATTTATAACATTTTCTAAAAAATCATTACTTCTTATCTACTTTTGAAATGCGTGTTAAAGGCAAAACATGAGGACCCTTTATTCCTTTGACAAAATAACATTTCATTGTAGAGCAAATTTTGAAACTCATAATAATGATAACAATGAAATATAGTAAAGCAGATTTATAATAAAACTGGATAAGTTCATGATAAACTTGAATAAAAATTAATAATTTAGGAGCATTTATGTTTTATTCATATAGGATATGACTTGTTCCAGTTATTTAGTACAATCAATAATTTTAGAATAATAGTGAGAGTTTTGAACAAATATTCCATTAATATTTCACAATATTATTTTTAAAAGTACATAGTCACATAATAAATCTTCAAAACAATAGCTTAAGTCAATAATTTTAATTTCATTGACTTAGGGAATATCTTTCCTAGCATTAGTCTGAAATAAATTTAGAAAATATATGTTTTTGTGAGTGAATGATTTCCATCCCACTATTATGATAATGATAGATTAATAAAAAATGTCATCTCAAAGGAGATAATATTTGAAATAATTTATATTTTAAGAAATGAATGCTATCCATTTTAAATTGACATTAATAATTAATAGCAAATGCATATTAGAATAATTTAAAAAGTCACTCATATGTCTTAAGATACATTGAAGTAATTAATAAAATAAATTTGATATAAAATAAATGTTTTCCTATTTATACTATAAATAAATTTGCATAAGAAATGTACAAAATTCCATTATCACTAAATAGGTTCTACTATTTGAAATTTAAAAGTCTATTTATTTTAAAGATGAACAACTCCAAAAAAAATATTATTTAGATATATGAAAATTTTTAAAACAAAGGTATTTTTAATATACATTGCAGAAGAATATTTAAACACTTTAGAGTCTTGAACAATCTTCTTATTCTCAGAATTTAATATTATGGGCAAAAGAATTTGTTTACAATTATGAACTGTTTTAAAATACCAAAAATAGTATAAAGTTTTTAGCAGCTTTGATATTGCAGTATATAAAACATTAAACCAAAAATATTGTCTATTATTAACGAGAAAACAAGAATCAACAAAAGTTTTTATGTAATAATGATGAGTCATATAGAATCCTCTCAAAATACAAAAATTAAATAGAAATAACTCAACTATTATTGTTAAATATTTAGTTAAATTTTCTATTATGTTTCTCTGCTATGTTAATTTCAAACTTTTTAGTAATTTTAGATTAGAATTTTTGACCTGGATGAAAATTAATTAGCAAGACATATTTAACTTTAAGCAAAAAAATATTATAAGTAATTAACTATAATTAATTCTGCAAGCAATTTATCAAGTAAATTTCACCAGTAATACTACTCAACATTGCATATGTGTGTAGGTCTTCTATTTATATTGCTGATAATGAGATTGATTTTGATGGATGAAATTGACACTTAGACCAACATTTCCTTGACCTTAATTCATTAAAGTTTAAACATTAACTGGTATCTTGGGTGGTATAGCTAAAAATAAAATCATTTACACAATTGTCTAGACTTTAAATTAAATATTACATTTTAAGACAAATTGTTTATAAAAGCAAAAATTATTATAATGAAAATAAAATAAAATATTGTATAATAAATTACATTATTTCACATAGAATATTAATTTACATTATTCTTTTAAACAATTTTATATGTTACTTAAGTGTAAGCTCCCAGAACATTTTTTTAAAGAATTTTAAAATAAAATATTTAAGAATAACTTTTAATATTACAACAAGAAAGTTAAAATAAAATTTATAATAAGCACACACACACTCACATTCATTATTGCTTTCTTTATTTAAAATTAATAGCTTTTACTAATAAATTAAGTAATAATATTATTCAATTAACTA
The DNA here is from genome assembly GCA_028023455.1 of Epiperipatus broadwayi. Classification (NCBI taxonomy): domain Eukaryota; kingdom Metazoa; phylum Onychophora; class Udeonychophora; order Euonychophora; family Peripatidae; genus Epiperipatus; species Epiperipatus broadwayi. The sequence continues at coordinate 2,832,334 of JAQFVV010000094.1, forward strand.
GCTTAAAAATACTGAACTGAATTAATCTTTATTATAATTGGCATTAAGAAAAAAATATACTTTTTATTAGCAAACAACTTAAATAAAATGCATTCTTTGAGCAAGTAATTTAATTATTAACAATAGTGCATTAAAGATTCAAATTTAGCTTTAAAGTTTAACTCTAACATTGATTTTTACACACTAATATCTATATTAAAATAGTTTTAACTCTTAATATTTTTCAAATAGTAAGCAATTTAAAATTATCTTCAACTACATATGGGTTTAAAGCATTGTAAGAAGACATTAAAATAACTTTTAAGGAAATTAAAACTTATTCTTATAAAATGACTCATAAGGCATATTAATATTTAAATATCAAGCCATAACAAATTGGGTTACTATAGAAATTAACTAATTAAAAATTTGTTTTTAAATACTAAACAATTAGTTAGCTAGAGATTTAGTTTTATTGATAAAGCTAAAGGTTACAATGTATACACATCAATGTAGAATAACAATTAAGATATATGTGTATGATTATCCTTTTAATACAAAATAATGCCATAAGTTCATTGATAAGCTTAGTTCTCTTAATTATATGATGTTGTTTACTGACAACAATCCCAAAATGCATTGGGGTTTCACCAGATTAAACCCCACTACATATGTTTTACTAGTCCTTTTAAACTTACACAATGAATGTTTCTTATAACAAATATAATGACTGCAATGTTTTTATAAGTATTAATAAAATATAGAAGATATTTTGAAAGTATGAGGATAAATAGAATATGCCATGTTTCATCATTTAAAACCTGAGTTTTACAATTGTGTTATCATTTTAACCATAAAAATGCAAATACAACAATAGAAACTTTTTTTTTTTAAAAAAAAGTAGACTCAAGACAAATAATGCTTGTGTATATTGAATACCATTCAATTTTTAGGTCATGAGAAAATGCTTTTAAAAATAAAAAAAAATAATGGAATGGTTTATTGTTTGGAAGTTCATAAGAAATATGAGCACTGAAAGTGACAGAGATAGGCTATAATTCATAAACCTTAAGCTCTAGAGTTTTCCATTCTACCATAAAACCAGTCATGCAGGTGAAAATGCTTTATTGCTTCTGCATAAGAAAGGTACTGAACAGCAATGCTACATAGGGATGTCACTGCCTTCATTGTATAAAGTGTGTGTGTTAAAAATGTGACACCACTTGAAACTTGGATTTATGGTATCAGTAAATAAAGCTTTATGTAAAGTATTCCTTTCTTCTCATATAACTTGTGCAAGAAATATTAACTTATATTAGATATTAATAACAAATCACTTGGGACCATGACTTACAGAATAATTGAAAAATGAGTAGTTTTCCATTCTATTGCTATCTATAATAAAATGGAATAATCAGTGATTACCAAATAATAGTGCATTACTTTCCCTAATTCCAGACTAGTTGTTGGATTTTGCTGTTATAAATAAGGATTCAGAATTCAAAGTGGAAATCATGCATCTAAAACCATCTTTAATTCAATTTTATTAAAATAAAAGCTTGAAATTCAAAACAACCAATAATTTTGAATCTGACCCAACTTTCTTGAACACTTATATAGATATGGTTAGTAATTATATATTTTAGTAATCTCAGTTTTTTTTTCTATTGTCACTCTTTTTTGGTTAGCAATTTTAATTCTAAAATTATTACTTAATTCTCTCAAGCTCACAAGTGGCGATACTCCATTTTAATAACATCTACAGTAATTTTGAGTAATCAATCATTATCAGATGATAGTCATTTAAATTTTTCATCATCAGACTGGTTTTTGACTTTTGCTTTTATCAAATAAGGCTTGGGAGTCATGTAATAATTTTGCATTTTTAAAAAATGTATTTTCTAGTGAATTATTTTCATGAAAGATGTAATAAAATTTGAGATGTGCTAATTCATACTGTTTGACCTGAAAGAACATGTATTTAAAATCTTAGCACATGTGATAAAATGACAATATTGCCTGGTAAATCACTTAATAAGGTTAAGATTTAGTTATTTCTTTGCAAAATATAGATCTTTTATTTAGATGCAGACTACTGAAGACTAACATTGAAGAAATGAAAGAAAAAACTTTCAGATATTTATTCACCCATATATTAGTACAAAAAATATTATTTCATCAATTTATAATAGATAGTCACATGTAAGGTAGAAAACTGAAATTATTTTTGCCTTGCTTAATGTGTTTAAGACATTGCAATAAGCTTTTCAATAAATCACATTTTTTTTAGAATATTTATGGAGCATTTCTTCCATTACTCTTACTAGATGAAATATGTGTTAAAATATGAGAATAACTGACAAACTGGTAGTTTAGCCTACTAAAAACTAGTATATTGTGAAGACTTAATTTTTTTGCAGTGGAGCTCTGTTTTGGAATGTAAATATGGAGATGTAAAAGACAAAAGCTTTTATTATTTATTCACATATATCTTAGTGCAAAAACAAATTATTTTATTAGTTTATAATAAATATTACAATATAATATTATTAAAATAAGATTTTTAATGGTCATTGCCTTAATTAATGAGTTTTCAACACATTGTGTTAAGATTTATAATGTGTGACTTCACATTCCTCATATTCTCAAAATGGATAGTATATTTCTAAAATAATATATAGGCATGATATTTATGGGGTATGTGTTTAAAACCATAGTATAACTGATGAACTGGCAATTTAGTTTGGTGAAACATCAGTATTTTCTGAGAAATTATTTTGCTATTTTTCAGTAGTTTATATGCTAAATAAAGAGATAGTAATGAAATGTTTCTATTATTTATTTATATATATCTTAATATAAAAAACTATTTATTTCTTATAAACATACATCCTTGTTAATATAGTTGTTTATTTAATTAAGTATATATATATACATACACATAACTTTTATTTTACCACACATAGTGTAATAAATGAATAGACACCTTTTTCAGTGTGTTGTGAATACAGTTTATATGGAAAAATAAAAGTTGTAAGTATATTATTACAAATGGGAAAAGATGAAATGGAGTTGAATTAACTATTTCTGTTGGTTTGAAGAGTATATTTAGCTTAAAAATGATATGACAATTTCTAGACTAAGAAATTATTAATAATAATCATTAATAACTGAAATACAGGCTTATTATATACTTGTATCAATATATGTAATATATAGGGTATATGAGCGCAGACTTTCACACGACCCATGATGATTATTAATCTTTTTGACATATATGTGTTCAAGTGTGGAGAGTGGTGGGTCGTGTGAAAGTCTGTGCTCATATACCCTATATATTAAATAATCATTAATGTGGAGAAAATAATGAAATAGTTGCGTGAATAATAAATTTGCCATTTTCAAAATAAATTATAATAATATATATGTCTATTTATGTTAGTGCTTTTTAGATGATAATGATTGATAGCAAGATAGAATTAATGCCATCTTGATACTTGTTAATTTTGCATGCTTAATTTTTCTATTTTAGTAATTTTCAATAAATATTTTCAAACACCATAAAAAAATTATATGTGTAACTTTAATTAATTTATTTGTATTTTTTTCTTTTATAGTATTCAATTAATTATGAATCGAAAACCGGCAATATTATTTATATGTTCTATTGTTCTACTGCTTCTTCAGTGGCAAATGTCCTCAGCATATCCTTATCAAATGTTTGGTGCCCGATTCATACGAAACCCTGGAGCATTTCCAGCATTAATCAAACTGAAAAACCTCTGTATAACTAACTTATTAGCTTTAGGAAGATGTGACACTAGTCAGATTTTTGGATGAAAATACAAAATTACCTAAAAAGTTTAATTAAGCAAGCTACATTGTCAAAGAATCCTCAGGCATTATTGAACCCTAAATACATCGTAACATTTGAAATGGTTTTGTACAGAATTATATTATTAACAGAAATACAAGTGTGCCATCTTCGATTATTTGTTTTTTTTTTATTAACAACTGAAATTATAAAAGGTTTAGAAATTATATATATATTTTTGTAAAAAAAAATTGTGAACCTTTAATGATATATTCCTTCAAGTATTTTGGAATTTATTTATTAAATGTTGTTTCTTTCATAATAAAAAATGTTTAAAGAGTATGGAAATTAATTAAACATAGGTATAACATTACTGCAAACATTGTTTTATTTATAAACTAATATATTAAAATGAAATAAAACCAAATTTTAAATAAATTTACAACATAGCCACATTATGTATATAAAACATATATAGTGTATAAGAATCTTGTGCCTATAACCTGGGATTTGAAATCCCACCATATAAAATTTATTTCAAGAAGGTTTAGGATGTTTCTCTCAGCTAATCAACTAGCATTGAAATGAATATCTAGATATCCCTATCTAAAAAGCAAAACAATGGTAGAAAACGACTCAAACTTTCACCACCAAAAAAATAGGCAAATCTAGTGCTATATTCTTCTTTCCAGTTATTTTTTGAGGAAATTTTGGAGATGCCTTTGAGCTATATTGATCTTTTTATTAAAAGAGTATTTGATTTATACAATACATTAAATTAAAGTCAATATCAATACTGCTTTATACTGAAAAAAAACACTGAAAACATTAAATACAACCTTAATGCAATTTCAATGCTGATCATTCTTGTCAAAGATAACTATTTTATCTCTATTGCATGTGAGTGTAAATGTTACATGTGCACACATATACAAAAAATAGATAAAGCAAGATAAACATTAGTGACACTTTTATTAATATAATGAAAGTCACCATTTTTATAAAAACTAGCTTCTATCCTGTGTAGAATAAAATTATGTAATATTCTCTGAGAAATTTTCATGAATAATATAAATCTCCCATTTATTAGATGAGATGGTGAAGAGAGACTCTGTAATATTTAGTATTATGTTCCACAATTCAACATTTGATTGTGTGGGCTGTATGATGTGAAGCATTATTATTTTGGGTGAAGTCAGTACTGATTGGAGACAATATTTGAATCATGATATAAACTTGTCTGAAACTATGATACATACATATAGATAATAAGTAAATCAAGAGAATATTATAACATAATCATCAACCTTGAATCAGTTTTATAAATGAGAAAGTGTAAAAAATAATTCTTTAATCATTTACATGCTTCCAGTCATCTATTGTGCATTTCTTATTCTTCTGATACAATAGTATCTACATCATAACCATTTTATTAAAGACATTGAATATGAATTGTCAGATAATCTACAAATACCTTTGGTTATTAATATCATAATGAGTTAAGAGTTTTCAGTTGCATACTATCATCAGTGATTACAGTAAAATCTAGTATGTTATTATATTTCATTTTTAGTGAATTTCTTGACTCCTTTTATAGTGAGATGCAGTGAGATTAGATAGAGAGAGAGAAAGCAATTTATTTTTTCATTGTTAATTAGAATATAACTAAAAACAGATGTTTTTAATAAAAGCATCCAATTTTAAATACATTAAAGATGTTGTTATGAGCTTTAAACAAATTATTTAAATTATTAAAACTATAAATTCTATGTCGTTTTTTTCATTAAAAAATAAAGCACAGCCAACATTTTTTTCTTCACATCTTGTTAATCAACAATAGATTATGTCATAGTAGTCTGTATTGAAACACAATAAATACATATTTTAATTGTTTTATTGCTCTGCATAGTTTGATATAATGAAAAGTGACAGTGGCTGGAACTCAAACTCCCTGCTGGATCATAGTAGCAGACTATGGAACTTAAAGTTCATAAATCATGTCACAGATATGTTACTTTGAGTTTTCAATTTTCTTATGAATTCCTGAGCAATAAATTATTTGATTAGTTTTTATTGTCACATTAAGATTTGTCATTTCTGATGTTGATTTTCCTGCCTCTTTTATTAACATTTCTTTATCAATAAAATTCAGAGATCCAAATAATCTTGTTAATAAAAAAAATAATATTTATTATAGATTTTCTCATCTCAGAATTGCATACATATATATAATTAAATAAGCTCTAAGCATATATGGATCACATATGCTTTTAAACATTTAGTGATGAGAGAATGTGTATCTATGCCATAGAAAATATGTGAAGAGTAGTTGACTTCACAATATATCATAAGTATATAAATCAATATATGATCAATTATTTCATATATAATAATTAATAAGTTTCAGTGCACAGGGAAATTCTTTTCTTTGTGATATATAATCTAAACTTGTGCGAATAATAGAGCAATTTAAAAATCAGGCTAGCAAAGAGATCAAGTTCTCAATTCAAGCACAGTCAATAAATATTGGTTTACTTAAAGAATAAATTCTAAGCATAAGCAATCCATATATACTTTTAAAACATTTATTGTTGGGTGTGGTTATTTTTAAAGTGAATATGTGCAAAGTAGTTAATTTCCACTGTATTTCATATATATAATTCAAAATATAATAAAAATATGCCCAATATGAACCAAAGAGCAGACTGCATTAGCACTCTTATCTCATTGATATGTAAAAATTTTAATAAAAATAATTTTAATGATAATGAATAACAAAAATACATCTATAGCTTGAAAATGAAGGCCTCGTTCCTTCGAAAGTGCTAAGTTTAGAAATAGAATAATATAAATAAAAATATTGACTTTTGGTGTGAAGATATTACCATAAAATATCTTATCTTATTACATATATAAACCACACATTGAGTTATTTAATAGTTAAAAATCATGCTGTATTGAATATTTTGCCCAGGATATATAAAAAAATATTATATAAGCTGCTGCAAATATCTTAAAACTACTCAAAATGCCACTTCTAGCATAACTTTATATATTACAATATAGATTTTATTTAATAACTTCTTTCATTAAAGTAAAATACTGCATAAATTATAGCAATGCCTTTGAACTAATGGCAAACAATTGCATAACTTCTTAACACTGTATAGATTTGATTCAAATGTCACTCACATTCATACTTACATGAAATGAAGATGTGACCATGACATAAAATATTTTCACAGCAAAGCATTCTGAACACCAGCAATTACATAACATTTAGCAAACTTCTAGAATAAATAAATGCTTGATTTTGTCATTTTCGTAAACAAAAATGTTGAGAAAACTTATATAAGTAAGAAAATGTCATATAAAAAGATGTAATTATTAAATGGAACTAATATATAGTCTGCATAATCCTGAATTCTTGACACTGTTCTTCAATAGCTTTGGACACTAATCTCCGTGTAATTAAACTCCATCATATTGTCTCATGGTATATTAATATGACTTCAATCATTCTTTATATTAATTTTTACAAAAATATTATATTGATATATATTTTCATTAACAGTCTCTATTTATACTATTCAGTCTTACCATTCATAGCAAATATGAGTATCAATAATGTTAGATAATAGTGCTTATTAATTTTTCCTTAAGTTGCTGTCTTATTAATATTCCCAGACCGCATTCTGGTTTGTGTCCTTCTGGATCTAATATTATTCATCTTTCATTTAGCAGCATCTTTTAATCTTTTTTTATATTATCAACAGAGAAAAATTAAAAAAAATATCAAGTTTTAAATCCAAGATAATTTGCTTTTATAAATTATATAGATCTAATAATAATTTATTACTATCGATATATTTTGGCATTCTGCATTTTTTAATAACTGAGGATATCTTTATCCTTTATCCAAGGTTAGTATAAATCACTCCCCTGCCCCCAAAAAAACTTTACATGATTTCAACAATGCTTTTTGGAAATAAACTTTATAAATGCTAACACAGTTCAGACACTGAGTCAGTAGATAATAGTGATTATTAAACACTTATCCAGTCCTATCATATCATATTCAATGACTAGCATCTGGCTTTTCAAGTTTATAAGCTCACGTTTTTTGAACCCGAGGAATTACTTGATAGCTAATTTGCATTAATGTTTTTTAATCATGTTGCAGAGAAGTGCAATAAAATAAAATAAAAATATTAATGAAAGCAATAAGTTATCTGCTATCTTCATATGCACATTCAAAACCTTTCCTCCTTTATGTTAGAGAAACAAAATAATTTTGATATCCTCAAACTTTTTTTTAAGTTTATTCATGATTATATTTTTTGATTTTGATCTAATTATTCATTAACCAAATTGTTTCCATTTTAATTAACATAGGTGAAATAGATTTTTTTTTTGCCACTTTCTCCCAATTACAGCAGAAAGGATTTTCTACCTGTACTATTGTAATTTTAAAAAATCCTACAAACAAAAGAATTATTTTACTTGTTAAAGTCTTCAGTTTTAATTAAGAGTCTCTTTCTAACAATCTTTGAAAAAAAAACACAACTTCCAACATCTACAGAAATTATTTCCTTCTAATGTTTATACTTTCTCTAATGTTCACAACCAATCACATATTGACATTGTTTTATGATAATGATAATAATAATTATAATTCAATTCATTTATTTGAGTGGTAAACAACAGCATATAGCCAATTACAGATAATAATAATAATAATAATAATAATAATAATAATAATAATAATAATAATAATAATAATAATAATAATAATAATAATAATAATAATAATAATAATAATAATAATAATAATAATAATAATAATAATAATAATAATAATAATAATAATAATAACAACAACAACAACAACATCATCAACAACAGCAATAAGAAGAAGAAGAAGAAAAACAAGTATCAGCAGAAGCAGCCAAACCTAATATTAAATTATGAGTTATTATATTCAGTGTATTACTGCATGTTAGCACTAAGCGTATTCTTTCCAGATCATGTTTCAAACTATTTCTTCTTTGCATTCAGGCTTCTCTCTTGATAATGCAAAATGACAAAAATAGTAAAACTTGTATCTGACTCACCAATATCTATTACAATTTATTTTGTGACTATTCAATAGATAATCTACATCATATTTTCTAAACACATCTGATCAATAAAATGATCTCCCATTTTTTTCTCTCACCCTACAAAGTAATGTTATATTAAAAGTAAAATAATTCCATTATTATAAATATCATTTAAATCCAATGATCTACTATACCAAATAATCACTTCCATATACTAAAGATATTCCCTGTAATAGATATAATAACATTAATGATTTGTTAGATTTTTATGTAATTGCAGTATATATATATATATATATATATATATATATATATATATATATATATATATATATATATATATATATATATATATATATGCAGATCTCAGAACAATTAAAGCTCTTTCATTGTAAAATTAATATTATCACTCTCTTCAGTCTAAAATTTAGAAGACTACCCTCTTTCACTACATATGTATTTCTAGGAAAACCTTTGAAAACCTTTTATCATCATGATAAGTTAGAGAGACTTGGAACACTTGAATCTTCACATCAAAAATGACAGAATTTATATTTAAATATTGATATAGTGATTTGTTTTAATTATAGCTTGGATTTAATATTCAATTTCATATATATTTCATATATTTTTCAAACCTCTAATTCAGGGTCCCTAACCCTATGCCCATGGGCACCATGGTGCCCACAGACCATTTTATGTGTGCCCACTGTTATCCGAACACGATACAAAATCATTTATCTGATACAAATCAAATAAATTTAGTTTTTAAAATTTCTTATAAATTATTGTATTATATTGTAATCAAATGTTAAAATTTTATTTTTGAAATAAATATTTTTTTGTTCATTATGTGTATTATTAATAATATCCAACTATAAATTTACATTGAAAAAATAAATGGTGCCCGCCACCTGGCCAGTATTATAGAATGTGCTCTTAAGTGCAAAAAGGTTGGGGACCCCTGCTCTAATTTATCTGATAATAGATGGTTGTCCTTGAAATATATATGGGATAATAAATTTTTAGACTGGGAGATAGTTGTGATCTAATAGATTTTATAACATGGAAGTCTAAGATCTGAATGATTATAAATACTTCCCTAATGCTGCTGGAAATTATTACACATACACACACACCATATATACATATATATTGAAATGTAGAAAGTTATTATAGTATATTTACACGTAGTTTAAATTATAAATATATATACTATCGCAGAGAAATCATTGGTAATGAATTTTTTATTTGATGTTGGCTAGTACTTTAAGTTTGAATAAGTGTATTTGGTTATATATATATATATATATATATATATATATATATATATATATATATATATATATATATATATATATATATATATATATATATATATATATATATATATATATATATGGCTGCAGAAAGGAGTTTGCTATTAACTGAAAGGAGACCCTTTGATTCCTCTTGGAGGCCTTAAAGGAACCGAGCAGGGCAAATTCCTAATGTCCACTCCATACGTTCTTGTCGTTGCAGCTGTTATTACTATGTGATTATTCATATAGTATATGAACATGGATGGGCTGCTCACCAACACGCATTAGCCAGCGTGGTGAGTTTATTGGCTTTTTACCTCTGAGTTTAAGATCAAGAAACACCATGGTCTTTCTTCTCAGTGCCTGATAAGGCAGAATGAATGTTTGTGTAAATGATAAATATTTTTCCAATACATATATACAATTATGACAGACAAAAATAAAGCATGGCCCTTATTCCCAGGAGGCTGTAAAGTCACCAACCAAGGCAGCGGTTGGTGGCCAGATCGCGGAGGGTGCTAAGAATCCCCTGATTGCGGACCCAGGCTGCCATTTGATGACGACTTTTTATTTAGGTACTTACAACTGCAGATCACTTTCAAGTGAAGGAAGATTGCAAGAATTAGAAGAAGAACTGTCTTATATTAAATGGGACATTATTGGACTTTGTGAAGTTAGAAGAAAAGGAGAAGAAACAATTGATTTAAAAAGTGGACATATACTCTATTATAAAGGCACACATATTGGAAATACAAGTGGAGTAGGATTCATTATAAATAAAAAGTGGAAGAACAATATTGTGGAGATTGATGGTGTATCGGACAGAGTGGCAAGATTAGTTATACAACTTAATAGCAGATACCAAATGCAGATAATTCAGGTTTATGCCCCAACAAGTTCTCATAGTGATGAAGTAGTAGAAGATTTTTATATGGATGTACAAAAGGCTTTTGATCAGAGTAAACAACATTTTAAAATTGTTATGGGAGACTTTAATGCTAGAATTGGTAGACAAATGAAAGATGAAATTGCTGTAGGTAATTTTGGTTATGGTAATAGAAATGAGAGAGGACATAGACTTGTGGAGTTTGCAGAAAAAGAAAAACTTTATATTATGAATTCATTTTTTGAGAAAAATGTTAAAAGGAAATGGACATGGAAGCATCCAAATGAAGGTACAGCAGAATTGGATTATATTTTGACTAACAGAAAATACATATTTCAAGATTGTAATGTTCTTAATAAATTTAACACAGGAAGTGATCATCGATTAGTAAGGTGTAAGTTACGTGTTAATGTAAAACTAGAGAGACAAAAATTATTAAGAAAAACAATATTTACAGTTGATATTCCTAATCTTCAGAAACATTCTAATGAATTTAAATTAGAACTTACAAATAGGTTTCAAGTGTTAGGAGATTTTGAACATGATTCAGATTTGAATGAAATTAATATGAAAATAACTGATACACTTTTAAAAACTGCAACAAACATAGCTGGTAGAAAAAAGCAGCAATTGACTAATAAAATTTCTACTGAGACTAGAGAATTTATGAAGAAAAGAAGGAATATGAAGATATACAAAAATGATGTATTAAAAAGAATTGAATATCTCGAATTTTGTAAAATGGTACGGAAAAGAGTTGAAAATGATATAAGAAAGTATAACTGTGAAATAGCAAGGAAAGCTGTAGAAGAAAATAAAAGTCTCAAAAATGTTAAACAACATTTTGGTATTGGTAGGAAATTTATATCTGCAATAAGAAAAAAAGATGGAATTATTACTAAAAAGAGAGATGACATCATGAAATTGGTAGAAGATTTTTATCAAGAATTATATAGTAATAAAGAACAAGTACCTCCTATATCTATTACATCTTCCGAATTGCCCAGAATTTTAAATGAAGAAGTGAGACATGCAATTAAGTGTATGAAGAAAGGAAAGGCTCCAGGAAATGATGGAATTATAATTGATATATTAAAAGAAGCAGGTGAAGAAATAGAAACAATTTTAGCAAAGTTATATACCAAATGTCTAAATGATAAAGATGTACCGGAAGATTGGAAGAATGCAGTAATAATATTAATATTTAAAAAAGGTGATAAAGAAGATATTAGAAATTACAGACCTATCAGCCTTTTATCAGTTTTATATAAAATTTTTACCAAGATAATTACAACTCGTCTACAGAGAACTTTGGATTTCCACCAACCAAGAGAACAAGCTGGATTTAAAAGTGGTTTTAGTACAATAGATCATATCCAGGTATTGAGAGAAGTCATAGAAAGGACAAATGAATATGAGTTGTCATTATGTTTTGGATTTGTAGATTATGAAAAGGCATTCGATTCTATACACATTTCTTCAGTGATTAAAGCATTGGATCATCAAGGTATAGATCCAGGATATTGTCATATTTTAAAGAATATTTATAAAAATGCAACAGCAACAATTAGATTACATAATGATACTGGAAAAATCAACATTGAGAAAGGTGTAAGACAAGGTGACTCCATATCTCCAAAACTCTTTACAGCAGTGCTGCAAGAAGTATTTTGTGGATTAAAATGGGAAACTAAAGGAGTGAAAGTAAATGGAGAGTATTTAAGTCATTTAGATTTCGCAGATGATGTAGTTGTTTTTGCAAATAATGCTTCAGAGCTGCAGGAAATGTTGCAGGAGTTAGCAGATGAAAGTAGAAAAGTAGGACTAAAGATAAATGTTAAAAAGACTAAAGTAATGTTTAATCGATTTGCTCAAAATATGAAAATAAAGATTGATTATGAAGAATTAGAAGAAGTTAACAGTTACAAATACCTTGGTCAGATTATTAATACAGATGGAAACATAATGGAGGAAATTAATCATAGAATTAAACTTGGTTGGAGTGCTTTTGGTAGAAATAACTTGATACTAAAAGGAAATATGCCTATGTGTTTGAAAAGGATGGTTTTTAACAAATGTGTTTTACCAGTTCTTACTTATGGATCTGAGACTTGGACACTTAATAGAAGAGCAATACAGAGACTTCAGACCACTCAAAGGAGTATGGAGAGATGTATGTTGGGAGTAACAAGAAGAGATCGAAAACGCAATGTATGGGTAAGACAACAAACAGGTGTTACTGACCTTATTGAAAAAATTAAAAGATTGAAATGGAGTTGGGCTGGACATATTGCTAGAAGAGATGATAATAGATGGACAATTGAAATTTTAAACTGGATTCCAAGAGATTGTAAAAGACCCAGAAAGAGACCACATGTGAGATGGATGGATGAAATAAGAAAATGTGCAGGGGTGTTGTGGAGAAGAGAAGCTAAAGATCAGAGAAGATGGATTAAACTTGGAGAGACCTTCATCCTGCAGTGGATTGATAATGGTTGATGATATATATATATATATATATATATATATATATATATATATATATATATATATTGTAACCGGACCGCCATACAACCGTTTTATTACGTCAGTTGTAACAATTTTCTGATGAGCATGCTGCAGGAAGGAACTATCAATTGATATTCTTAATGCAGATGTTAATGCCCCCCTACAACAATATTTCCTGCTCATCAGAGGATGTAGTACATAGAGACTGGAAACATCTAAATATTTCTATGTTTGGTTTCCCAAAGAGCGCCATTAGAGTTCCATCTCACTACAACCTGACTGGCCTAGGTCAAGTTATGTCAGACGTAGCTCAGAGAACATGAGATTCTCATGAACCAGTGCTATAATTGGTGAGTGATGCGATAAATAAACAAAACTGGACAACTGGATAACCAATTTAATTTTAGTAACAAAAAAAAATTTATTAAATAACAATTAATTTGCAATTTCAACAATAGTTCATTAATTCCTCTATGAGAAGAAGCTTGGAAATATTCTAATTCAATAATAGTTCATTTTGAATTCATTTATGGGAAGAAGCTTGTGAATATTCTAATTCAACAATAGTTCATTAATTCCTTTATGAGAAGAAGCTTGGAAATATTCTAATTCAATAATAGTTCATTTTGAATTCATTTATGGGAAGAAGCTTGTGAATATTCTAATTCAACAATAGTTCATTAATTCCTTTATGAGAAGAAGCTTGGAAACATCCTACTTCAACAATAGTTCATTTTTGTATTCCTTTATGAGAAGAAGCTTGGAAATATTCCAATTCAACAATAGTTTGTTTTTGTATTCCTTTATGAGAAGAAGCTTAGAAGCAGTCAAGCATTTATGGTTTATACAATAATTCATTTTGAAGCAGTCAAGCATTTATGGTTTATACAATAATTCATTTGTTCATTTAAGAGAAGAACCTTAGAAGCAGTCAAGCATTTATGGTTTATACAATAATTCATTTTGAAGCAGTCAAGCACTTATGGTTTATACAATAATTCATTTTGAATTCATTTAAGGTAAGAACCTTAGAAGCAGTCAAGCATTTATGGTTTATACAGCATTTCATTATTTTAGTAGTCAAGCATTTATGGTTTATACAATAATTCATTTGTTCATTTAAGAGAAGAACCTTAGAAGCAGTCAAGCATTTATGATTTATACAGCATTTCATCATTTTATGAATTATTACCGATTGGTAGACATTTGAACTCAGCAATTCTTGGTTTGTAGAGCATTTATCATTTGATAATTGAGGCATTTATAATTTAGCCAAATATAGAAGTATATTCTTATACATAAACTCTGTTACATTACCCAGATAGAAGTAATATGCAATTAAAGCATTTCTAATTCATATAGTAAATACGTTCAAATATTTTTATAAATAAATTTGCGTGTAGCTATTTCATAACTTCACTTTATAACGTATGATAAAGACGTTTTAACATTTTATAAAACAAATTCTATGTAATTATTTCATAATGTCACTTTATAACGTATGATAAAGACGTTTTAATATTTTATAAAACACATTCTATGTAATTATTTCATAATGTCACTTTATAACGTATGATAAAGATGTTTTCATATTTTACAAAAAACAAATTCTATGTAATTATTTCATAACTTCATTTTATAACGTATGATAAACGTGTTCTAATATTTTACAAAACAAATTCTATGTAGTTATTTCATAACTTCATTTTATAACGTATGATAAAGATGTTTTAATATTTTATAAAACAAATTCTATGTAATTATTTCATAACTTCACTTTATAACGTAAGATAAAGATGTTTTAATATTCTTATAACATAATTACCTTCCAGTTTTACAATCCAGTTTATTCATAAAGAAGGCGGGTTATTTCATTTATGGAGAGTCATGGCATAGCGTGGAGAGAATGAAGCCGCTAAATTACCCCATTATTATCATAATTCCTCTAGCAAAGGTTTCTTTTTCCATTTTAACGTTCCGTTAAAATTATATTTTAACGTGTCAAAAGAATTAAGTAATACACTTTTTTTTAAAACAAAAAATTTAATATGTTCTGCCTCTCTGTGTAAGACGAGAGAGAAAAAAAAGTTCTTTTCTTCCGACGACGTTCCTAATTTGAATACTGCCTCAGTTTAACTCAAGTATCTTTTCTTTTTTTCTTTTTAATGATTGGATAATTAATTTCTTTTCTTTTTTTTATTGAGACAGATAAAAAAAAATAAGATAACTTAACATTTTATTTAAATCCATCAATCACAAAATTAAAAATATGATTTTTCTTTTTTTTTAACAAATTACAGCTTTATTGCGTTCCCAATTAGATTGAATCACGCTAGACGTTTTTAAATGGGGGGGGGGTCTTTTGAATATCTATATGAGTAACAGCATAACTGTTTCATTACCCCTCACCAAATTTTGGGATGAAATCGCCTGGAAGTACGATTTCATTCCACATACTATACACATTATTTCTCAGTACTGCCTGGTTTTAGATATGCTGATGAATGAGTAAGATGAGCTGGAAAAGTGAATACATGAACCATAGCCTCCAATGCTGGGACAAATAGATGGCCAAACACAAACTACCAGTACACACCGCCTCATGACGTCACGAGAAAATATCTCATTTTTAAGCACTACCTCTCTTGTACCTAGAAGTATCATCCAATCAAGAATAGGAGCCAGAGAAAAAAAAATCAATTTGGCACTCAGCCAACCCTGCTCAGCTTCGGTGAGTCTTAGGGGCTATCATTTGGCCTATCCATGAGACCAAGGCCTATCCATGAGACCTATATATACGCACTGCTGGACTACTCTTGGAGCACAACATCCAGGTCGGGATAGTGCCGAGCATATACTTCGGAGCATCATAACACAATGCATCCAAGCAGCTCTGCTCAATCATCCACCATCTCAACATGAAAAACACAAGTTCATGCATCACTACACCACACTCACAAACTTTTTCCATCAGCTATCTCTATTTTATTCTGAATCATAACTGCAACCTGGTTTGGGAGACTGAGGATCATGATCAGTTCTCCTATAGTCCTCTTTTGTATTATGAGGTGACATACTTCTGGATCGTCTCTTTGTTGAAAATTTATCATGTTTAACATTACTGTGATGTCTTGCTTCTTCACTTCTGTATTTTCTTTGGAGATCATTGTTACTGTTTGATCTTCTAATTATACGCGTCCGATATGGACCATGAACACCATCTGTGAATTTTCTTCTGTTCCTCTTCCATGGTGGTACTTCATTTTTACATAAAAGTTTCTTTTTAAATGGTTCTTCTGCCATAGTAATTATTTTTTTGGTATTTGTAAAGGTTTCTTGTTGCTTAATTTCTTTCACACTGATAAATCCCGAGTTTTCAGATTCCTTTTTGGTGTCTTTTCCTGCGTAAGCAACTATATTTTTAATAACTGTCTTTATATATTTTTTTTCTATACTCAATTTTTGATTTGAGTTTATTAAGCTTTTGTTTATAATTTTTATATATGGCTGAGGACTAACACACTTTTCTTTCCATTTTATGGTTTCTTTCTCTATCTCTGTTACTATTTCATAGCATATATCAGACAATTTTTCTGAAACATTTTCTTCTATATTGGACAGTCCCTTTGTTATAGAGAATTAAGTTTTTGATTATGTTCATTTTCATGTTTTTCATCTTCTTGAAGATCAGAAGATTTTAATTTTGCTTTATTAGATTCATTTTCATCCATTTGAAACTCTTTTACTGTGTTTGATACAATTTCATTCTCAGCTTCTGTATATACTGTTTCTTTATTTTCAATTTTAGAGGTATATTCCACAATCAGAAGTTTTCCTGAAGGTAGACCGACAATTTCAAGATCACTCTTTGTAATTTCAATTTCTTCCTTTTTAACAATCTCAAATTTTGCTTCATCAGTAATAGAATATTCAATTTGAGATTCCTTTAAAATATCTTTGGTTGGAAATTCCAAAGTCTCCTCCTCATCCAATTTTTAGTTGAGTTATTTCCTTTATCAACTGGTTTAACTTTTCATTCTGATTTTTCAATGCTTCTTTAATTCGTTTTTCTATTCTTTGGTTTGCTTCTATTGCTTGCTTGTTATATTCTTCTCTTTGTTTACTTCTTTCTTTTTTTCCCATTTTTGGTTATCTTCTTCTCTTTGTTTATCCCATTTTTGGTTATATTCTTCTCTTTGTTTATCCCTTTTTGGTTATCTCTTCTCTTTTTCCTCCTTTCCTTATCTCTCTTTTATCTTCTTCTCTTTGTTTATCCCATTTTTGGTTATATTCTTCTCTTTTTATATCTTCTTCTCTTTGTTTATCCCATTTTTGGTTATATTCTTCTCTTTGTTTGATATCTTCTTCTCTTTGTTTATCCCATTTTTGGTTATCTTCTTCTCTTTGTTTATCTCTTTTCTTTTGGTCTGCTTTTATAATTTCTATTATCTGAGCTATCATAGCTATCTTTTCTGTTTTTTGAGCCTCCATGTTTACCATTTTTCCTTTGTTTTCTGAATCAGTAAGCTTCTCTCTCCATCCACACCATGACCTTACTCCATCTTCTTTGAAATGCCTGTTTCATTCTTTATGCCATTCATTTTTGTTTTGTTCTTTTAGACTTTTATTTTTTTAACCTTCCTGAACAAATTACATCACTACATCATATGCACTGTTCATATCACAGAATCGTGATCTGCTTATACCTATGAGTAGGCTAGCTAGATCGGACCTCACAATAGGGTGGCAAATTAACCGGCCTATGCCAGATAAGGCCTCACAGTAAGGATGACAATGTAATAGGTGCCTATGGTTAGGCTAGCTGGATAAAGCCTCACAGTTGGAAGACAAATGTAACCGGAGCCTATAGGTAGGTTAGCCAGGTAAAGCCTCACAGTTGGACGCCAAATGTAACCGGACCGCCATACAACCGTTTTATTACGTCAGTTGTAACAATTTTCTGATGAGCATGCTGCAGGAAGGAACTATCAATTGATATTCTTAATGCAGATGTTAATGCCCCCCTACAACAATATTTCCTGCTCATCAGAGGATGTAGTACATAGAGACTGGAAACATCTAAATATTTCTATGTTTGGTTTCCCAAAGAGCGCCATTAGAGTTCCATCTCACTACAACCTGACTGGCCTAGGTCAAGTTATGTCAGACGTAGCTCAGAGAACATGAGATTCTCATGAACCAGTGCTATAATTGGTGAGTGATGCGATAAATAAACAAAACTGGACAACTGGATAACCAATTTAATTTTTAGTAACAAAAAAAAATTTATTAAATAACAATTAATTTGCAATTTCAACAATAGTTCATTAATTCCTCTATGAGAAGAAGCTTGGAAATATTCTAATTCAATAATAGTTCATTTTGAATTCATTTATGGGAAGAAGCTTGTGAATATTCTAATTCAACAATAGTTTATTAATTCCTTTATGAGAAGAAGCTTGGAAATATTCTAATTCAATAATAGTTTATTTTTGAATTCATTTATGAGAAGAAGCTTGGAAATATTCTAATTCAACAATAGTTCATTTTGTATTCCTTTATGAGAAGAAGCTTAGAAGCAGTCAAGCATTTATGGTTTATACAATAATTCATTTTGAAGCAGTCAAGCATTTATGGTTTATACAATAATTCATTTGTTCATTTAAGAGAAGAACCTTAGAAGCAGTCAAGCATTTATGGTTTATACAATAATTCATTTTGAAGCAGTCAAGCACTTATGGTTTATACAATAATTCATTTTGAATTCATTTAAGGTAAGAACCTTAGAAGCAGTCAAGCATTTATGGTTTATACAGCATTTCATTATTTTAGAGTCAAGCATTTATGGTTTATACAATAATTCATTTGTTCATTTAAGAGAAGAACCTTAGAAGCAGTCAAGCATTTATGGTTTATACAATAATTCATTTTGAAGCAGTCAAGCACTTATGGTTTATACAATAATTCATTTTGAATTCATTTAAGGTAAGAACCTTAGAAGCAGTCAAGCATTTATGGTTTATACAGCATTTCATTATTTTAGTAGTCAAGCATTTATGGTTTATACAATAATTCATTTGTTCATTTAAGAGAAGAACCTTAGAAGCAGTCAAGCATTTATGGTTTATACAGCATTTCATCATTTTATGAATTATTACCGATTGGTAGACATTTGAACTCAGCAATTCTTGGTTTGTAGAGCATTTATCATTTGATAATTGAGGCATTTATAATTTAGCCAAATATAGAAGTATATTCTTATACATAAACTCTGTTACATTACCCAGATAGAAGTAATATGCAATTAAAGCATTTCTAATTCATATAGTAAATACGTTCAAATATTTTTATAAATAAATTTGCGTGTAGCTATTTCATAACTTCACTTTATAACGTATGATAAAGACGTTTTAACATTTTATAAAACAAATTCTATGTAATTATTTCATAATGTCACTTTATAACGTATGATAAAGACGTTTTAATATTTTATAAAACACATTCTATGTAATTATTTCATAATGTCACTTTATAACGTATGATAAAGATGTTTTCATATTTTACAAAAAACAAATTCTATGTAATTATTTCATAACTTCATTTTATAACGTATGATAAACGTGTTCTAATATTTTACAAAACAAATTCTATGTAGTTATTTCATAACTTCATTTTATAACGTATGATAAAGATGTTTTAATATTTTATAAAACAAATTCTATGTAATTATTTCATAACTTCACTTTATAACGTAAGATAAAGATGTTTTAATATTCTTATAACATAATTACCTTCCAGTTTTACAATCCAGTTTATTCATAAAGAAGGCGGGTTATTTCATTTATGGAGAGTCATGGCATAGCGTGGAGAGAATGAAGCCGCTAAATTACCCCATTATTATCATAATTCCTCTAGCAAAGGTTTCTTTTTCCATTTTAACGTTCCGTTAAAATTATATTTTAACGTGTCAAAAGAATTAAGTAATACACTTTTTTTTAAAACAAAAAATTTAATATGTTCTGCCTCTCTGTGTAAGACGAGAGAGAAAAAAAAAAGTTCTTTTCTTCTGACGACGTTCCTAATTTGAATACTGCCTCAGTTTAACTCAAGTATCTTTTTTTTTTTTTTTTAATGATTGGATAATTAATTTCTTTTCTTTTTTTTTATTGAGACAGATAAAAAAAAATAAGATAACTTAACATTTTATTTAAATCCATCAATCACAAAATTAAAAATATGATTTTTCTTTTTTTTTTTTAACAAATTACAGCTTTATTGCGTTCCCAATTAGATTGAATCACGCTATATGTTTTTAAATGGGGGGGGGTCTTTTGAATATCTATATGAGTAACAGCATAACTGTTTCAATATATATATAAGTCAATAATCATTTAAAATCAATATAATATTAACAATAAATATCTATAGATGTTAATTCAAATTAGTTATTAAGTAATTGTTTACTGAAAAATATGAACTATGATGCTAAACAGTTTGTTTCACCATTTCTGTGTGGCTTTTCAGCAGTCCTTGGAAATATGTTTATATATACATCTGCTTATTGCCAAAAGTTATTGAAGAGTAACAATATATATATATGAAAAACAAAAACAAGTTATAAATCATGTAACTTACTATCACTTGCATTTATGATCTATAGATGGAGCTTTACCAAAATCTCCGAACAAGCATATTTTTGTTTACATAAACATCAAAATAGTCAGAATTCATTATCTCTTTTATTAGCTCCACCTTCAGATCAGCTGATTTCAAGCTAATTTGCTATCATCAGTGAAGGGTAGCTATCTGGCTTGTTAGGCTGGGTTTGAAGACATTACGTGTCTAAAAAATTCATGCTTGCAAACTGATAGGAACTTGTTGCATAAACGCTTGGAGTTAGTGGTTAGATCTAGTTTTTGGCCCCTACCCTTCACTGATGATAGCAAATTAGCTTGAAATCAGCTGATCTGAAGGTGGAGCTAATGAAAGAGATAGTGAATTCTGACTTTTTTGATGTTTATGAAAACAAAAATACGCTTGTTTGGAGTTTTGGTAAAACTCCATCTATTGATCATATATATATATATGGATTTTAATTTAAAGATGTTTGCATTACTCATATTACACACATATCTATGCTACCATAGAACTACAAATTATGTTGGAAAAATTGTGACCAATTATGTTAAAGGATTCAAATTATGTAGACTTGTAGATTGGGGAAGGGAGATTGACAAAACTTATAAAAATAAAATGTAAACTATTATTTGAATTGAAATTATTACTTAATTCAATTTACATAATATGTTAAAATAGTTATTTTTTGTTAATTTTAAACAAAATTAGATAAAAATGAAAGTTTTCAACATTAAATAACATATAAATGTAAAGAGTTACAATAAGCCATTCAAGTAGGGGATATATTCTGAGTGAATTTTCATTAAACATTGGTTATCTACAAAATAATCACACCCACTTGCACACAAATACATGGGCTAACTTACATGCAAATATACAAACAAAGAGATATTCTTTTTTTTTTACATTATTATTGTAAAAATTGAGGCAAAAATTAAAAAATATATATTGAAAGGTCTGTAGAGAATGAAAAATTAGAGATAGGAAAAAAAACAAATTGAGTAATGATTAAAAAAAAGTATTGTAGTTGTTTTTGAAAAGTAGAAAAGAAGATTTAAAAAGGATTGGAAAGAGTAGACAGATTTATTGCTCAAAATACATCTTGGGGGAATCACCTCACATTGATGGTAAAGAGATGTCCATTACATTCTTTGTTAAAGGTATGGTAACAAATAATTTCAAATTCCTTCTTTGGTCATAATTTTTCCAAATTTGAAAATGTTTCTGATACCAAGAATAGATCTGTTATTCCTACATTGTAAATTCAAAGTCGGTTATAACAGAAAGAAAAAAACAGACAGTTCACTAATTAATTCTATTGATTTATAAGTATTTTCTAGATATTTTTTCTTTTAACTTTATTTGTAAATTTTTTATGTAAATTAATTTACTTATTGTAAAGGATTAAAAATTATCTTTGAAATATTGCTTAGATAATAGAAGTTTTTAATAGTAGGTACCTCAATTCAAATGATCAAAACTATATATATATGTGCGTGTGTGTGTGTGGATACATGAAAGCAGTTCTTGCTTAGACAATACCAATATCAATAACAATCAACAATCTCCATACATATATATACACTTTCAAAGCTTTTTGATTTTTATTATGGCAATCCTCATCTCAACTGTCTTATCACAACTATACACCAATATAGGAAGTCAAACCATTCTCTCTTATTATGCATGCATTTTGAAACAAGTTTTACTCATCAAGTGAGTTAGATGTATTAAACGTCTGAATCTCCGTGATCATGTTTACAACTCAATATTTTTCATTATACCACTCTTACACAAGTAGAAACTGGTTTCTATTCATTTTTAACACATTTTAATTGGAAGAGACTTGAACTCAGACTTTCAAGCTCCCTAAAACTATCCCCTCCATCTTATACAACTGATACACATGACCACATATGTGAAAAAATAAAGGATCTCCAATATACATATTTTATGCTGAAACAGCACACATCAGTTGATCTAGATTACCTTCTCTCTCACAACTGATGAGTACTGGTTTAGCCTAAAATGTATAAATTGGAGATCATTTATCTTTTTCACATTATGAAGTCATGTATATCAGTTGTATAAAATAAAGGGGATAGTTATAGGGAGTTTGAAAGTCTGAGTTCGAATCTCTTTTAATTACATTGTTTAATACAGACAATATACATGTACTTAAATTTTAATACATTCTGTAAAAATAATTAATTATTGCATTGCAGAGATATTTTCAATTTTTTTTTGCTCATTATCAGAGCATCCCTCGGCTCAATTCTATCAATATCACAACATCCACTAGCACAAAAACACAGACCATCATTCCTTGCTATGCATAAATTTTGTAGACATACTGTATATTCTTTTATTTTTAATTTTCAATTTGTTTCTACTTGATAATAAAAATATTTTAAAAAATAATAGTTAAAATTTTTTAACGACGTCAGAAAAAAAAAAAACTTTATTACTCACCATCTTTTGACAACAGTGTTTATTTATATATAAAAGAATATCTCAGAATTGTTATACAAAAATAAAAATAACTAATTTTTAAAATTTTTTTTTAACAAAAGTAAAATGTTATCAAAACTTAATAATTGTAATATTAGTTAATTATAAAATTATACACCAGATTTTACTTTAAAGGTCTAAAGATGGGTCGTACTAATGGATAACCAATAGGATATGGAACTGGAATGCCTAAAGAATAAAAAGGAGATAATTTATAACTAGGACTAAATACAACAGTTTTATCTAAAAATCCATTTGCTGGGTAAAGCTTTAATGGCCTTGCTCCAGTACCTAAATAAAGACCATGAATTACTGAGTGTACTTCTGGATAATGATTATTAGGAAAATATGCAGTTCCTGTAATTAATCCATTACCATTTGGTATTACAGGTGGATAACTTGCACTTGGATTCTGTCCATATCCTAGATTGTTTTCACTTGGTATCTTTATTGGGGGATAGCTTGAAATAGGGTTCTGTTCTGAACTAGGATAAATAGGTTTTTGCTCACTTGTAGGCATTCCAATATCTGGATAGTCTCCATTATCAGAAGGTATGTCATAAGTTTCTCCAGGAAATTGGTTAACATAATCAACATAATCAATTCCTTCCATGCCCTTATTGCCACAACCTCCTAAATCCAAAAGATTTTCTATACATATTGGTCCTCCTTTAATCAAAGCTGGAAAAAGATTACGGGAATTAGATTGCACATCAGTTGCAAGTGCACAGTATGGGAGCATGACTATATAAACTTTCCAAAGCATGTCATAGTACATCATATTGACAGGAAACTGAAACAAAAATTAAATTAAAAATATAAAAATTATTTTTAAACTGAAGTTTATTATAATGAATACAAATAATTATTAGCGAAAATTTAAATAATTTTACACTTTTTTTGAACAAACTGAATAAAAGTCAATGAAAGTTGTAATTTAGCCATTATATGTCATTACATAATGCATGCACTTAAAATATTGCTTTTCACTAAAAGTCTAAAAGACACACCCATTTTACAATATATTTTACATTTAACTATTACAAACTGAAGTTTTATTACCACATATGATGAATGTTGTGTTTGAAGCTACCATTAAGGATGTATTTTTATATTAGACTATTTTCATTATCTAATATGTGTGTTAAATGTCTTTAGAAAAGTTTAATTTTATTTAAATATTCCAAATGCATTCAACAGTTAGTAATATCACAGCAAACAGGATGGTCAGTTGGTTAGAGTGTTACCTTAAAAAATTCAATAATCAAGAATCTAATGACCCAGGTTTGAATCCCATGCTAGTACTGTCATTGGCCAGGCCAGCAACACCTGAAGAAGAGGGGAGAAAAATATCTTAGTGCATATACTTACCTGTTTGCTGTGATATTACTAATAGTTGTTTACTGTGGTATTACTAACAGTTGGTGCATATACTAACCTGTTTGCTGTAATATTACTAACCATTGAATGCATTTGGAATATTTAAATAAAATTAAACTTTACACACATATTAGATGATGGAAATAGTCCAATATAAAAATACAGCTAGAACACCATCATTATAAACCTTCAAAAAAATACCCATTAAGGATGTTTAATGTAAATAATTTGTCATATAAAGTTTATGGCATATTTTTATTCAATATGTTAATATTTTAACGTTGTTGTA
The DNA here is from genome assembly GCA_028023455.1 of Epiperipatus broadwayi. NCBI lineage: Eukaryota > Metazoa > Onychophora > Udeonychophora > Euonychophora > Peripatidae > Epiperipatus > Epiperipatus broadwayi. The sequence goes on from JAQFVV010000094.1 coordinate 2,857,742, forward strand.
GGGTTATTATATATATATGCTTTGGTACTGAAAAAGTTATGATCTTGTTTGAATGTCAAATAAACATACCAAACAATCAACATAGATATGTGTGTTTGTGTCTCCCAAAATTCACATATATCTTTTTATTCTTACTATTTATTTCCTGCAGTTAGAATTGTCATATTTGTTTGAGTGGCTGCTTATCAAATAGAATGAACTATGAAAATAAATATGCTAATTGCCCTTTTTGTGATATATATATAAAGAGCATGCTAATAGCTCTAAACAAGCTTATTTATTTTATTTTTTTATGATAAATGCTACAAGAGAAAATACCTGAAGCCTTTATCTATGATGGTCCCCATCCCCAGGCCGGTTTTGAGCTATGGCTCTCATCAGCAAGGAGCTAGGGCATTAGATTCAAAATATTAACTTAAGCCAAGCATTTATCTAATTCTTAAATATTAAGAAAAAGATCCAAATCTTCAGACACCTACATGTTTTCAAACTCAGCTCTTTAACCAAAGAAACTATATGAGCCTGACCTAAATTCAGTGATCCCATATATTAGTTGGCTTAGCAATTTAATATAGCCAAAGCCCTAATAGCAAAATTATAATATTAGTAAAAATCAATCATATGTCACACAAGCTATTAGGTTATGGGATCACTGAATTTAGGTCAGGCTCATATAGTTTCTTTAGTTAAAGAGCTGAGTTTGAAGACATGTAGGTGTCTGAAGATTTGGATCTTTTTCTTAATATTTAAGAATTAGATATATGCTTGGCTTGAGTTAATATTTTGAATCTAATGCCCTAGCTCCTCGTTGATGATAGGGACCATCATAGATAAAGGTTTAATACAAGCTATATAAGTCATGTGACATATGAGTGATTTTTACTAATATATATATATATATATATATATATATATATATATATATATATATATATATATATATAGTGCTTTTACAGTTATATGATGTAAATAAATCATATTGGAGGCCAAACCTTGTATTATTTTGTATTAATTGCTGATATTTTAATGAAATAACATTCATGAAGATGACTATTATTTCATCAAAATGTGAGGAATTAATACAAAATAATATACAGTTTATCCCAAAACTACTCTATTTACATAAGAAGGAGTTTTCTAATGTCTTTAAGGAGATTTTTTTGATTCCTCTTTAAAGTCTTAAAAGTATCGAACAGTCAAATTATTAATGTCCACTTCATACATTTTTCTTGTTGTAGCTGTTATTACTATGAGATTGCTCATAGAGTAAATGAACATGCATGATAAGTTTATTGGCATTTTATATCTGATTATGAGACCAATCAGTATAATGATATTTCTTATCAGTTGCTTGATTGTTTTTAATTGAAATATCAGATGAGTTGTCTTAAAGGCAGGTCAAATATACATGTGGATGATCTTTTTTTAGATGATTTGTAATCATGAGATACAAAATTAAGTTATGGTCTTATACCTAAA